>VWZO01000488.1:218506-238500 GCA_013396975.1 Bucco capensis | reverse complement strand
AGGGGGGGGGGGGGGAAATGAATACATAAAAAGTCAGGAATTCAAAGTTATAGTTCCCATGGCAACATTAAGTCCCTCATGTTGCATTGTACATGCACTAAAAATAAACATGTAATGAGGTACCATATTTTCTATGTCAAGGGGGGCAAGTGACTGCAACTTTCATTTTACTTGCCTGAGATTTAGAGATTTAAGTCCCCAGCCCCAGTGCTGCAGGAATGTGGTTTTACAGTGGCACAAATATGTAATACACAACATCTACTTACAGCAAGTACACAGGCTTCTGCTGGATAGGCAGTGCTGGTTTATAGCAGCTGAGCTCAGGGCCATCTGTCCCTCTCTCCATTTAGGGCTTCACTGAGTCTGCAGAGGAGAGGGGACAGCATGGTCCTGTGCATCACACAGACCTTCTGGTGGGCTCCCTTAGAGGATCAGCAGGGCCAGAAAGTGGTGGCAGAAGCATCACAATCCTTACCCAGTCTGTCACTGGCATCTCATCACATATATTAGCACGAGCAGCAATAAACTGATATGTCACAGAATCGTTAAGGTTAGAAGAGACCTCCAAGATCATCAAGTTCAGCCATCCAACCACAGCCCCATGGCACTAAACCATGTCACCAAGTGCCACATCTACACATTTTATGAACAACACTTCCAGGGATGGTAACTTCACCACTTCCCTAGGCAGCCTGGGCCAATATTTAACCACTCGCCCAGGGATGAAACCTTTCACAATACCAATTTCCTCTTGTCCTATTGTTTGTCACCTGGGAGAAGAGTGAGAAGAGAACCTCCACCTTGCTCCAACTTCCTTGTAGAGAGCAAGGTGGCCTTCCCTGAGCCTCCTCTTCTCCAGACTAACCAACCCCAGTTCCCTCAGCTGCTCCTCATAACACTTGTGCTCTAGACCCCTTACCATTTCCATTGCCCTTCTCTGGACACACTCCAGCACCTCTATGTCTTCCTCATAGTGAGGAGCCCAAAACTGAAACCAGTATTCAAGATGTGGCCTCCCCAGTGCAGGACAATCCCATCCCTAGTTCTGTTGGCTAAAGCATCTGAGAGTGCAAAAGAAGGAAGAGGAGCAGAAGCAAAGAGCTCCCTTTCACATCAGGAAAGCAAGATGTATTTTGTAAAGAAATAATATCCCTTGCACTGCTCCATTTAAAATAAACAGAGAGCTAAAGACTAACTGTGGCATGAGGTGAGTTTAGCTTAAAAACAAATAACTCTTTGGGTTTGAGGCTGGTTTCTGTTTGTTTGTTTTGTTTGGATTGAGCCTAAAAACTAGCATGCAAAGGACAAGATGGTGTAAATGCTTGCACTAATGATCACAGGCAGCAGGCAGAAAAACTGGCTATGTTTGCTTCTGGAAAAGAATAAAGAGGCAGAAGCTCTGTTTCTGCAGCTTTTCTGGTTCTGGAAAGAGTAAAGCCAGACATAGCCCTGACTTTCCTCATATTTATAGTTCGTGAAATTAGTTTAATGTAATAAATGTGTTTTAAAAATAAGATTATAGTCCTACAGGGTAAACCCCCTTTCACATGAATGATATGATGTTTGGACTCACTAAGTGCATTTTGGCTCAGAAAGCAGGTTTGACTCTATTTGCTATGATAGTAACACAAGGCAAAGGACATCTCACCTACAAGTTTCATGTCCAGATTATACAGAAATCTCAGAACTCCTTAACGTGTGAAACTCAGACATGTGAAATCCTTTGCTCTGACTCATCAGAAAAGAGACCTGACCTTAGAGCTCAGGATGGGACCTTGTGCTCTTGAGGATGGGACAGCCTCTCTCAAAAGGTTGTGTTGAAATGACTCACCTGTGAAACATCACAGTTCAACAGGAAGAAAAAGAAATAAATTAATACTGAACAATCTCAACTACAGAGCTGTGACACCCATTTGCATGGTGACTATCAAACTACTCCCTATAATGCAGTCATTCTCAGCATCAAAACCTCAGTGCTGGAAAGTTTCTGACTTCTCACAATCCTTGTCAATTAATTTACTTATTTAAAGACTTTCTCCCTTCCATGAAGCCACAGGATTCACTGCTCAGTTTTATGCCAAGGGGTTAAAAATGAACTTTGTTTCACAGCAAGCACACCCCAAATATTTAGTAGGGTGACATTCTATATACCAAACTTCACCAGGTACTCTGAAGCCTTACTGATAATTGGCATAAGTTCTCAAAACACTTAATGCTAGAGCTGGACCCTCTGCAGCATGTGCCTCAAATGAACTCAGATGTAGAACCATATTGCTCTTTTTTTCCAAAGGGAAAGCAGTGATGGCAGCTGGAATATAGAGGTTTTTTCATACAGATGTTGTTGAAAGCAGAGTTTGCATCCTAGCTGCAAATCAACATATGGTAGTCTAGCTACCATCTTATTTTTTCTGTCTTTACTGCCACTGACTAAAGTTATTTATTTCAAGCTATTGCAAGACTCAAAGAGGAACCAAACAGAAAGGATTCCACCACTACATCAGACTGTCAAGGGTTAGGGCTGGGACAACCAGTAATCCAGTGACAGATATTCTCTATTATCCCTTTTTCACCCACTCCAGGAAGGAAAAGAGAAAATTATCAGAGAGAAACTTGTGGATTGGAAATTAAAATTAAACTACTTTGATGAAAATAATAACAAGAAAATTATATATATATAATATATAATTATATATATACACACACAAAACCAATACCACACCCAAACCCCCCTTGTTGGCAACTACATCACCATCACTGTAGAAGGACTCACCAGCAGATGGGATTCAGACTCAGGAACTCTTGGAGTGAGATCAAAGGCAGAACAGAGTCCTGCAGCAGCAGAGCTGGGCTGTTGATCCTCACAAGGCTCAGGTGCTCAACCTTCAGAAAGGAGGGAGAGTTAACCCTCTCCATATTCGTACTGGCTGTTAATTAGGTGCTAAATAGCTTAATCATGCACCTGCCTTGATTGGGTCTTAGGCTTTATGGAAGAGACCCTAAAGCCCAAGCTTGATGGGGGAGTTTCATGGATTGGTCCCTGGTCCTACATCAAACACAATGTACATGGCATGGAATTCCTTGCTCTGATTCAAACCAGGATATTCTATCCCTTATTCCATACCAATTACATCATTACCCATCACTGGTTTGCAATCTCTTGAATCAAGGCGACAAACTTCATCTGCTTCCCTGCAAACTTGGTCTGCTACAGGTGACTATCAGATAAGACTTAGCTGAATGGCTTTGCACTAGAACGAAGCAGAGAACTCACAGTTCTCTTCTTGTTCAGTAGCTGGTGGTGAGGAGTGCTGATACCTTTCTGTTCCAGTCAGCTATGTCCTGACAGAGGTCATACAAGCAGCCACATAAGGAGAATAAAACCCCCAAGAAAACCCCACAAGAATGTTTTGTGTTTATCTATTAGATTTTTTTTCTCCATCCAACATACACCTTAGCTGTAGAGCACTCACATTGTCCTGTTCCATCCACAAAGTACTCTGTCATAACAGATCTTCTCAGTCTATTTCCTTTCTGTTTATCCCAGATTAAATTCTTCAGACATCTATCTCCCTTGGGGAGATATCTCATTCCTATTTTCTTTGCTCCCAGGCCCTCAGTCATTACTGGATGTCCAGCTCCACAACATAATAAAGCCAGAAGCTCATCCCTCAGGCTGCTTCTCTGCCATCATCTTCCTGCTGCCTTCCCAACTTCTAGTGTTTGCTCCTCCGCCTCTACTCTGCCATAGTGAGGCCACATCTGGAGTATTGTGTCCAGTTCTGGGCTCCCCAGTTCAGGAGGGACAGGGAATTACTGGAGGAAGTCCAGCAGAGGCTACAGAGATGCTGAGGAAACAGGAGCATCTCTGGGATGAGGGAAGGCTGAAGGACCTGGGGCTGCTTAGCCTGGAGAAGAGCAGACTGAGAGGGGATCTTATCAATGCTTATCAATATTTACAGAATGGGGGTCAAGAGGTGCCAGACTCTTTTCAGTGGTGCCTAGTAATAGGACAAGGGACAATGGGCACAAACTAGAACACAGGAAGTTCCACCTAAACATGAGGGTGCCAGAGCCCTGGACTAGACTGCCCAGAGAGATGTGGAATCTCCTTCCTTGGAGACATTTAAAATCCTCATGGATGTATTTCTGTGCAGCCTGATCTAGATGACACTGCTTTAGCAGAGGAGCTGGACTAGATAATCCCCAGAGGTCCCTTCCAACCTGTACCATGCTAAGATCTGGTGAAATATATGTTCTTCGGACTATGTACAAAGAATGAGAAACCTCTAAGAGGTAAATTGCACAAACAAAAATCCTGAGTTGAACACTAGCTGCTGTCTCAGAGATTCAGGCTGGAGTAATAAGGCCATTAATTCTTTTTCTTTAGGGTTTATGCTCTGTAGGTTTGTGGTTTTGTACATGTTTGCACAGTACCTATCTGTAAGTGGGTGCTTCTATAAAAGAGTTTACTATTAATAATGGATATCTGGAGTGAGGCTGATGCAGAGAGAAGAAATTATAAACAACTCATGCAGCTAATATGTTGACTATTAATTAACATGAGTGATTCATCCAGGGCTATATCCAGACATGAAACCAGACTGAAAGATGAAAGGGCAATTTACAAAGAGACTATAACTTACCCAGTTATCAGCTGCACTATCTGAAACCTCAAATAATGGCCTAATTACAGCTCATCTGAAGGCTATCAGGACCTTCTCCTCTACAGGAAGTATTAATGGAAAATTACTTGCTTTTCAAAGCCAGTAAGCCCATCTGCAGGTTCCATATCAGCTCCCACCAGACATATATCTTTTTACACATGGGTGGTCTGTCACATGGTGATTGACTCAATCTTGACAAGAAAAGGGATAGAAAAATTATCAGGTTGTGCAGATATGGCCACTTCTGACTCTGGCAGGTGAGGCAATCTGGATTGCCCGACACCGACCGAACCGCAAAAGATAACGCTTCCTTCAATCCTTCCATTTTCTGTGGTGACTAATCCCCTCTCAGATTTTGACTTCTGCCATGTTTTGTCCACTGGGACCAGCTATAGAGGTGATACTTTTACTTACTGGTACTGGATGCTACTGAGTATGCTTTTGTAGAGCAAAATAGTGCTGAGCAGCACTTGGCGAGATGAACGCAGCTGCTGGCAGCTAAGGTACTTCTTGTGGTAAGTAAGGACATCTGCCCCTTTGCTAAGGTGATGTGTGCTCTGCCAGGACACTGCCACCTTGGATTATAAGCAGAGATGGTGATGTGCAGGTGGTTTGAATGCAATGACTTGTGCAAGCTTAAAAAAACAGAGTTTTGGGGTTTTTCCCCCAGGATTGGGATGTTGACAAAATTACCCAGGCTGAGAGTCACTGAGACCATGGGAACCAAACTCATTCTGAAGTGCATCTCTAGGATATTCAAATCTCAGAAACACAGAATCATTAATGTTGGAAGAGACCTCTAAGATCATCAAGTCCAACCATACCTAGCACTCCCGTGCCACTAAACCATGGTCCTAAGGAGCACATTTCTATATTTCTTAAACCTCTCCAGGGATGGTGACTCCAGCACCTCCCTGGGCAGCCTGGGCCAAGACTTAACAACCCTTTCAGTGAAGAAATTCCTCCAACAGTAAGTCTGATGCCATTCCTCGGCCCCTCTCAGAGGCTAGGCATTGCCCATTTGATTGAGAGACTGGAACAATTGAGTAGCTGGTCACAAGGATTATTCCTAAACTTGCTCAATCTTGGTTCTTTTGCAAAGAAAACCATCTCTGTTCTTGCCTTGTGAAGACAGAATTCATCTGAAACCCAAAGCAGGAGGCACTGCTGCACCAAACGGGGCCAAGGCTTACTCATATTTATTTACTTACAAAACAGATGCTTTCCAAAAGTAAGGTACAAGGAGGAACACAAACAAAGAGTTACCAGATCAGTCTCTGGGCTCTGTTTTAAAATCCCTTTCAGTGCACCTGAGTGTCACTGAAGCTGGAAAAAAAAATAATATATCAGCCACTCCAACCTCACTTGAATAGTAAAGGACTGGCAGATGTGGAATCTGAATATTCAATAACTGCTAAGCAGAAATGGTAAGTCTCTCACTGTGGGGCATTTTTTTGTTATTTGTGTTAATTATACTAATTAGAATTAGAACTTGCACCACTCCAATTTGGTGCAGCTGCATGGAGGGAGCTGCTATTGTTAGCACTGGTGGATAATACTCCAACAGAGGGCACCAAGAAAATTACTTACAAGCTGAACACCCACACAATCCTGTCAGCTTGGAAAGACTGCAGACAGCATAACTAATAAAGTTATTGTGCTATTTTGAAAGAATAATAGCATGTTTGAAGAGACCATATTAACCCTGTTGTAAAGTATTGATTGCACTCAAGAGTGAAGGAAATGGAACAACAAAGACATAGTGTTTTAATTCTTCTCCTGTTTGCTCTTGCTAGTTTTACTCTGTTTCAATTTACACCTGTATTTGAGAACACAGAAAATGTGTCACCTGTGGTTCACAAAGACAGTTTGGGGTTTTGCAGACACACTTTCAGCAGCCTGGTGCTTTAAAGATTGTACTTCAAGCAGAAAGTGAATCACAGAATCATTAAGGTTGGAAGAGACCTCTAAGATCATCAAATCCAACCATACTTCTCACTAACATACCACTAAACCATGGCCTTAAGTAGAGCATCTATATGAATATGAAGGAAAGCCCTCCCTAAAAGTGCTTGAATCCTGTTTGTCATGTTTACTTTGGTGTAAAAAAAGGAAAAAAAATCAACCAAACCCAAAAGTCCAAAGATGTCAGCTGAGTGTCTCTGGACATTTCGGTTGAGACATGTTAACAAAACCAGGATCATTATCATTCCAGTCTCTAAGAAAAGGCTTGAATTCCATAGCAGTGCATTACAAATGAGCAAAACAAGGAGTGTGTCTTCTGAAACAGTTTGCTGTTGTGTTGCAAGCACATCTGTGTGCACACATCCAACAACACAATGCCACTGCTGCACAAAGCTGCTCCAGCGGAGGTTGAGGCAAATAGCTGGGATGGTTTGAAGGTTTAACTCTTTCACAGCATTTAAAGCACTGGTCCTCTCCTTCAAATGATTAGATTTAGTGAGTTCTACTAGGATTTGTTTAAGCTTTGTAAAAGCTGTTTTCTTGTTCTGTGCAGGAGGATAGCTGAATTAGGAGGCACTGGAGTGGGTCCAGAGAAGGGCAACAAGGCTGGTGGAGGGTCTGGAGTATGAGTCTTATAAGAAGTGGCTGAGGAAACTGGGGTTGGTTAGTCTGGAGAAGAGAAGGCTCAGGGGAGACCTTATTGCTCTCTACAACTACCTGCAAGGAGGTTGTAGCAAGATGGGAATTGTTCTCTTCTCCAAGGTTAACAGTGAGACGACGAGAGGAAATGGCCTCAAGTTGCACCAGGGGAGGTTTAGATTGGATATTAGGAACAATTTTTTCACAGAATGAGTTGTTAGACATTGGCCCAGGCTGCTCAGGGAGGTGGTGAAGTCACCATCCCTGGAGGTGTTCAAAAAACAAATAGATGTGGTACTTAGGGCCATGGTTTAGTGGCATGGTGGTGATATGTTAACAGTTGCACTTGATGATCTTAGAAGTCTCACTCAACCTTAATGCTTCTGTGATTCTAAGTGATTCTGTGATACTTCAAACATCATCTTTTACACACACTAATACAGAAAAACCTGTTATCACTCTTTCCTGGTGTGAATGAAGATCACTTGTAATCATTCTCTGAGGTGATCTAGTATATATAGAATTACTTCACCCTTTTTTTTTCCCCTTAAATGGTGCTTTTAAGAGCATGATTCCTGTAATTGCATTCCCTTCCTCTTCTAGGGGAGTATCTGTAAAGGCATTTGGCATCTCATCAGCAAAAACAGCAGATGGAGAAAGACCTTCCTACGTGCTCTGTCAAGGGAATTGCAAGTTTAGGTGGGGTTTTAATAGACATCAAGGATTTAGTGACATGCCAGAGACTGCAAGCCTTCACTGTACCTATTATTTGTGCCTTTCCCTTTTAATAGAAATGAAAACAATTACTGTGCAGAAAAGATTTAGCCTCTCTCTGAGAGTATCAAACCATATGGTATGGGGGATGTATAGCTGACAAAATCAATGTAATAATGAAGTGCATACACTTCAGATGATGCTAGTTGAACTAAATTTATGTTTCAGATTTTAACAGAGCTGATAGAAAAGTTTACAAATAGCAAAAGAAAAAACAAACCCCAAAACTTCATATGCTAATAACAATTCAAATATGACATGAAAATACTTGTTCCTGAGTTTGGCTTTATAGAAAAATGGCCTTGGGGACCAAAGAACATTTCAACATACAACTAAGTAAGCACTGCAATTATAAGAATGAAAATCAACAGAGCTTTCCCAAATAACAGTCTTGTTATCACATGATAGCACATGAAATTGCAAACAGAGCAAATGCTTTTCTCAGTTACTGAGAAAAGAGATTTTCCTGATAGGACTTGATGGTCATAGATGAGGCATGAAGATATTTATGCTGGGCATTCAAGGAGGAAAAAAAAACAACCCAAACCCTTTTGGTAGCAAAGGAAACTCACAGCCTGTTATCTTGCATAGTTCTCAGGGAGCCATTACAAAAAACTGTAGCTGATATAGTAAATCCTCAACAAACTTACTGAGAAAACCACAGCTATATTGAATTTGTGCTTTTTGTGATGTTCTCCAAATGCTACAGCAGATGAAATAAGTATTCAAATTCTCCATCAGGCATCATATATGTGAAATGCTTGAGCTTGTGCAGATTCTAGAGCTGGATGGAAAGACTTTGCAAAGGACCTTCAAGAGCCCAAACTCTTTCAACCTTTCATGCTATGAGTTGCCTCCTTGTCTTGGAGGGCAGAGAGAATTGTTGTCATGCTCTGGAAGTCAGTGTAGAAACTCAGCAATAACAGAGCTCAGTGTTAGGTAGACTGTCATCAACACGAAGAGAATATTCACATCCTTGCAGCAAATGTCATTTGTAGAAAATGGGGAAAAGAAGTAAAAAAAATGACATAAGATTTGGGGACTTGGGGAATACAATAGCGTTGAAATATTAGTTACAGAGTCCTGAAAGCACAGGGGAGTTGTACCAAGAACACTGCAGCTGCAGCAAGATCCCTTGAATCAGGTTTCAGGCAGCTCAGTCTCTAGGTGCACAGGGGAGGAGGAACATGAGCTATTAATTGCAATATTAATCATAGACTGCCACCGTAGTAGTGCAAGGTAGCACTTCACCACATGCTCTCAGAGACTGAATGTCCCCTCCATAATTTCTGCCACTGCTAAATTCCTTGCACCAAGCCTCTACAGAACCCTATTTTTGGAGAGGAATAAAGAAAATGTATTTCACTTGGGCTCCCTGACTAAAATTCACGACACTCACATAAACTTGAAGTCACTTTCCAGGTACTAAACACCAGGCCTTGGACATGAAGTAAGATCCTGAGGAGTTTCTCTGATCACCTATCCTCTGCATGTCTTTTTTCCTGCCTTCTATTTCTCTTTGATCACAAGAGTATTCCTGCCTTGCTCTCATCCTCTCCCTCACCAATACCTGCTGTCCTGAGAGCCATAGATCCAGCCAACAGGCTCCTTTTCCTATCCCCACCACAGAATGCTGCTTTAATTTTGGCTTCCTTAAAACAGGAATGTGCTAACAAACCATTAACAGTATCTCCTCCTTTACATCTCCCCTCTACCACGTCCCCAAATGGTGCTAAAACATTTTATCATCTATAATCCTCCTGGTCTGCATCTCTGAAAAGCTCTTGCAATAATCAGTGTGCAAATCACCACTCCCTGACTATCTTATTCAATTGCCACATGCCCAGGTTGCTTCCCCAGCTTGTTGCTTCTAAACTCAATGTATTTCATAGCCATGCAAAAGGAATCACAAAAACCTCATGGTGTATCCCTATCAAAAAAAGGGACCAAAGCACTGAAAATAATGTGATCAACCCCACAGAGGGCCACAAACACGATCAGAGGGATGCAACACATCTGCTGTGAGGACAGGCTGAGAGAGTTGGGGTTGTTCAGCCTGGGGAAGAGAAGACTTCAAGGAGACCTTAGTGCAGCCTTTCAGTGCCTTAAAGGAAGCTTATAAGATGGGGACAGACTTTTTAGCAAGGCCTATTGGAGTAGGACAAGGGCTGATGGTATTAAGCTAAAAGAGGGAGATTTAGACCGGATAGAAGGAAGAAATTGTTCACAATGAGAACAGGTTGTCCCATCCCTAGAAACTTTCCAGGTCAGGTTGTTTGGAGCTCTGAGCAACCTGATCTAGTTGAAGATGTCCCTGCTCACTGCAGGGAGGTTGGACTAGATCCCTAAAGGTGCCTTCCAACTCTAACTACTCTATGATTCTATGATCAGCCAAGTTCCCTTTTCCCAGTTAAACAAATGCAAAGCATAACCTCTCTTTTCCTTCCAAACAAGGGATGCTCAGTGTAGCTGGAAGGCTCAGATGATGGGAAAAAAGACATTAAGGCATTTATCTCTGAAACACAGTTCAAATTCAGACCAGATCAGTCTGAAATGAAAATTACTACCATGTGATGACCACTCAGTGAAAGCTGATGTTCTCAGACAGCCAGATCACAGAAACTGCCATCACAGTGGTAGGTAGCTTTTTGCCCAGATAAAGGACTGCATAGCCTGGATAACTAAAATAACCTCCAGCATCTTGAATGTTTCCCTGGCCACATAGATCTGGGCTGAAATACATTGGCAGGAGAGCTCAAGGAAAGCTGCATTTTTACTAGTTGTGCTGTATCTGTACTGGGGATAAACAGAGGGCTTTCAGTCTCCCAGGGCTGTCAATCTGTCATCTTCCATACACACAGAGAACAGGTTTTGCCTTTTAAAAGAAAGAACACTGTGAACAGAAACTCATCATTAATCAAGGCTTCTTTCTCCATGTGAAAAAAAAAAAAAAAGAAAGGAAAAAAAAGGCAAAAGAAAAGCAGAGTCAAGTCACCATCTCCACATTTGGAACTCTCTTCCACTTCAGAAGCTGTGGATAAAGAATATAAAGTAGACTCAGAAAGTTTGTCCTTAGAGAAAGGGAAAAGAAACACTTAGGTCTCTGTGTGGCCTATGCTGGTGTGTGGAAGTTGAATAAACTGGTACAATACCCAGTGCTATGACTCACAGTGCCTGGTGGAAGAGCACTGTGTGCTATCCATCAAACATCTGCTTCAAGACAATCCTGAAAACTTTGAACACAGCAGGATGAGAAGATCACAAACCTCTCTGGAATCCCTGCATGCTGCCAGGCACTCTACCTGCCTTACAGCAAGCATGGATATAAAAATCCCCTTCGTGTGCTAACCTGAAATAAAATAATTAGACTCCTTCTAATTTATGAACTGGATAGGTAGGCTTCCACTTTGTCATCCCAAAGACTTGGTGGAGTACTCTTTGTTGGAATAACCTAGCTTCTCCAGGTGTTAAAAATGCAGATTTTATTGTAAACCAGGCATGACTCAAAGCCCTGACAGCTGATGATTAAAAAATTACAGCAAAAAAATCATTTTAATTCAAGTGCTTGCTAACAATATATTTTTAATAATTTTATTACTGGCAACCCCCTTCTGAGATCTATAGATATAGATAAAACATTAATTAGTGTAGGCAAAAGCAAAGACTAATTTAGAGAGATATTGTCAGGAACAAATCTTGGAACTCAGAGCTCCATTAGGAGGCTAAGTCCTGTTGAAAGACTTAGGCTCCTCAAAAATAAAGACTGAATGCCTTTCCAGACCTTTGGTTTAGTTGAGCACAACTGCAGACACTTAACAGAGGGCTAACAGTGAGAGGATCAGAGGAAATGGCTTCAAGTTGCAGCAGGGGAGGTTTTGATTAAATGTAAGGAGAAATTTCTTCATTGAAAGGGTTGTTCAGTCTTGGCCCAGGCTGCCCAGGGAGGTGCTATCCCTAGAAGAGGCCAAAAATCATGTAGATGTGTAACTTGGGGACAATGGCTTAGTGGTGAGTATAATAGTGTTGGGTGCTTGGTTGCACTGGATGGTCTTGGAGGTCTTTTCCAATCATGATGATTCTATGATGGTATAAACAACTAAATAGCTAGACCTGATGTGCTACAAAATGCATCATCTCTGCACATGGAAAAATAAGGGGAACGTATATACTCTCTAATCTCTCAGGTACAATAATTTGTAGGTGTTACTTGTAAGCTCAAATGCAAAAAGGTAAGCAAAAGTGAGATTTCTAAGCAGACTATACTTATGCAATGGAATATTTAGCAATTTGGAATTACCAATTCTAATCATAAATGCCAGGCAACCACTTTTGAACTGCTACCACAGCTAATTATTCCAGTGGGAAAGGAAACAGGAGAAAGGGCATTTCAGCTGTGCAAGGACAGGTTCTCTCTGAATCTATGTTTTGCCCAAATAAAACCTGTAGTTAGATGGAGTTTGTGGGAATCTTAACCCTTCATCTGTAGGAGCTGCAGGGTTTCTGATAATTGTTGTCCTTTCCTTCCTGCTGAATAAACTAGTGATTTTCTCCAAGACTAACATCATTTATATTTATAGTTCTCTTTTTTTTTGCTTCATTGTTGTCTCTTACCTCCTCTGGGAAAATGATTTAATGATAATGTTAGTTTAGTGGAGCTATCACCAGTGCTATCATTACAGTGGTGCCACATAGTCAGGAGTGCTGGCACTCAGGTGGGCACTCTAAGAGAAGTAAACAACTAGCCACTGCCTCTCATTGGGACACCAAAAATTAGACAAACCTGCCAAATGATAGTGAATAGGTGTTAAAAGGTATTTTGGCATTACCTGGAGACCAAAATCTTGCCGACTTAGGAAGCTTCAAAATCAAGTCTTCTTGAGGTTACTATAATGCACTTGTTTGGGGTCAGATTCATTCTTAAAGAGCTCCTTCAGGTGTCTGAGCCTAGGAGAGAACCCTGCCCTTCTTCTCTGGAAGATGAGCAGCTAAGAGGGGAGAGGAACAGACTGGAATGTGGAGAAAAACAAGCTGAGAACCTAGAGATTACCTCAGGTCTCCTGGCGCAGTTTTGACTTAGGAAGATAATAAGCCACCCATCAGCTCAAGAAAAGGATGGGACAATGTGGGCTGCAACACTAAGACATAGTGATCCAGCTGTTGAAGCTGGGGAAACTACCTTCTGGTAGGCTAAAGAAGATCTGTGAACACATTTCAGTCTGCAAGGAAACACTGCTGAGAACCAGAGGACTGTGACTTCCTTGTGGGAAGCAGCATCTAGGAGGAGTTAGGCAAAACAAAGGATATGGGCTTATTTTCAGCATATAAAAGGATGATAATAAGGTACAACATATTTTTCACAGCTGGTGAAGGTTGGCATTACATTTGCCACAAGTATTCTTAAGCTGTTCTTCTGTCCTCTGGTCTGTTATCCCTCAGATAAAATGGGCAGGGATACAGCTCAGCTGAGTAAGTAGTAGCCATGAGAATAAAGAACCACCCCAATACAGACAGGGGAAAAAAAGCAGCCAAGTTCATCATAAAAGCTGTCAGAGTATTCTGCATAAAACATGAAGACATTTTCCTTGGACTTACATTAAAATGAAAAGCATTCCTGATTCCAGTGGAGATATATTTTTAAAACCAAAATGAACAATTTGTCCAGGTAAAAACATTTTGCTCACCCAAATGTTTCTTTTCAGGAAACAACAAATTCTATAACATATTTCCAAGTAAGCCTATTTAGTTCTCCTCTACAAAGATTTTACTTTTCAACACTCTCCAGGCTCTAATAAAGTTATTATGACAGGATCCTCCATTGTCTTCCATAATGCTGTTTCCTCCAACTTTCCTGGTTTGTTCCTCTAAAGTTATTCGAGGGGAAAAAAAAAGAAATATTCCAGGTATTGCACAGCTTAAACATCATATTAAAAAATACAAGTTTTAAATTTAGAACTTAAAAAGAAAAGGGGGAAAAAAGAAGAATAGAATAACTTTACACATGGCTCCAACATCCTGACACACAGCAATTCAGAGTGAGTCACTTGCCATCCAGAATGTGGTGATTCAACTCTTTGGGTAGAAGTTAACCTACTTTGGATAAGATACAGACACATCTATTCTTGGAGTAGGTAGCCTTCTTCATTTCAGTAGCTTCTTTTAAAAGCTGGGAATTGAAGAGAATACTTCAGCTTTGAAATGAAGGAGCAGAAAAGTAGGTATTTGACAGTCATACTGAAATCTTGGAGTTAAAGTACACAGAACTGAGGCAGTAATCATCTAAAAGCAACCAGAAAGAAATCACTGTTGGACCCCAGAGACAGAGTCTTTATGAGTTTGTAAAATTTATCTGATGAGGCTTTCCACTTTGGAAGAGAAGTTTAGTAGCAGCTTATGAAAGAGTGTTCTAATAGAGAGAGCTTTTGTGGAATGACATGAGCAATCACTACAGCAGGCATCAGTTATGACTTGTGAGTCTGCTGAGGATGTATTAATGTGGCTTGATTAATTTCCCTGGGGGATGGAATCTGCCTAAAACTCTAGACAAGATGGCACCCATGAATTTTTAGCAGTTGTTTCTGCAGTAGTATCGTCAGAGCAGGAGCAATTCCTCTGTTTTATATCAGATAAAGAAATCATTCAATAGCTAGTCCTCCTGCTTTGAGAGGTCATATATTCCTACCCCAGCTGACAAATTGACATGGTAGGCTGAAGAAGAGAAGGTTCTACTTTGTTTAGCATTTTTCCCTGCCCTGATGCATATCAAGGTGGGAAACCTCTGCAAGATGTGACCTTCCTTGTTCAGTTGGGCTGTCACTGAGCAGCAGTGTAGCCACAGCTATAAAGTGCACGTACCTGGACCCCAGTTTTGCCATCAGTTGGAAGCCAGTGAGACTGCAAAAATAAATGTGAGTATAGGGCAGAACTTGAAATTCCTTTTATCATATTCTTGTTCCCTTGAGTATGGACTGATTGATTGCAGATCCCAATTTTCATTCCTGGCTATCATTAAAATCTGTGAAGGTGAGGTTGAATCATATACTGGGCTTCTGGAGCCTCTTTCTTATTCTAATCATAACCACCTCTTGGTTACAGCTAGAGCCTGAATATATTCCTTTTAAACGGATAAATGTGCTGGAGGAATGGGTAATGTTTTTCATATTGTCACTTAGTTGTGCTTGTTTATGCTCAGGGTTGTTTTCTTACGATCATTTTATGTTCAGGCAGACTCCTCAGCTCCCCTCATATGTATCAATTTCCAATTAAAAAGAAGAGGTGGAAACAGGGAAGAATTTGGATCTCATGGAAGTTTGGAATGCACCACTGTAACATCAACACTTCTTGCAGGGAGAGCAGTTGTTCTCCTTCAAGGCAAGCCTAGTGTATTTTTAATTCCAGCAACAGGTTTTGCAGGAATCTGTATTGGACATTTATGTGTGGATAAGGCAAATCAAGTCACTATCAATCCCAACAGATCTGCTAAATGCTCCAGAGCCCTGCACTACTTAAAAGTAGTTTCTGATTTATAAGCTTTATTTATTTCACTTCAAAGTTTTCTCAAATAGATCTTTCAGGTGAGAGTTCAGCAATGTCTGGTGCTGAGGATCTAATAGCAATCTCAAGAACACTGCCTCTATTAAGGGAAGGAAGACTGAACTCTCAATTTATTGTATCTCTAAATAATTAATTTGTCTCCAAGGTCCCTTAATAAACTGGTCACTGGATGTAGCACCACTGGACATAACAGCACTGGGAAAGGTCTTGAGGCTATGGACAACTTGCATGTGATGACTCTCCCTAGATGAATCACACCATTCAAATGAAGTTTTGCCAGGGTTTGACATCCACAAATGCATTTCTGATGTCTGTTTTGTATGAGAAGTCTCCTTTGTGACCTCCAAATCACTTAAACCTTGTAAAAAAAACAAAAACAAACACACAAAACAACCTAGGAAAGAGATATTTGAGTGTTTCCAGGCCTATCACTTGACAGTGTTCACAAACTGTGTGCTCTTTAAAGGTTCTCAGGAGGAAACTGCCCAGCTCTGCAATTCTTTTCATGTACAAAATATTGCCATGTTGCTAGTGAAAGTCACAACGTGCTAAGACTGGGTAAAAGCTGTGATTTTGGACAACATTGATTTTACTTTCAGTTCATTTCTTTTATCCAATAACTTTGCCCAAACATTCTACTCACTGAATTTTCAGTGTACACATTTACCCAGTTAAGCCACAAATCTATGCAGGTTTTCCTAGTAAAGGGACAGAAGCAATACTGTGTGATTTATCCTGCTGATCACAGCCAGCTATTTAGCCCAAAAAGTTGCTGCTAAAATGATCTCTCTAGATTCTCTCTCTGTATATGCTGTGTACTGTTGCAAGTCCTCTATACTCAAGTTGGGTTGGTATTAAGTGTTGTGGGTATCTTCCCCAATGGCACAAAATGATGTTTCCTCCTATGTTGCTCATGAGGAATACAAGCATGAAGCTGTGACAAATGGCACAGGGGTAGAAGATGACCAGTAAAAGGCTTCTAGCTAATGTGGGAAGATGGATTGCTTCAACTAGTACATACAGAAAACTTGTTGCAAGAATCTGTTTAAAATTAAACAATTCTGAGGAGTTTAATGCATTATAATCACTGATCTATCTCCCAGCTGCCTGCCAAAGAGCAGCTCTTGAAGTCCCTTGTTTAGCCAAATAGTGTCTTATAGAACAAGACTCTATTAAAACAGAGACTTTTACAGAAGAGTTTCTTTGATGCATAGGCAAACTCAGAGAGCAATTTCTTTCTGGACTGGACCCTGACATAAGGAATGCACAGCACATTGTACTTATGAGAGGATGAAACTCAGCAGAACAATTTCCTTCACAACAAGGCCATGCCTCACTCCTTCTTGAAGGCTATTCCCATCCTGTATTTCAGATGTCAACTATTTTGTCTGCTGGAAGGAAAAAAAAGACAGGATTTGGTCAGTAAGAGGGAATGTGCTCTTCTTTAAAAACCACAGGCTATTTTATCAAAACTGCAGAAAAATGATGAGCAAATAAAAAGTAATATCCCATCTCTGGGCAAAGAATGTAAAGTTTTAGCCTGAAAGGTGGACAGTGCTGAGAATGGTGAGAATAGGAGGCTCAGGATGGGAATTGCCACAGAGCTGTCTGTGCTCACACAGACCTATCAATAGTTCTGATGACAGGAGGGCTGGAGAGCATGAGCAAGAACTGCAGAGGTGTCTGGAGCACAAGTCTTATGAGGAGTGGCTGAGGGAACTGGGGTTGGTTAGTCTGGAGAAGAGGAGACCCAGTGGAGACCTTATCTCTCTCTATAACTACCTCCAAGGAGGTTGGAGCGAGATGGGGGTAGGTCTCTTCTTCAGGGTTAACAGTGAGAGAGCAAGAGGAAAAGGCCTCAAGTTGCACCAGGGGAGGTTTAAATTAGATATTAGGAGGAAATTCTTAACTAAAAAGGTTGTTAAGTCTTGGTCCAGGCTGTCCAGGGAGGTGCTGGAGTCACTATCCCTGGAGAGGTTTAAGAAACTTATAGATGCTCTCCTTAGGGCCATGGTTTAGTAGTATGGTAGTGATAGGGATGGTTGGACTTGATGAGCTTAGAGGTCTCTTCCACCCTTGATGATTCTGTGATTCTGTCCCTGAGGACTAAACAGCAGCAGTTCCTCTGCTGCATGCCCTGTTCCCACCACATACCACAAAGAGCTGGGTGAACATGGAGTGCTCCTCTTCAGAAGCTGTTCTCTTAGTCCACCTGTGCACACATGATATGCAGCAGTGAATCCTCATCCTTTTTAGATTCTCTGCTTGCCCTACATTTGCATCTGAAAAGCAAGTCTATGAGCAGAGGCTCTTCAAAGGCATCACTAAAGCTTTCAACATTGTCTCCTCTCCAGTCCATGGTTTGTAACAAGAGCTATGGCCCCTTGGTTATCTGTGGCATTAGCCCTAAAATAAAATGCCTCTCTGAGCACTAGGCAATAAAATAATACATTTAATTGAAATTCACAGTACATCTTACTAAGGTTTGGTTTTGTTTTTTCCCCCTAGAAGTCAAAATACAGTGAAAACTCTGCCATGGGCATTATTGGATAACATCAAGAAAACTTGGGTCAATAAAACTCTCAGTGTTCTCTAGGATCTCCAACCCGGAAGAGTCAGATCTTCAAGGCCTTGGATCTTGCTAAGGCTCCTAAAATAAGTGAACAGATTTTTCACAGTGGAAGCAAAAGAGCAGAGAGGTGGAAATTTGGGTGGGAGCAGCAGGATAATGAGAATCCTTGACTATCTGATCTTTTGGCTAGAAAAGTTTCATTTAAATCTCTTGAAATCCCCTTGTGCTTCAGGAGAATGGTTCAAAGTTCCTGAAAAAGAAGGAAGAGGGAAATATTTTTGCTGGTTAAGAATATCTATTTTACTAGAACAGAACTATATTTTACATACTATTCAAATACCATGGGAAAACACCATGTTAGCTATGAATTCTCTCATATAGCATGGGAATACTGCTAATTTAAGATGCTTTACTGTGAGATGATATATTACGCTAGACATCTGTCAGTCATTATGAACAAAATTAAATGATAGCCTGTGATAAAAAAATAAGTTATGATGTGCTTAGCAACACCCCAAAGTATAATGGGAAAGTTTTACCAAGGAGTGCAGAGAGGGTAAAGGTATCTAGTAGTCTCAGAACCAAACTTTCTTGAATTTGACACTTTATTTAGAGGTGGTAATTATCAGAATAAAGGCTTGAGTTGCAAATAACTCCTTGGGCTGGAGGGAAAGATGTTACTGTGGGTTCTCTCCATCTTTCTACAGTTATATTTGGCTTACATTGAGCATAGAAGTTGTTAGCTCAGACAGTTCTTCAAAGATGAACAAGAGGTAATATAAATATGCTTTGCTCTTCATTGAGCATGCAAAAGACAGTAAAACATTTAGAGCTCTAAAAATGTAAAAGCTGGAACAAAAATAAATCCATTCATGTCATAGGACATAAAAATGATCTCAAACCTGATGTGTAAGTTGAAGGTTTTGTCAGGATGCCAAGTACAGTAGGACACAGAATGAACTACACAGAATTGTTTAACAGATACATACCTGGAGGAAAAGTGGTGACACCTGTGCATCTCACCCATACCTCTCAAGCTCCAACTCTCCAGCCAAGGAAAGAATAACAATCAAAATCCTCTTTGTTGTTTTTTTAAAAAGCAACAGGAAAGGGTGGAATCCCAGGTCACTTCCACTGGAAGATATGGAAGCTACCTGGATAAAGCACAGGTGACTGTACATCAGTGGGACTCACCACCTAACCACAGTGAAATGAGGCAGTGCCCTGATGCTGCACACTCACCATCACCTAACCCCCTCTCCCACACTCTGGACATGATCACCTGCAGTGCTGGCCACCAGAGATACATGCAAGACTGCCATGGGGAAGCAGGCAGTAGTCCTCCTCTTCCCTGTCCTCCCAAACATTCAGGAGTTATGTGGTTTGAAGTGATTTTTGCAGCATTAGTTCCATAGCTGCCAGCATAAAGGATAGCATCAGCTATGTGTGAACTCCCCCACCTCCATACCAAGTTGAGTTGCTAAGTCTTTTTCATTAAAAATTTCCACATCATAACAGAAATGGTGATGTAGCCTAACACATCAGAAGCCAGGCCAGCATAACACCTTCTTCCAGAAGAATTTCCCTGTGTTTACCTGGACCCAGGACATGGCCCATCCTTTCTGAAACATTGGGTGTCAGGAGATCTGCCTCACCCAGCTCCCAGCCTTCTCCAAGTTCAAACAAAGAGCCAGTGTTCACTGAAGCACAACATTTTCTAGTTCACAGTAGGCATGCAAGCTGGTTTTCAGCCACTCCACCCAAATGAAGTACAGAGGTTTCCAGGTAGAGAGCTTTTTTTAATGTTGGGTTTTATTTTTTTTGGGGGG
>VWZO01000488.1:189722-216784 GCA_013396975.1 Bucco capensis | reverse complement strand
CGGGCCCAGCTCTCCGCAGGTGAGTTGTCGCTCGGTGCCCAGGTGAGGGAGGGAGGGAAGGGAGGAAGAGCTCCGCGGGGTGCCCGCCGCGGAACGGTGGGAGGAGAGAAGGGGAGAGGGAAAGGTCGCTGGCGGGTGGCACCGCGCCGGGACCCGGCTCCCGGCTCCGAGGAGCGGCGGTGGAGCTACGGAGGAGCTGCCCCTAGTCACACGCACACCCATCCCCAACTCCCCGTGTCCGCTCTGTGGGGCGCGGTGCCGCTGGGAGGGTGACCCACAGGGAGAGTGACCCACGCGGGTCTGCACGCTGCCGGCGTGGGGCTTCAGGTGGCTCACAAACTCCCCTTCCATCCCCCTCTAGCTTTCCAGGTGGTATCGGTGCTGGCAGTGGGATCGGAGCTGCTGCCGTCTTCCCCTCACCCCCCCTGCTTCCTCCGCTCAAACTTTTCCCGGTGTTTCCCTGCCCGGCGCGGGAGGTGCTCCCGGTCGCTTCTCCCCATCCTGAGGCGGGTTGCGGCGCCGAGCTCTTTTCTCCCCGAGGCGTGGAGGCACGACCCGGCCTGCCACCGGGTGCAATCTCCCTCTTCAACCCCCCCCCAAAAACCCCCAAAGCAACCCAAGAGTGGTGGGCGAGAAAGGGGAGGGAAGGCAGCGTATGGAGCTGGCGTCTGTTTTGTTGGAAAGCCGCAAATTTCTCGCCCCTTCCTTCCCCGCTTCCACTGCACGGAGGTTGGCAGAATCAAAGCCCCCGGGGCCGGGCGGTGGGAGCTGCGGCCGGTGAGTTGTTGGTCCCGCGGGAGCTCCGGGGCAGAGCCCATGGCAGGGCTGGCGCTCGGTCGCTATCTTCCTCCGGGAGGGAAGGGGAAAAGGGGTACAGGCCCCTGAACCATCTCCTCGGTGTAGTTTATGGAGCGTCCTTCGTTTGCTTAGGGCGAAGCTGTAGCCCGAACGTGTTCTTACTGTTTGCCGTGTGAAGTGTTAGGTGAAGGACGGGCTGAAGTAGACTTCAGGGTTTTTTTTCTTTCTATTTTTAAATAGTACTTAGCAATTACACCGAGAGCATCTGTTGGACAAAGCGTTTGAAGCCTTTATCCTAGGATACGGGCTTGAAAACTACCGTTGGTAAAAGTAACTACACTCGTGAGACTTGGAAGCACAGCTTTAGTAAGGAGTGATGTGTATTTAGGAGGCTTTTTTTTGTTTTCCTCCTCTTCTCTTATAAATTAGTTTTTAATTGAGACCTTTCAGATGTGTTGTCGATTAAGAAATGTGCTGAAGCAGTAAGAGAAGTTGTGTTGGTCTGAGCGGGTTACATCCCTCCTCTGTGGCTGACTTTGGTGTGGATAATTGAAGGTCTGTGTATCAGAACTGTAAGATTGCTTAGGCACCTACAAGCCTTTTACTAGAGGAAGAGCAGTGTGCAGCTGCTATGTTGTTGGAATAGCTAACATAAAATATGCCCCCATGTAATAGCTTTCCATTCAAAACCATACTGAAGTCTGACCAGTGATTTTTTTGCTATACTGGCACTTGTCAGGCTAATGTTAACACCAACCCTTACATAAATATGTTTTTGTGAGCTTGTTCACTGGTGTAGGAAGAGTAGGAAGCTCTGGTAACTTACACAGTCTGTGGTATTTAATGCTGAGAAGGTGGCATGCAGCTCTTTTTGGAACTGCAAGGAGAAGCAGCCAGGTTGGTAGTGTGTTAGGTAAGCAGAGAGGAATGTTCAATATCCTCCTGACCAGAGTAAGTGAAGCTTGTCAAGGAGTTGAACAATTGTATCTAGGAAACATGAGATTGTTGGTTTTTTTTCTCTGTATAGCATGTCAGCAGAAACTTTAGTTTCTATTGCCAGGCATCAAAAATAGTGATGTGTTACACCCATCAGAGGTTTATTAATTGGAGATTTGCTCAGACTTTCTTGAAGGTTTGGAGAAGTGGATTTGTTAGGAGCTGGTGCTTTCAGTGTAGTCACTTTAAGGTATGGTGCTCAGACTCTTATTAAATAGCCACATGTAAAGGTGTGCTCTACTGAATGTTTGCTTATGGTTAATCTTGCTTTGAAGGCTCTGAATTTGATAAGTACCACAAAGTTTGGTTTTGTTCCTTGTTCTAAACCAGTCCCTGTAGTGTGTGTGTGTCTGTTGATGAGACATTTTCATCCTGGTGTTAGTGGATGCAGGACACAAAGGTTAGGGTTTGTATGTTTATTCCAGTGAGGACCTCTCTGTAGCCCACAATGAGATACTTCTGTGTTTGGTGCTCACAGCACCATCTATTTTCTTCATAGACATCTCCTCTGTTTATCGGGAGTATTGGTTGTCAAGCCTCTTCCTTTAATTGCCTTTCCCTCTCCTCATCTTAAGATACCAGCCTGTACTTTTCCATGTTAAACTGAATCTAACTCATTTTCAGCTCCCTTTTTATTAGAATTCTTATTGTCTGAACTGTAAGAATTTAAAACTGTTGTTTTTTCTTTGCCATTAATGAAGCNGATCTCTACAAATCCAACCCAAAACACACCAAAACCCATGCAGCTTCTCTCTACTCCCCCCCCCCTTTCCAACCCAGCCATAATCCAGAGGGTAATGTTTGCTGGGCTCTGTATGTTGTTTCTTTACACTGCTGCTTTCCCTGACCCTTCAACTTGGGTGCGTGCCTGTCAGAATCTAGGCCAAAATGTTTTGGCAGCCTGTGCTCTGTTGAAGTCTAGCTATTCCTTATATAGCACCTCCTTTCAGCTGCAACTCCTACAGTTTGATAGAGAACAAGTTCAGCTTGTTTTCACAACTCAATCACTTTAAACTTATATATATGTATTATTTTTTTAATAGTATTTTTAGCAATTTGCATGTTTTCACATTATGAGGGAAAAAAAGAAGTGTTTCAAAGTGATTCAAAATGTGCTTTTCAGAATGCTGCTGCCTTGTCAGCGAGCTGATGGAGATGATGGAGCCTGTGCAAGGGGGTGTGTGTTTAATATGAAAGATATGAGAATAAAAGTCCTAGACATGCATCATCATACCTGAAATTATTTATCTGTGATGTTTCTGATCATAGGGATAGTTAAGCTTAAAAAGGAGGACTTTCTGTAGCCCCTCACTGCCAGAAAGACATTGAAGTGGTGGAACGTGTCCAGAGAAGGACATGAAGCTGGGGAAGGGTCTAGAGCACAAGACTTGTGAGGAGCAGCTGAGGGAACTGGGGTTGGTTAGTCTGGAGAAGAGGAGGCTCAGGGGAGACCTTCTCACTCTTGTAGTGAGGTGGGGGTTGGTCTCTTCTCCCAGGTAACTAGTGATAGAAGAGGAAATGGCCTCAAGTTGTGCCAGGGGAGGTTCAGGATGGATATTAGGGAAAAACTTGTTCCCTGCAAGAGTGACTAGACATTGGAAGAGGCTGCCCAGAGCAGTGGTGGAGTCACCATCCCTGGAGATGTTCAAAGAACGTGTAGAGGTGGCACCTGGGGACATGGGGGTGTTGGGTTGATGGTTGGACTTTAGTGAGCTTTAAAGTCTTTTCTAACCTTAATGATTCTCTGATTTTAGAAGCTGAAGTCCTTTNTTTATCGGGAGTATTGGTTGTCAAGCCTCTTCCTTTAATTGCCTTTCCCTCTCCTCATCTTAAGATACCAGCCTGTACTTTTCCATGTTAAACTGAATCTAACTCATTTTCAGCTCCCTTTTTATTAGAATTCTTATTGTCTGAACTGTAAGAATTTAAAACTGTTGTTTTTTCTTTGCCATTAATGAAGCTATTAGTTCAATGTGGACCTTTCATAAATCTTTCTCACTGCAATTTGATTTTGATTTCCTTTTTATGATGCTTTATGCTACTCCTGAGTGTGAACATTGTCCAGATCCAGAATTGTCCATAAAATTTGTGATATGTTGATTAAGGGAAGGTCTAAGCAAATTACAGTGTATGAATTTCTTGAAAGTTGGCCTTCTTCAGGCAGGAGTGTGTGTGCAATGATTGTTATCTCCTTCCTCCTAACATATTCCAGGAAAGCAAATGAGAAGCAAGAGGGAGGAGCAACAGCAAGTTAGGAAAAGGAACAAGATACATCTTGTAATTTGGTGCTGTCTTAAAAATTGTGCCTGTATATCATCTCCATCCCCTTTGCACAGAGCTGAAACACTTGAGAGTTCANTAGACATGCATCATCATACCTGAAATTATTTATCTGTGATGTTTCTGATCATAGGGATAGTTAAGCTTAAAAAGGAGGACTTTCTGTAGCCCCTCACTGCCAGAAAGACATTGAAGTGGTGGAACGTGTCCAGAGAAGGACATGAAGCTGGGGAAGGGTCTAGAGCACAAGACTTGTGAGGAGCAGCTGAGGGAACTGGGGTTGGTTAGTCTGGAGAAGAGGAGGCTCAGGGGAGACCTTCTCACTCTTGTAGTGAGGTGGGGGTTGGTCTCTTCTCCCAGGTAACTAGTGATAGAAGAGGAAATGGCCTCAAGTTGTGCCAGGGGAGGTTCAGGATGGATATTAGGGAAAAACTTGTTCCCTGCAAGAGTGACTAGGCATTGGAAGAGGCTGCCCAGAGCAGTGGTGGAGTCACCATCCCTGGAGATGTTCAAAGAACGTGTAGAGGTGGCACCTGGGGACATGGGGGTGTTGGGTTGATGGTTGGACTTTAGTGAGCTTTAAAGTCTTTTCTAACCTTAATGATTCTCTGATTTTAGAAGCTGAAGTCCTTTATTAAAGTAGTTATTCATCAGACTAAAGTAGTTATAGTGTCACACAGTAAGAGGGAAGAGTAAATATTTCTGCATTAATCTTTTATTTCCTCTTTGATAACATGGTTATAGTCTGTCTTTGGGAGAGAATACTTTTAAGTAATTAAAGTGAAACTAGCCCTTTGCTGTCAGAACAGCTCAAGTTGCTTCAGTCATTTTCTCCTTGAATGTGCACCAATTTGCTTGTGATATCCAAGAGACACTTGTGCAGGTAGGCGTGTATGTACAAGAGACTTCTCAGGAGCTTGTTTTTTCCACCAAGCTGTTAAAATGTTTTGACAATTTTTATGGAAGATGAGTGGACTTAAAAATAATTTTCTTGCTTTCACCCTCTCCTTCCCAAATGTTTTCCTTTCCTCTATGGATTCAGCTCCTTCCTTGGCACTGTTGATTCGGAGATCACTTTTCAGATGCAGTGTTACAATTATGAAATGTAAATAAATTCTCCAAGTGGCACTTAACTGGTTCAGATAGCTTTGGAAGCACCCAGAACACAGAGACCCCAGAAGTCTTAAGTCCACTTTGTCTGAGAAATCACACTACTGCTTGATCAGTTTGGTCGTGATGTAAACAGTGAATCTTAAACCAGGTAGATCTCTTGCACTTAATTAAGATCTAATTAAGATAATTCAAAATTAAAAAAGAAAGGGAGTGGAGGTAAGAAATCTGCACAGGATCAGGGCAGACATCCACCACCTAGCCCAGTATCCAGGCTGTGATGGTGGGCACTCAGGGGGGAGGGACTTTGGCAAGGTGAGTGACTTCCCCTGAGTAGTGACTTCCTCTCAGTCCACAGAGACAATAGGCTGGTATCTCATGCTGTAAGTGGATTCTTGTAATCATGATTGTGCCTAATAAAACATCTTCAGCCTGGATTGCTTTTAGCATTCTCCTCACCTTGTGACAAGGAATCTGTATGTTGTGTGGAGAAAGAAGTCGTTCTGTGCTTTTTATTGAATTGCTAGTTGCATTTACTAATGCCTAGCTCTTGTATTAAGAAATGGTTAATAATTTCTCCCAATTTACCTTCTTCATGTCATGCAGGGTTTTCCCATCATCTCTTGACTATTCCTTTTCTAGCTGAAGAAGTCCAGCTGTAGCCACTTGCTGTGAAGGTAACATTCCATATCTTCTTTACATCCTTTATCAGCCTTTTCCAGTTCTACATTTCTCTGAGTATCCAAGAGACAGCTGCCTGATGGATTAGTATAGTGCTTAATAATGATTCATAAGTGAAGAACAGAGAACTTGCAGTTAAATGATGGTCTGTGGAGTGACTGCATCAGTGAAGAGCAGCACTCTTGGAAAGAGGAGAGTCTTTAACCAGCCCTTTTGGTGGGGGGAGAACTTTGGAGCAAGGCTCTTGAAGGACCTGTGCCCTCCTATTGGATGTCTGGGACAGCACTCAGTTTAGTGCTTACCAGTGTGGTTTGTCTCCTTTTTCTGAAATGCTCTTAATACCAGTGAGTTTAAAAGAGTTTATCCTCTTACATGTGAAGATTGACAGTATATGGATTAACATGCAGAGATCTGTATAGTTGTTTCTTGCTCTGGACTGTTTATGTCTTTAGCTTTATGACCTCTTTAGCTGGAAGACTTTTAGGCCAACTTACCTCCCAGGAATTGGATTGGTCACTAAGTGTCAGCTTCACTTTACATTAGCATCTCTTTTGGTGAAATCCCTGCTCTTCCTTTTGCAACACAGATCCTGTTGAATGTGTAAGAGGAAGCTTCCCAAACTATTACTTTAGTCAGTCAGGACACACCTCTGTGTTTCCTTGTGCTGATGGGATCCTGGCTGTCATAGTTTGTTATTGTCATGCAAAGATGTCTTGGCAGTGCTGCTCCCAGCAGTGTGCACTCAGATTTGGAGCTTCAGTTACAACCTGCAGATGCCATTAAGCTAACTGAAGTTACTGTTGGTGCAGAGGGGGACACTTCTTTCACCTGAATGGCTCTTAGGTCTTTGCCAGTGCTGGATCTGGCCACTGTGTGGCCTGTGGGTGAGTTGGTTTAGCTTTCTGTGAATCTTGTTGGAGGAAAGATGGGGTTTGGCATTAGTTTCCTCTTGATTGGTGAGCTTAGCTGTCTTGTGGTCACATAAATCTGATGTATGGGAGGATGAGGGCTGATGGTGGGATGGCTAGGTTTGACAACAAGCTGTAATTACAGCCCAGCTTGTGTAAGGTGAACCTGTGCTCTTCTGAGTCATGTTGGCTCTACACTCTACTCCCTGTGCAGCTCTTTGTTCACCCAAGGAAATGTAAAGAAGAGGCAGGAAGGCAAAAAGTGTGCAGAGAGGCCTGGTGCTGCTCTCTCTGGAACTGGAGAGGTTCCACTGGGTGAAGGTGGTTGAGGCTGACTGCATGCAAACTGGTAACATGGTGCTAGTGTCTCTTTCCCTGGCATGCACTTTTGAGTAAACTGAGCTTAAATATGTTGTTTCATTATAAGGGAGAGCTAAGGCATTTATTATACAAATGTATAAGCAAGAGGGGGCCTATTAATGACACTTAGTAGAGAGCAGGTGAAATGGCAAATAGGAGAGGGCTTGGAGGAGGTGACACCTGGATACTAGGCTAGAATTAAGGGACAGTGTGACACCAATTTGGGGTGCAGCAGAAACTGGTTTAAAGCTGGATTCTGCAGTTTCACCTTTTCCACTGTATGACCTGTCCTTCTCTATCCCTTGGGGTATTAAATAGGATTGCCCATGAGCCATGGGGATGTGGGGAGGAGACATGGCTGTGGTTTCTAAAGGCCAGGGTGAGCCAGCTGGTGAGAATTTTGTAGTATCTGGCTGAGCACAAGGTCCTGCTGCACCTAATTTTGGAGGTCAGAAAGGCTCTTACCTCCTGCTGCTTCCTGGTGAGCCTTGATTGCAGGTGACTTTAAACTAAAGTGCTTTAAAACTCCCCAAACTACCCCAATTGAAGTCACCTGGCGGCTCGAAACTAAAGTGCTTTAAAACTCCCCAAACTACCCCAATTGAAGTCACCTGTAGTGCATGCTTAGGAAGTGGCTTAAAGCCACTTCCAATCTCCTCTTCCTGGGAAGCTGTGTAGTTGAAAAGTCATGTTTGCCTTTGCTAGGAGTTTTATAAATATTCAAAGCTAACAGAAACCTACTGAAATCTTTTCTGGAACAAGAAGTTACTTTGTATCAACTCAATGCTGTGTGTGTAAACCAAGAAGGAAACAAAAAAGCCACACGCTACTCCAGCCCTTAAACCACTGAATATGACAAAAAAAGAGCTGTTTGTTGTTGGGGATTTTTTTGGTAAGTACATGTGCCCTCAGATTTGAAAAGCTGATGGTGGTGGCATGGGAAACTACTTTTTTTTCTCCTTTTGAATGTTGAACTAGTTGCTCAATAACCACTAAAATTGTGAAACTGTAATTATCCATTCTAAAGAATATTTACATGTTGAAGGAGTTGCATGTAGTTGGCTTAACATCTAATACATTTCTATCTAAATAAGCTGTGTTTGTCTGTTGAAAGATAAAAGCTAAGTATTGCTCAGTGAGTTTCTAACAGCAAAAGTTGTTAGGTTTGCTTTTTGTTACTGAAATTTGATTTCCCTAGAAGCTGGAAATTTTATTAACAAATCTCTACATGTCTTTCAGTTAGAAACCATGTATTTGTTGGTCTAACCAAATCTATTTTGTGATTGTTTTTCATGGCCAAATCTTTGCCTTGAGAGTATTTAATTTTAAAGAGCCTAAAAATATTCCACAGGATCTAATATGTTACCTGGCACAAAAACAGTGAACTAAAGGTGTAGTGCTGTGATTTCTTTTCTCTGAAGGACTGCAGGCTAGGAAGTTCTGTGGAGTTGTTAATGTAATTTCTGCTGGTGATAGATAAAGTGTTTGCAGAATTCAGGCTGCTGAAGGGAGCCTCAACAGGAGCAATGTGTCCTTAAAGCAACTGGGTGGAGGATGAGGGATTTTGAATCAATGTATTTGTTGAAACATTGCTAATATGTAACTTTATTCTGGGGTAAGAACATAACATAAACATAGAGCAGCAAGACCTGCTGCAGAGCAATAATGTGACATCTAAATGCTACACAACTTTCTGGTTAAAACCAGCTGAGCCTTCTTAGGGAGGAGAGAGAGAAGTGCTGGCTACTGCCAAAAGGAAGCAGAGCTTCCCCAAAATCACAGCAATAGGGCAGCTTTATCCTGATAACTTTGAATTGCTTTCTCAAGCTGAATAAGCCATGGTTGTAAACTCATTTTCCTGTAGGTTTAAAACTTGGGACTACATTAGGATTTTTTTGCTGGCATAGCTGTATTTGCTAATAGGTTTGTGCATGGTTTTGTTTTGGGTTTTTTTGCTTCTCTCAAAATACTCAAACAAAAAATGGTTGTGGATGAGGTCTAAAAGAGATTCTGTGGTTGAATAGTTGGGGCAAAAAGCAGTATTTTCCACAGACATTAATTAACTTTAACATGTAAAAACTTGATTGAAGCTAGAAGATGTTGTGTGTGGGTTTGTCAGGCTTTTGTTCACCAGAAAAATGTGTATATATATGTATGGAATTGGCTGATATTTACAGTAATGCAGCAAGTACATGGCTCAGTAAAAGATTTGAGAGACTTCATTTCTTGAGGAGGATGGCTGTGAAAAGATGAAATTCTTTGCTTGTTACTGCAGGCAATATGAGGTTATTTTTGTTAGCCAGTGTATGAAAGATTGGGCCCTTCAGTTTGCCAGCAAGTCATTTACTTTTGCTGCCATTGACTAAAAACATGTGATTATTTTTATTAATTGACTGGCAAAAGAAGCCATTTCTCAACTACTGTGTCATGAACTTAATTCCCCTGACTTACATTGTTGTGCACTTCAAACCCAAGTTCTGCTGCAATTAACTTATGGTATGTTCATTCTAATTATTACACCCTGATTACTCAATTTATTCTGAGGTGGAGCTGTGTTTCTTTTGTGTATAAACACTTGTTCTGTAACAATAAAAATGACTGATGAATATTAACCAAAGGAGAAAGATGTTAGTGAGAACAAGCATGGCTGTAGTTCAAATGAAGTCAAAGCAGCTCAAAATGAACATTTTGACTGGCTAGCTGACTTCTTGAACTACTGGTTTGGGTTTATTTTATCTCCAAATACAGGTTGTGTATATTTGTGAATCCTAGAGTGTGATTTAGGAAACCTGTTGTGTTTTTTTTAAATGATTTAAGGGTTTAAGTAGTAGAGGGGAAAAAATGTGTTGAAGCTCTGAAATTTTAGACTCCTTTGCTACACTGAAAAAAAAATAAGATTACAAGACCTGGCAGAGACTTGCCCCATAGCTATTAATCAGAAAAATGCTCTGATTTGTTATTTTATGACTTGATTGTATTTATCTCATCTTTGCATGGTGGTAGAGTGGTGCAGGATCAAAATGGGGAGTGTCAATTGTTTTGGTTCCCCTAGTGTTACCCTGTTTACCTGTTTTTTGTAACTGTGAAAGCACTTCCCAGCCATGAGAGCACTGAAAATGTGTGGCTGACTTCATGACTTCACACAGCAGAGAGAAGTTCAGTGCTAGCTGCTGTCACTGTGCTTCAAATGCTTTAAAGGGACAATCTGTTAAAATCTACTAATCTGAAATACTACAGGTAGTTTTATATGTTGTTCAGCTTCTGATTCCTTTGAAGAAATGCTTTTTATTCTATTTGTAGAAGACATTTCTTCAGGTCTCTCTCAAATTAATGTGACTATTGCCCATGTTTTAAGTAGATAATACATTAAAAAGTTCTTAACTTTTCAGTGCTCTTTATCATATGGTTTACAGAGGAGATAATGGTGGTTGGATTATAATATTAAATATAAATATCCTTTCTCCTGTTTCTAAAAAAAAGGGGGATTGTCATTTTCCCTACTATTCTTCTGTCCTCTCTGCTTCCCCTCCCCTTTTTTATCTCCTTGGTTCTCCTTGTTTGTTCTTGGGAGAGTTTTATGACAATGTTATGGAGTTTCATGCCATAATTGAAAGGAGGCAAGATATATGAGATTCCTTACTCAAAAATGTCAAAAGCTTAATGGTATTTGTATTAAAGGAGATTTTTATATGCTCCTTCACTTAACCACTTAGCTCTATCTGTCTGTGTTCCCATGACAGTGTTGATTGGTGCATTCAGTGTTCAGTTTTTCTATCTGGTAGAATTTCCAAGAGGCTTTCCTCCTTCCCCCCCACGCCCCCCGCAACAGAAATGTAATAAAATGATGGTGTCAGTCTTTTCCTTATCCAATTCTGAAAAGCCAAGCAAATACTCTTTTTGCAGTTAGTTTTTCCTTGTAATCCACCCTGACCCAGCTTGTGAAAATACTAGGCATTGCAAACTAATTGCACAGGCTTGCCAGCTCTTCAGCCTGTGAATACTTGGGGTGTGAGGTCTTGTTTAGTGCAAAAGGTCTGTTTAGATTAAGTTTCTTGCAGAGATTTACAAATGCAGGGTTGGTTTTCCTTTTCCTTGCTACCTTTTCTTTCAGATAGCATGACAAACTTGTAACAACTCCCACTGCCAAGCCAAGCCTTCATCTCCTTGTTCCTTACACACATAAAGGTATCATTTACTCACATATGTAAGTGTAGAAGGACAGACTATTTCCAGGTGAGAGCAAAACCTCTTAGTGTGTAATGCTTTGGATTTCTGAATCAGTTGGAACAAAGCTTGGTAATGAAAAGGGAATATGATTTTCCTGGTAAACACAGACTACAGATTGGTGTAATGCCATAGAATGGAAAGATGATTGAATTTTCTGGCTGAGGTGGCTGAATGTCAAAATGTTCTGTTTTGTGTTTAATATTAACTCTTAAAACAACTTTATTAGTAGTTATGGAATTTGGATGCTGTTAATAGCTTTTTTCTTTGATAAAGCTAATGTAATGCTTGGCTTCACCTGGCAAAGTATTGCACTTTTTTCCCTCCCCTCCCCCCTCCTTTTCCTTTTCTTTGAAATCCCTGTCTACTGATTTGGTTAAATCCTCCGGGGTAGGTTAACAGCTCCTTCTGAGTCATGTTGTAGGCATGAAGTACTTCCAGGTCTGCAGTTCTTTGCTGGGATGAGGGAGTTCCTTGCTGCTTTGTGTATCCTGTGTCTGCACAGCAGCAGTTAACTACCAGGCACAGTTTATAGATTCTTTTAAACATGTTGAAGTAGATAAACTAAACAAGGCTTTTTTGTGGGGGGGTGTGGGGTGTGTGATTGTTCCCTCTGGCTCACTTATGTCTATTTTTTTGAGTTCATACTCCAAATGTGCAATTCCACTGGTGATTTATTGGTGTTTCTGTCAACTGTTGAACAAGGAGTTGCATGAAATGTGTCCAGCATTTGGGAAGGGCAAGATTATGCCCTTGTTTAGAGAGGCTGCACAGATGTTCTGTAAGAGCATTCAGAAGAGAGGAGACTGTACATGACTTTGTTTGTCAGAAACCATCTATTTAAGAATCTTGGGTTTGAGCTTTATGGGCTGCATGATGAGGCTGTGAACCTGAAAGAGTAGCATTTGTGATTAATAATGAAGTTTACAGACCCTAGGAACACTGAAATAATCTCTTGGATGGCTTTGCATAGTGATAGTATCCAGATGCTAACTATAAACATCTCCCTCTGTTTGCTTAAACATGGAAATGAAAATGAAAACAAGGATTAGTTGGTGTTTTAGGGAAAGCATTTTTGGCCATCCATCTCTTCAAACACCTATTCTGCACTTGTCACCTGAAAGTGATTTAGAGGTCAATCTTATTCTGTGATGTTGAAGTTAAGAGAATTAGGAAAAAAAAAATCTGTTTAATTGAAGTGAATGCATGATTAAAACCCAAACCAAACAAGCCCTACACTTAAATGTGAAGTGTATGCATTGTGACCCTAAACCTGACAAACATTAGGCAACTAGGAAATGAAGCAAATGCCATAGAAAATGCTCAGGTTTGGTGAATTTATATATTGGACAGGAACAAGCGAATGAAGTTGATAAATGTTTATTTGTCTCCTAAATAAAATAACAATTGGATCATTTTGGAGGTGCAGTGCATTACTAGTGCTGATTACTTCATAAAACTTTGTGAAGTTCTTGCTAGGCACTGCTGCCTAGTGCTTGTAACAAAACTAGCAGAAAGTAGTTTTGGAGAATTTCTTGCCATGAATACTTAGAAAATAGGGAAAAACATAATATTGTCCTATTGTGATTTCTGAAATATAGGGGAGGCACAAAGATGTATTACTCTTCTTGTTATGGCATCAAAATCCATATAATTATCTTCAGGGGGACTTCTCTCAAAGGAAAAGCAACTGCTTTTGTGTTTGTTGGAGGAAAAAGATAGGGCCTTGGCATCACAATTTTATAATAAATATATGTAAAAAAACCCCCAACCCTTAAGCCATAACTATCCCAAATCCTCTTCCACAGCACATCATCTCAGCTGGTTGAGGATAGAGTCCTGAGATGGTGGCAGCCTTGCAGACATGCAAGAAACCTGGAGGGCTTGAAGGAGAAACTGTGGTATCAAAAAGTGAGAGAAGGATCAGTAAATTAGTGAGAATCTTGAATTTGATGAGTTCCTTGTGTTCCATCAGTCAGGAGGATGATTTGAATCCCTGTAAGATGCAAAAGGTGGAGTGAAAATCAGAAAACATGAAGCCCATGCGTGTTGCTGCTCTTTAGGTTTTGGTGCTTTAGGAATCACTCTTGTTTTATCACCATCTTGTTACTCTGAAAATTGTAGGTGTGTGTGTGGGCAACAAGAAGTAAAATTCCAAGCACTCCACTCATGCTGTGTGCTGACTGTATTGCCAGATGAAACAGGACAGAGCAACAAACCAGCGCGCTTGCCTGTGGGATGAATACCTTCTTGCTTAAGAGCTGACTTTCCAGGCTCCCAGATGCAAGTCAGGGGATTTTGGGGAAACTCTCCTGCTAATTCCCCAGTTCCTTCCTTGCTTCTGCTCAGCTTTTGTTTTATTGGTGTGGGGGTTTTTCAACTCCCAGATCACAGTATCTTTATCCTCCAGTTTACTATATTAAAAAGGCCTCCTCAAGGAGGAATCCAGGGTAATGCTGGGTTCTGTTTACTTCCTAATCCTTTTCTCTGAGACATTCTGCGTGTGAGATGACTGTGCCTTGTTTGTGACAGTATCCTTCCTGCCCTCCTTCTACTTTCTCTCACCTGCTTCTTTATTCTAACTATAGTAATCAAGCATCTGATTACATTTACATTTCTTTGTGTAAGAATTAAGAGAAGGCAGTGAATTAAGAATGAAGAGAAGACAGTAGCCTCAGTGTTTAGGCAAAATGAGGTCCTCTTAGGTCAATGATTACTTTGGCTGTGTTTAGGCCTAAAAAAGTTGTTCTTTACCTACATTTCTGAGCTTCAGAACCCAAATAACAACAAAGACTAAACAAGAAAAACCCTCAAATCCCTAAAAGAACAATGAAAAAGCAACAAACCAAACAAAAAAAAAACAACCCCCAAACAAATAAAACACACACAAACACCAAAAAAACTCAGACAAGAAACCAAGGGAGAAGAAATCAGTGCTCAGAATTTATCTTGTCTTGGAGAAGGGGAAAAAGTAGAGAAAATGTAACACTAAGAACATTAGAGTTGCACGTATTGAAAATGTTCGTCTAAATAAGTTATAATTAAGTGGATTTGCCTTTAGCAGTGTATAAGATAAACTACCAGAGATTGTATCTTCTATGTAAATGTTCAGTAATTGATGTATAGCTCATAAATGGACCCAGTGGCTGTTTGAGGAATGTGTTTATATATGGTAAAATAGAAAAATATTTCTCAGTTCCCTGGAGTATTTTTGGTTTCTTTCATGTGTGATTGATCAGTTTACCTAAGACACAGAGGAGTTTGTTCTCAGAGACAGTTTACAGATTCTGGCATGGTGAAATGTTGTAATAGCAGGGAGATGAAGTGCATGGGGAAAAGAAGATCTTAATGGGAGACTGTAATCACTGTTTGAAAACTGGCTAATGGATTGCAGAAGATAGTAGCCTAGCAGCCAGCAAGCCATGAGGACCATGTATGAAAATGCAACACAAGAAAATGAAGTCAGAGCTTGGATAAATGTTCTGAAGTGAAATTCAGTTTGCTTTCCAATAAGTCTTGACTGAAAGACTTGGAAAAACCACTTACCAAGGTAAATAGGAAGGCTTCCTTGTTTAATTTGAGCTTTAAACTTGAATGGTTGTGAATGGAATATGTTTGGGTAAGGTTGTCTTCACACTTAGCTGCACTGCCTTTTTGCTCTGGAACTTTTATGAGCTGCTATGAAGAGATGTTAAAGGAATCTTGACAGTTTTATCTGTGACACTAGTAAGTGTCAGAGCAATTTTGTTTTCCCATGTCTGAGGAAGAGTGTGGCTACATCTGCATTGGCAAGCAAATTGGTGCTTGGCCAGCAAACTGAAGTGTTAAGGAAAGTGAGGATCTAAGAACCATTGCATGTGGTGGAGCCAGGCAGGGTTGCCTCAGATGAGAGAGTTTTTTGCTGTGGGCCAAATGTCTCTGCCATGCACTTGGAGTTTTCTGAAGGGAAAGCAAATGTTGTGTTCCTAGGGATCTCACAGGGTATAGTTTGTACAGTCTAACTCTGAACTGAGCTACCCTGTGAACTGCTGGAGCTTCTGCTCTGCTCTTCTCTGAGCTCATGTGTACAAGAACTGTGCTAAGAAGCAACTAATGCTAGGCAAATGGAAGCAATCAGGACATTTCACTTCTTCCTACTGTTTTGAACCAAATTCCTACCACAGCTACAGCTAATTTTATTTTTATTTTAAATTAGGTAGGACATTAGAAAGACTCCCTGCCAAAGAGTATATAAAAATCAGTGAGACAAAGAAATGAAGAGAAAGATACTCTGAAAGAACCCTTTTTACAAACATGCATCTCTGTGTTTTGGATTGAAACATTTGGGTAATAGGTTTTTTCAAGTGGTGAGCAAAGGGGAGATGATGATTGCATGTTAATTTGGTGATGAGGAAGTAATGATGTTTTTGAGGCTGAGAAGCAAACCTTGAAGGGAAAATGAAAGCTTGTTTAGATAGTGAAATTAAATACAGTATTTTTACAAGGATCTGTCTTCAGTGGGAAGAGCAAAGATATTGCCTCAAAATGTTTGAGGCCAGAGAATCATGTGGGTTAAAGATCTCTGGTTCTCTTTTCCTCCTCTGAGATTCTCTTTCCCCTTCTGAGATTGATATTTGAGAGACCTGAAATGCTTCATTGTCCTGATGTTGGTACTGCTTCCCTCATTTTGCAGGAGGAGCATGACATGCCCAGAGACTTGCCTGTCAATCAGAAAGTCTACAATAAGACATTATACTTTAATTTCTTGCTTTGTAAGTTACATTCTACTTGTGGAACAGGCAAGTGAATTTTTATGTGAAGCAAGGCTGGCACAAAATTAAACCCCTCTGGGAAAATTAGGCCTTCATAAGGCAAGCATTATCAGTATGTTGTCAAGTAGTGTTGATGGCAATAACACCTATTAACAATAACACTAATAACACCTTCACCTGGCAATAACACCGAAGATGATTTTGAGGGTAATTGTTGGTGAAAGGGGCCAAACTAGTAGTTTTCCTGTGAAAATCTCTGAAAAGAGGCAAAAGACAAGAGCAAAGTAGAATACTGTGATACAGTAAGCTTTAAAAAGGAATGTAAATCACAGAAATGAGAATTAAAATAAGAATTGACCTGAAGAGGGAGAGCTGTGTGCTAAGGCCAGCTGAGATGTCTGCCCTCATAGAGATTGATATCTCACTATGTGTGAAGACTCTGATCTGGAAATGAGATTAAAACAAGAATTGACCAGAAGCAGGAGATGAACCATTGTACCTTCACAGTAGTGTCCACCCCCATGGAGATTAATATCACACAGAATAACAAAAATCTGATTTGGAAAGAAGATAAACATGCATTCTCCATACCTAGGGAATGAACTTGTGGCCCTTGCATAGTAAATAGCCTTGACTGTCTTTCAGAGACTAATGCTCTGTTGTCAGATAGCTTTTTCCAAGGCTGTTTGAACATTTTACTTCAGCAACAAAGCTACTATTGAACGTTTTATTAATGTTGCAAAGCAAATCATGGCAAGCTCGCTCTTCTCATATTTAATCCTCTTTCTTCCCCAGTGTAAGTAATAAGCAGATCAGGTTTCTGCTTAAGCAATGGCAGATCGATGTCACTATTGACATATCAAACAGTTCTTTCTACCTCTGTCATTTCAACAGCTCCTGAAAACAGAGTTTTAGAAGTTAGGTCTCTCACAGGGGAGGAGGGAATGGCAAACTTTCCACAGGCTGTGTTTATCTGTTAGAAAACTCTGTAATATTTCCGTATGGAATGCTTCAATGTTAAAACATTGAAGGTAGGTGTGTGTGCTTATGCTTAGTTTTCCTTAAACTTTATTCTAATTTGTTAGGATGAATGTGTTCCTTTGACGCTTTTCCCTAAATGCCTGCAGGAAATTGGCTTTGAGCCAGTTCTTACTCAAAATATTAGTGTTATGCTTCGTATTATGGATGAATCAGGTTAGAAATACAGAGCAGCTGGAAGATACTTTTTTAGAAGTTCCAAACCCTGAAGATTAGTTGCCCCCCTTTTTTCCCCTCAAGTTCTCCTAGTGCATGTTTTCACTGAAGAAGTCAGAGAAGTGTTAATATATAGAACTAACAGTCTCAGAGTACAATTCCAGATGGGATATGTCCAGTGGCACAAAACCTTGCAGGTGTATAGCTGTGCTTCTGAGTGGCTGACACCCTGCCAGGCTGGGCTGCCATGCAGTGAGACCTGGGCAGGCTGAGGGTTGGGCAGAGAGCAACCTCTCAAGTTGCCCTTCAACAAGGGTGTAAGTGTAGGATCCTGCAACTGGGGAAGAATAACCCCAAGCACCAGCATTGGTTAGAGGAAAGCAGCTCTGTGGAGAAGGACCTGGGAGTCCTGGTGGATAACAACTTCACCATGAGCCAGCAGTGTGCTCTTGTGTCCAAGAAAGCCAGTGGTCTCCTGGGGTGCAGTAAGTAGAGTGTGAGCAGCAAGTCAAGGGAGGTTCTCCTCCACCTCTACTCTGCCCTAGTGAGGCCACATCTAGAGTGTGTGTCTAGTTCTGGGCTGCCCAATTGAAGAGAGGCAACTACTGGAGAGAGTCCTGTGGAGGCTGTGAAGATGCTGAGGGGGCCGGAATGTCTGATGAGGAAAGGCTGAGAGACCTGGAGCTCTTTAGCCTGGAGAAGACTGAGAAGGTCTTATCAATATCTAAAGGGTTGATGTAAAGGGGATGGGGCCAGGCTCTTTTTAGTGGTGCCCGTTGACAGGACAAGAGGTGATGGGCACAAAGTGGAACGTGGGTGTTTGCACCTAAAGATGAGGAAGAACTTCTTTCCTATGAGAATGACTAAGTACTGGCCCAGGCTGCCCAAGAGAGGTTGTGGAGTCTCTTTTTCTGGAGAGATGAAAAACCCTCCTGAATATGATCCTCTGCAACCTTCTCTAGATGATCTTGCTTTAGCAGGAGGGTTGGACTTGGTGGGGTTTTTCTGTTGGTTTGGTTTTTGTGAGGAACTGAACTGGTATACTGGGCTGCACTGGGAAGACTCTAGCCAGCAGATTGGAGGAAGCTGTTTTCCTCCTGCATTCAGTGCTGCTGAGATATGTCTGGAATATTTCATTGGATATTGATTCTCTTGCCCTCTCTCTAGGTCTAGAAGCATGTGGGGAAACTGGAGTGTTTTGAGAAGCTGATGAGGTTGAGAAACCAAGATGGTTAGGGCCTGGATGGTGTGACCTACAAGGGGCACCTGAAGGGAGCTGGACTTGTTTGGTCTTAAGATGAAGAGTAAGGGGATAATCTTAACAGGAGATTGCAAGAACTTACAGGGCAGTGATAATGATGAGAGAGCCCATCTCTTTTTATAGCAGCAGACAAGGCATAGTGGCCTCAAATTGCAGCTTGTAAGGCTCAGATTGGGTGCTGTGAAACTTTGCTCATGTGGAGGCACAGACTGCCCCAGGGAATCCTTGTCCATAGAGACTTGCAAGCCTCAGCCAGACAGAACCATGGCTGACATTAGTGTGTTGGTGATACCCCTTCAGAGAAGAGCTAGATGGCCTCCAGAGGTGCCTTACCAGCAACACTTCTTTGATTCTAGGAGAACTGTAGCCTGCAATTTCATGGATGTTAGGAACAGGTTCCTGCAGTTTGTAAATGCTCCAGCCTGGCAGAATAGCTGATTGAGCTCTGCTCCAGAGAGGCTTTTTTACAACCTCCATAAACTTTGCTCCTCCTCTCAATAGTCAGATGGGATTTCTTTTCCCCAGTAATGCCTTCCTAGCTAGTCCAAGTGTCAAAGAACTTCCAAAAGTTTTTAGTTCTTGTTAGACCTGAGGAATGGGTTTGCAGAAATACCTAAATACCTCAACTTCTTTCTTCTTTTTTTTTCCCTTCTGTAAAGCTGTGAATTGACCAACTTTTATGGTTCTCATTTATGGTCTCATTCACACACTTAAGTTATCCTGCAAGTCAAGCATGAAGGCAGCAAGAATTTGGAATTGAACTGCTCACTTTTGTTTTTAGTAAGCATAGCTGTTCTAGGAAGACAATATCCTCAAGTTTTTCCATATGATTTCCACTGTTCCACAAAAAAAGGTGTCTTACAGTTGTATTCAAGGACAGTTGAAACCCCTCATGCCAGTTTAACTCCTGGCTTTTTGAGGAGGTGGCCTTTCCAACACCTCAGGTGATGTTTTCTACCTGGCACAGCAATATCTGCAGATAGGTTGTCCTGTGTTGTCAGACCCAACTTCTCTATTTCAGATGGCCTGAGTAAAGGTAACTTTTCTATGTGTGACAAGAAGGTCACATTCAAATTAAAAATTGATTTAAAACAGTTTAGCCAAATCATGTGAACCTTCTGTGTGGGTTGCTTTCATTCAGTATTAAAATGACATATTAAAATTCAGTGGAGTATAATTCACCTTAGGAATGGATTAGGGTAAATTGGATTAAAGTAGACTAATTGTGGAAAAAAGAGGTCACACAAGTTTTTTTTTCCAAAGTGAAATAGGTGACTTTAGAATTAATTCAGACTAATTTTCACTGTGTCATCCTAGGGCACATATTCCTTATTTTAATCTTGGTGAAAGGGTGTTTATGATGCAGCCCTTCCTTGTTCTGCTGGACATAAACCTCAAATCACTTTTTGTTTTTAATGCTGAGCTTCTGTTTTACTCATTGTCTCTTGGGAAGCCTCTGAAGGCCTTGTTGAGCTTCCTTGTGTCAGGAGGTCCATTTGTAATGTTCTCCAACTAAGCTATATCAGAAGAAGGATGAACTCAGTCAGCATATTTTGCTTGCTCATGTCGAGCTGGGTAGCTTTCAGGACAAGGCTGCTTTTCAGGGTGTCAGTAAGGAAATGTGTATGAAGAGGTGTCCCCAACAAACCAGTCACTCAGCTAAAGGGAGGGGATTAAGGTGCATGAGCAGGAGTGAATTATGTGTTTGTGCAGTGCTTTCATTGAGACTTGATTGGCTTTGGCCTCAGAAGTTTTTCAGATGGCTAAGGCCCCTGAGGTGTCTAGCAATCTGCTTTGGGGCAATTTAAGGAATTGTTAGCATCAACTGTCTGCTCCAGTAACCCCCATCAGATCACAGAGAGGGAGGAGTGTGCCTTCCCTTCACATCTGCAGTTGACAGCCCAGCTTCTGCAGAGACTGGTGATGGTTACAGTGCTGGGCTGTAACCTCCCTAGCTCCCATTCCCAGTTTCTGTGGGGTTCTGCTGACAAAGAGGGGAATTAACTCCTTCAGCTGCTTTAACCAAATCCAGCAGCAGGGTGCTGTGTCAGCAGATTCTGAAAGGGATTAGTTTAAGTCTCCTGGAAGCTGTGTGCTCTGAACTTATTACAGGCAACCCTCTCATGGTTAAAAACCAAGAAGCAAGCTGCTGCTTACCAAGGAAAACATACCCCTTCTCCCAAACCCTCAAAGCCAAACAAGCCACAGAATAGCACCTTTGTGTGTGATACAGTTGGTGTGATGTATACTGATGTTTGGGAAACAAGCTTTATTCATATTGTCACAACTTTTAGAGCTAATGTATTCAGAATTTTTGGGAAGAAGTACTTTACCTGGTAATACTGGTTTTAATTTATGATAAATCGAGTGACTTTTTGTTTGGTAAAGTTAGAATTAGAAACAGCAGCAGTTTCTGTTTGAGCAGTGTAGAGTTTGTCTTTTTGTAAAGCCTTTTCAATGTCTTTAATTTCTATTTTTTGTGTTAACTCTAACCATGCTGTGAGTGTATCTTGAGGTACTGACATCTTGCTTCAACTGCCTAGTGCCTCAATTCACTAGTTCAGAGAGAAGATTATCCCTTTCTAAATGGTATCATAGCTAAGACTGCTACTTATTTCATGCTACTTGGGTTTTTTTAACAGCAGCATTCAACTGTTCTATGATCCCCAAATCCTACCCTTCTACCAAACCCATGAGCTGCTCCTAAAGCAACCAAAGCTTCAGTCTTTTGGTATGAGATTGGTACAAACATTTGTTGTGTGTGGATAATTTAGGATAGATCCAATGTAAAGTTTTAATATCCAAGTAATTTGGACTGGGTATTGGATTGCTTGATGCTTAACTAGAAGATTAAAAGAGTCTCTCTTGCTTAGCTGGCACAGAATTCTAAATTTATTACTATGGACAAGATGACTTCTGTCAAGGGACTCTCACTACATGTAAAGATCACTGTTAATGGCATTAAGGCTGCAATCAATATCATATTTAATATATTTGAAGGGATAGTCTCTCATTTAAAATGCATTCAGTTTAGAGTTAGAGAATGCTAGTCTTTCAGACTGCTGTGATTGTAGGGTTTGCTCCCATTTTGTATCCCCTGTATGAACTGGGCCTTGTTTTGCTTTGTCACTGTCTGTTCAACATTTACATGGTGCAGTTTCAGTCTGATAAGGAATTTGCTGAATGCTCTGGGAAACTGTAAGGACTAGCAATCTGTTGTCTTAAACATACACTCTGAAGGCAAACATGGAGATAATCACAGAATGGTTGAGGATGGATGGGACCACCAGAGGTCATCTAGTCCAACCTCAGAGCACATTACTCAGGATTGGGTCCAGATGGCTTTGGAATCTCTCCAGGGAAGGAGGCTCTACAACCTCTCTGGGGAACCTGGGCCAGTGCTCAGTCACCTCACAGCAAAGTTGTTCTTCCTCATCTTTAGATGGAATTTCATGGGTTCCAGGTTGTGCCCAGTGCCTTGTGTCCTATTGCTTGGCACCATTGAGAAAATCCTGGCTCCAGCCTCTTGACATGTGCCCTTCAGATCCCTCTATCCATGGAGAAGGTTCCCTCTCAGTTTCCTTCAGGCCAAACAAGCCCAGCTCCCTCAGCCTTTTCTCAGAAGTGAGATGCTCCAGCCCCTGAATCCTCTCTGGAGCTCTCTGCTGGACTTTCTGCAGAAGCTCCATGTGTCTCTTGTGCTGAGGAGCCCAGAACTGAACCCAGTTGTGCAGGTGAGGCCTCCCCAGGGCTAAGGAGAGGAGCAGGATTGCCTCCCTCCACCTGCTGCCAATGCTTTTGCCACTGCAGCCCAGGAGACCATTGACCTTCTTGGCAACAAGGGCACCTTGCTGTCTCATGGACAACTTGTTTTCCACCAGGACCCCCAGGTCCATCTCTGCAGAGCTACTTTCCAGCAGGTCAGCCCAGCCTGAACTGGTGCATGGAGTTATTCCTTCCCAGGACCTTGCACTTTGTTAAATTTCAGAAGGTTGCTCTCTGCCCATCTCTCCAGCATATCAAGATGTTTCTGGATGGCTGCACAGCACTCTGGGGTACCAGCCACTCCTCCCAGTTCTGTATCATTAGCAAACTTGCTGAGGAGGCAACTTCTATTCCTTCATCTAGATCACTGATGCATAAATTGAACAATACGAGTCCCAGTATTGACCTTTGAGGGATACCACTAGATGCTTCCTTTAACCTTTTGCCTTGAGAAACATCAGGAGCTGTAGCTGGTTTAAATGTGGGGGGAAAAAACAACAACCCATCTCTCCCACTGGTAGCTAGGAACCTTTCCCACTGAAGTGATGATGCATCTGACCCAGATTTGTTGTAGCTTTCTTGTCTGTCTTTGTACAGCATGTCACTCCTGATGACTCTCTGCCACTCAAACACCCAGGATGCATGATAACTGAAATGCTTTTTAAATGTGAAACCCACAATATTAATGAAAAAGAAAGAATGAGAAGGCAGCAAACAATGGAAGCTCCAAAGCAAGGAAGTTGGAGTGAGATGGGGATAGGTCTCTTCTCCAGGGTTAACAGTGAGAGGATGAGAGGAAATGGATTCAAGTTGCACCAGGGAAGGTTTAGATTAGATATAAGGAGAAATTCCTTTACTGAAAGGGTTAAGTCTTGGCCCAGGCTGCCCAGGGAGGTGCTGGAGTCACCATCCCTGGAGGGGTTAAAGAGACATTGAGATGCTCTCCTTAGGGCCATGGGTTAGTGGTATGGTAGTGATAGGGATGCTTGGACTTGATGATCTTTGAGGTTTCTTCCAACCTGAATGATTATATGATTCTGTGAGATGGGGTTTGTTCATTCTGCATGGTTTTTTTCCCCCCTTCACTCCCTAATTTATATGAAGTTAGACGGGTCAAATTCTGAGCAGATACATGTAGTACTGTAAGAGATATATTGGTTTTTTTTAAAATTCAAGATAGTCTTTGTTGCCTTAGACCTTTGTATCCCATTTTTTCAATGCTGGCAGTGTCACATCTTGTTGAACATACTTGAAATTTTTACAGTTCCCTGGAATTTCTGGGAAAATCCTTCAATGTAAAGGGTGTTTCTTGCTTATTCTTTTTAAACTGCCTGTGCTTAGAAAAGCTAAGCAACCCTGTTAAGAGAATATTTCAGGCCTATCGAAAGCAACCACTCTAAACTTTGTGGTTTCCAGTTAAACCTTCTCATTCCCAAGGAAATCTATGCCATTTTTTGCTTCCTGTCTCAAGCCTTCAAGACTGCATTTGTAAAAGAATTTTGTATCTAGTATGTAGGCTTCCAACTCACTAGTGGAAACTGGTTAGTTTAGAAGGATGTCCAAACCAATTAAATTGATATTCTTTCTGGTTTTGTGTCTTGGAGAATATTCTGGTGTAGGATCTGGAGGTTTCCTTGGATTCTGCAGTGATAATATGTGCTGCTTGAATGAGTTGATTAACACTGCTGGCAGTTCAAGCAGCAAGAAAAAAAAACCTGAGGAAAAATTATGTTCAAGTGGGTAGCCACTTGCAATATGATACCATTCTTTAAATTCCTGGAGCCAGATTAGTATGATCTGCTTTATTCTTACAAATGCAGGCCTTGGGGCTTTCTGCCTTGTCAAGTAACTACACTGAAGTCACAGTTCACTGCAGAGCCATATGTGTTATGGATATTGCATAGTCCTAGTTTGAACAAGGAGAGGGAAAAATGAGAAGTGTGAATATTGTTGTTTTCAGGCTAGGTTGATGCAAGAGAGAGGCAATTTTATAGAGCATTTGGCAGTGTTAGATGAAAAACTAACCCACCCCACCCGCCCCCCAAAAAAAGGAAGTGCTTGCTTTCAGGAAGCTTGGTAGTTTATTTCCTACTCTGTGTTTCTAGGAACACCTTAATTAAACAAGAAATCTTTCAAGCATTACTGAAGCTGTGCTGCAAGATTGTTCTACCTGTTCTCAGTGAAGCTATACCTGCCTCTTTCTGGAGCAATTAACAGGGAGTAAACATGACTTGCTCTCCTCTTTTTACATGAGATAAAGAACCATTTTAAAAGCAGTCTGTAAAATGCATGTGTGTAACCCTATATAATTTTGTCTTATTTTCTGCATATTTAACTATTACTTTCTCCCTCCCCCACCCTTTTTTTTTCTTTAAACTCTTGAGCACACATTCCAATCACTTTCACTCATGCAAATAAAAGGGGGGAAACCAGAAGAGTAAACCAAAAGGGTTGTTTTTCATGCTGGTGAGTTGAAATTTTTTATTCAGGGGTTATATCTGGGATCATGGAATCCTAGAATTGTTAGGGTTGGAAAGGACCTTCAAGCTCCTCTAGTGCCACCCCCCTGCCATGGGCAGGGACAGCTGGCACTAGAGCAGCTTGCTCCCAGCCCCAACACTGCCAGGGCTGGGGCTGCCACCACCTCTCTGGGCAACCTGGCACAGTGGCTCAGCACCCTCCTGGGGAACAACCTCTGCCTAACAGCCAACCTAATAATAATCAACTGGAATTTGGACTCCCTCATGTGATTATAGATTTGTCTTGCCTAATATATCATTTAGAGCTGGTTTTATAATGGTCTTTGGGACTGGTTGAAGGGTTGCTTCAAGTCTGGCTGAAGTTCTCCAGTATCTGGAGGCAGGTGCTTGAGGGTCTTTTCTGAAACAGGAATTCCAGCAGGTCTGGGGCTGCCAGAGGACTAGGGATTTGTCTGTTTGCTGGTCTCCTTCAGTATTTCTGTGACCTTCCTGCTCAACCTGCTCTGAGAATGTTAACCAACATCCCTGGGAAGACTGTGGAAAAAAGTGGGAAGGGACTGGGTAAACTGCTGACTTGGGAGCTGCAGAAGACAGTATTACTCATGGTTGCTTTAGGCTGTCATGGGGTGGAATTCAGGCTGAATTTTACATATAGGTTTGGTGCTCTGGAAAGCAGGTGGTTATGGTAATTGTATCTCCAAGTCAAAAGCCAATTTCATTTTTATGAATGGATTGTGGAAGCAAGGGTTGTTGGTGTTTTTTTTCTTCTCATGCTTGAGTAGTTTTTGCCTGTTGTCTGAATAATTTAACCCAAATACATTTTTAACACTTTTAAGATGACAAAGCAGATTTTGCTTTTCCTGATTTTTGGTGAGGTGAGGAGTCAGTTCCTTGCCATTTGACCTGAATTGTCATTTCCCTGGTACCTCCCTTCTCCTTTCTTTGCCATGAACCTGCCTGTTCCTGGTTTGCCAGTCCAGCCTGATCATCCAGCAGGAAACTCTTCCCTGAGGTGCCACACAAGTGGAAGGGAGGGTGAGGAGACAGCAGGGCCAGCGGTGATCCTGAGGGCACGAGGTCAAGCTCTGATCTTGGTGAGCTCCACATCCCTGGCTTGGTGGCTTAGGTGTGCATGAATATGAGCAAGAAGGCTGGAGGCCAAAATCAGTGTGACCTCTAGGTAAGGGTGATGAGTGTTAAATTATACCTCTAAAGTTTCCCTTCACCTGTCATTCTGTTTACAGAATCACAGAATGTTTGGGATTGGAAGGGACCTCTGGAGTTCATCTAGCTCAACCCCCCTGTCAGAGCAGGTTCACCTAAAGCAGGTTACCGAGGATGGCATCCAGGTGGGTTTTGAATGTCTCCAGAGATGGAGAGTCTACCACCTCTCTGGGCAGCCTGGGCCAGTGCTCCACCACCCTCAAAGGAAAGAAAGCCCTTCTTATGTTTAGATGGAACTTCCAGTGTTCACCTTTGTGCCTGTTACCTCTTGTCCTGTTACTGGGCAACCCTTTTGATCCCCCCCCAATCAAACATGGCTAGGTATTTTTTTTAGGGCTTCAGAGTAAAGGCTGTGTCTATTGCTTTAGCTTGGGTTGATTTCCTGGCTGGTGATTAGCAAGGGTGATGTGCCCACTCCTTATCCTTGGGCTACCCTCAGTTACAGCTGCAGCTGAAAGGTTGGAAATAGTCCAGAATCCTCCATCCCTGCTGCTGGGGAAAGAATGCCATTTATTTCATCCTGAAACACTGGGCAGTGTTCATTGCCACCAGTCCTAGATACACATCAATAAATTGTGTGCTCCCATATGCAGCTGTATGCTACCTCGACCAACTCCAGTGCTGCTATCCCCTGGAAACCTTCTCTATCAAAACATACCCAGCTCCTGTGTTATGTCTCCTGTGGCATCTCTGACACTTTATTAGTATCTGTTTTCAACTGCTCAAAAAGTCTGTAATGCTACCTTCAAGAGTTTTGCATGCTTATAGTGGTGATTTTAGTTCTTTCTCCAGTGATTTGAAAGTGGTAGAAGGTTAGAATCAGTAATCAGATCTATGTCCCTTTCTGGAGTCAACTTAAAATGTATGCTTTCCCCTATTATAAATTATTTAGTGGTAGTCTGAGTGTTTGTAACTTTGCTTGGATGGCATGTAGACCTTTTGATAGCTCTTAGGCCAGAATGTTGGATGCATTTTTCCTATTGCTCCCCCCCCCCCCCCCCCCCCCACTCCTTTTTTTTTTTTTTTGCAC
>VWZO01000488.1:102272-187781 GCA_013396975.1 Bucco capensis | reverse complement strand
GTCTCCTGGGAGCCTTCTCTTCTCCAGACTGAACAATCCCAACCCTCTCAGCCTGTCCTCATAGGAGAGGTGCTCCAGCCTCTGAGCATCCTCCTGGCCCTGCTCTGGACACCTTCCAGCACCTCCAGATCTGTCTTGTAATAGGCATTACAATTAGGCATCTTGTTCTGATGCATAAGCTCAGAATCAGATTTTGTGCTTCAAGGGCATTTAGGGAAAAAAAATTTATGTATGGAAACTTCCCAATCATCTCGTTACAAAAAGGCAAAGAAGAATTGAAGATACAGATTTTAATGTTTCCACTTCTTTTAAGTATGTTGGCTCTATCTAGAGCAAACAGAAAGACTTCATATTACAGTTCTGTATTTTGCAGGCAAACAAGAATCTATGGTGTTGACTTACTCTCATGGTTGAGTCATTCATCTCCAGTTTGCAATTGTGGAAAATAAAGGGGTTCTCTGGGAAGAGGTAAACATAGCTTACTGAGGTTGCTCTGCAAGTCTGGATTTTGGCTGTCTCTATGGGAGGGACAGGGAGCACTGTGATGTGTCTGAGAGGGGTTAGTTGAGTTTGTGACAGCCTGCTCCATATTTATGTGATGTTAAATATGGTTTTGCCCATTGTCTAAAGACACAACACTTGCTTGCTGTTTAGTCCTCATAATACACACTGAAGACTGAGTTAGTAAACTCAGTGTTAGTGGGAGCATTAATAGTTCTACCAGTCAGACTCCTAAGAAAGTGGGATCTCTGATTTTCAGCAATGATTGCAAAGGGGTTGTCTGGGTAGAGTAGCAGTTAAAATGTGATATTCTTCACTAATATTTCACTACAAAATTACTTCTGGAGGCAAAATTTTAGACTGAATCTTCACCTTGAATCTTGTAGAAAGGGCCAAGTTGGTTCTAGACTTGAAGCCTTGCAATATTGTCCACTTGTATTAAGTAAAGGATTGCTTTAATGTTCTGGGACATCTCCGAATAGGTGCCTGAATTTACTTACCCTTCCTGCTTAATTAATTTTTATTGGTCATTAAATCTATGTAGATTCCTTTGCTCAATCATGGAAGGAGGACAAGACCAATAGGATTTCCTTAAATGACTTATATTGCTGAGTGCTTTATGAAAGCTATGAAATTTGATGTTTTAACTTCCCTGCTTTTAAATGAGGTTTGTGGGCTTTGAATATCTTAAAGAATGCCTGGAAATGAGCATCAGAATGCAAAACAGTGGGGAAAAAAAAAATAGGCTCACACTTTATATTGCACACTGTATTTTGTGATCTCACACCTTACAAGTGCAAAGTGTTTGTGTTGAAGGTAATAGAAAACATGAAGTCACAGGTGCTTACAAGCTGTGGTTACAAACAGACTCTGGAATTTAGAGGAATGGCAATTCATCTTTCTTGAAAAGGAGTTCACTGTAAGATGCCTAATTCTGATGAATTAGTGGTTCTCTGCTTTATGGCAGGTAGAGTCATTCTTTCATTTGAGTCTACAGTGGGAAACCCTCTAGCTGAGACCACTGAAGAAGTAATCTTCCTCTTCTCTAACTTTATCTGTGGAAGAAACCCTTTGGGAACATGCTCTTTATATTCCTCTTGATTTTTGTCTCTTTTGACTCATCCATTTGACTTCTGTTCTTGCGAGGTAATGGAGTAAACTTTTCAAGTTAGCAAGTTTCATAACCTCTGAGCAGCAGTACAAAGTCTGAGGGCTTCTACTGTGAGCAGTGGTGACAGCAAAGGCAAAGAATGAACTTAAAACTATGCTATTACTAAAATTTGGCACAGATTTCAACTCCTGACTTGTTTAAACTTTTGAATGTTTCTAACAAAGCAATTTGTGAGGGCATTTGTATGCATGCTGCTTGTTGTTTCTGTTGAGCTCTTAATGTGAATGGCTCTCTCCTAGACAAAAAAAAATTACACAAAGCAAACTGTGGAGCAGTAGCTTAAATCAAGGAGGTAAGAGAGTGTGAGCAGGAAAAAGGTATAGTCTGCATCTGATTAAAAAGAGAAAATTACTAAATTTATTTTCATATTTAATTTTTTAATCAAAGCTTAGTAGAAAACCTCTACCTGCCCTTTATAAGCAGCAATTTTTATGGGGAAATAGGAAAGTTGGACATACTGCAGATGATGAGCCTGTAATTTGTGATCTAGTGTGCAGGCACATATGTGTGGAATAAAATAAGTTAGTAGAGGAGGAAAAAGTGCCATTTTTCTTAGAGGATGAATCTACAGGACAGCATTAACTTAACTTTGTAAATATTTTAGTGAAGGTCAGTGTTAGTCAAGCAGTGATTTATAAGGAAAAGCATAATTTTTTTTGATCAACATCCAAAGTAAGGTTTCCCTTCCATCCATATTTACTTATTCCTTGCTGGTGTTTCTTCCATTCCCTCCTCATCCCTCACATCCCCCCTACAAGCATTCCAAAGATAGCCTAGCAATACTCTTGGGTAAAATCAACTTGAAGGCTCTGGAGCCCTTGTTGTAAGGAAGAGATTAGATTTGTTTGGACAGGAATGTAGAGTTGAGTTGCTCTCCTAGCGTGGTGTCACACAAGTGCATTTAAATTGTTCTAACAAACAAATGGTCACATTTTATTTTACATGGGATGCTGTTATAAGATCTGTTTTCTGAGCAGCCTACATTTGAGGAAACAACAGACAATTTCAGATGCTTGTAAGCCATGTTTATAAATTCCAAAAGGATGATTTGGGGGTTGGTTTTTTTTTTTGTGAGCCTAGTGGCTAACTTTTTTAGGAGGAAAAAAAAGCTCTTTTGTGTAATTATATGTGCACTAATCATAAATACAACATGAACTTAAAATGTAACCACAAAACAAATAGGTTTTGCCAAATGTTTAAACAGTGTGATTTCACAGGTGTTGTACATGTGAATTCTACCTCCTTCATGTTGACATAGCTTTTTATGTGGTAGCCTTTTAGGTATAACCACAGAAAATGTATCAGAAAAATTGTGTTATTGGGTTTTGTACATAGCACACACTATTTCATGTACCAATTTTCTGCTCTAACCTTTCATTTCACTTGGAATTTCAAGCTTCGAGTATGCAGGAATTTTCTGTGCAAGCTGTATGCACATACACCAAATCCATCTGGACACAATTGTGAGTAATGTGCTCTAGGGCACCCTGCTGGGCAGGGAGGTTGGACTGGATGACCTCTGGTGGTCCCTTCCAAACTGAATCATTCTGTGAACTGTCCAGGTGAGCTCAACCCAGCTTGCACAGAGCTTAGATTCTTAGGCTTGCTGTAGAGCAAGGCTTTTGTAGGTACCTGATGGTTTCTTTTTTGACCTTCCCATTTCAACAAAAACAAATACAGTCTGGGGGAGACTCTTGTGGTCTTCTGCTTTGCCTCTTCACCATGCTGTTGGCCTGAGCTTGTCAGACTCTTACAGAATCACAGAATTATGAAGGTTGGAAGAGACCTGTAAGATCATCAAGTCCAACCATTTACCTATCTCTACCATACCACTAAACCATGGTCCTAAGTAGAACATGTATACATTTCTAAAATGTCTCCAGGGTTGGTGGCTCCAGCACCTCCCTGGGCAGCTTGGGCCAAGACCTTACAACCCTTTCAGTGAAGAAAATTCCTCCTGACATCCAATCTAAACCTCCCCTGGTGCAACTTTGAGGCCATTTCCTCTTGTCTTTTTTTACTCAGTGTAATCCCCAGCAGGACATTTCCTCCTCCAGCCTTGATCAGCCCTTTCCTCCCTTCTTTCTGTAGGAAGCAAAATAGACTCATTCAATTTGGAAAAGACCTTTAAGATCATCAAGCCCAATTGTTAACCCAGCAGTTCCAAGTCCACCGCTAAACCATTTCCCTCAGCACCACACCTACACCTCTTTCAGCTCCCTCCGGTGAAAAAGAAGCTTAAAACAACTAACTAAAACGTTCCAAATTCCTGAAGTGATATTTGGGGAAGGGCGAGGAGGGTTGTGGGTTGTTATATATACGTATACATTTTTATTTTTGGCTTTGATTTTTCTTGCTATCGAGTTGTTTTAAGACCACCTTCCCTCTCCGCTGAGCCGCTGCGGGCCTGGCGGCGGCAGCAGGTGGCGGTAGAGAACAGGCGCAGGCCGCGGGAGCTGCCGGTACCGTGGGGCTGCTGCTGCTGTTGGCGCGCTCAGGGCCCGGCCCGGCCGCGGCCTGCCCCGCCTGGAGACTCTCCACGGGCCCTTGTCCTGGAGCTGCTTTTCACGTGCTCACCTTTGTTCCTGGGAATTGCTGTTTAAAGTGGTGTGTCTGTGTGTGTGGGGAAAAGTGATTTGTTTTGTTTGTTTGTTTGTTTTCGGATTTTACTAGGCCGAATTAGGGGAAGAGAGGTGAAATATTAACCGTGTGTACGGCTCAGTTTTGGTAAACATATTCTTTTCAAGCTAAAGTATGGTGTGGACAGCGAAAAACTGATCTGTTTGAGGCTGTGTGAACTTTTCTCTCCTAAATTCTATCTGCTACCTGCTGATTCACAGAATCATGACTGCTGGAAGAGACCTCTAAGATCCTCAAGTCCAACCATGCTTATCAACCCCATGCCACTAAACCATGGCCCTAAGTACCACTTCTAAATGTCTCTTAAACTCCTCCAGGGATGGTGACTCTACCACATCCCTGGGTAGCCTATTCCAGGACTTAACCCTTTTAGTAAAGAAATTTCTCCTTATATCTAATCTAAACCTCCCCTGGTGCAACTTGATTCCATTTCCTCTCATCGTCTCGCTGTTAACCTTGGAGAATTGGAATCTCTTGGGTTTTGTTTTACCAGTCGCCCCTTTTCCCCAAGGGTTTATAGAAATTCGTATTTGAGGTAAAGGTTGGAGACAAGTTAAAAATTAAGGGAAATATGAAGCATAAAATCAAATCATTAAATCTTGAAATACTTGTTAAATGTTAATACTGTTTTTTTCCAGAGGTGGAAAAAAGATATTTAAACCATAATTTCATTGTTTAAATAAAAAATCAAAGATTATTTGGTTTGACTGAAGCACCCAGAAGTATTTTGGCCTTCACTCAAATTTTTGTGGAGTATGCTATCCAGCATGAGATTGACACATCTGTTAAGGGTCTAGACTGATTCTGATGGCTGATGTCCCTTTATGAGCAAAAGAAATTTAATCAGTACAGTGGCTGAGTCACAGAATCATTATGGTTGGAAAAGACCTCGAAGATCATCAAGTTCAACCATTGACCCATACCCACTAAACCATATCACCAAGTCCCCTCCAGGGATGGTGACTCCACCACTAGTCAAGAGAGGTCTTGAGAGCTGTTCACCTGTCCACAGATGTTTACTTCAGGATGAGCTGATTTGTTTTTACAACTGTATGGTCTTTCTGTTGTTTTATTTTGACAAGATTTTTACAATAATGAGAGCACAGATAGCTAACAGTTAGATGTCTACATCTAAAATTGAACTTCCATCCAAGGAAACTTACGCTGATTTGGCTAAGCAGCAAAGCACTTCCAGAACTGATCATAGCTTGTATTTTCAAAACTCCTCTGCTTTAACAGGCGAGGCTGGGACTAGATGATCCCCAGAGGTCCCTTCCAACCCTGACCATTCTGTGTTTCTGTGAAAGCCTATTAGCTTTTTTGTTTGGTGAAAAGCTAATGGAGCTGATACAGGTGGGAATTTGAATATGGAAGCATAGCAGTGAAAAGCCTCTTCCACTCCTATCTTCATGTTGTCATGAAAACATTAATTTTATTTGATCAATTTACAAGCCTGGGCAACTAATCTGTTCTGTAGGAGCAATAATTCTTGCACCCTGTCTTTCCCAAGCTCACAGCATGGCTGGCAAGGACAATCCTGAGCACAATTTTACCAATTAAGGTTGACATCCTTCTGTCAGTAAATCAAAGGTGTGTCTAGCTGGTGGCAAGGGCTTCTTGTCACAGTGTGCCTGGGAGAATTGAGTGTCATACTGTCCTGCTGTTACATTTGAATTTTCAAATTCCACTGCTGCTCTGGAGATGAGCAGGAGGTAGGAGACATTCATGGTGTAGCACTGCTGTTCTCTCTGACAAGACACTTACAGCCTTGACAAGGACTAGTACCAGCTTTAGGTGTATACCTGCACCTCCAGATGGTGGAGGAAGCTGGAGCTGCCCATATCTGCCTTTGATGGGTGAATTGCAGGGGGATCCCCTCTGGCTGTCCAGATACTCCTTAATTATCTTAATTCTTAGATTTTTGGGATCACAACTGTAAATATTTATCAAGTTATGCACATTAAATGGTCTGATTCAGTAAATTGTCACTTGCAATGGCTTCAAGAAGCAGTCTGTGTGAACAGTGACTTGAGCACAGAAGTGTTAGTTGTGTATTTTGAGCAGTATGTCTGTTTGACTCCTGGGACTCTGGAAGTAGTTTCCTGTTCGAAGTCATAGTTAGTACAACTTGTTATTATTTATTAATTGTACAGTCTCTTGTTTTTCTCTGTCATCTGGCCCAATTGTTGAATCACTTAGCTACAGAAGATCAAAGTGGTTCAGTGTTTCTAGTTTCCCTTTCCTGGCTTTTTCCCTCCATGTTCAAGTTTTGCAATGCTCTAAAAGGCTTTTCTGGAAAATCAATTTGCTGTTTGTGTTGGTTTAATGCTTAACACTCCCTGTGTGTCCTTTGTCCTGGCAGCTGTGGAATGCTCTGCTGCAGTTGGATTTGTGTCTGTTTTCTGACATGCTAAATACAGGGAGAAACTTGCTTAGAAAAGGATTTGGTGTTGAAATTTGCTGGAAAGAAAAACATTTCAAGAGCAACACTTCCATAGTTCTGGGCACAAATGTTTTATGCAGAATTGTACAACTTCTCCTGTGTACACATGGACATATATACCGTGTATAAAATTAATTAGAGAAGTCATTTCATATTCCACTTAGTAAGCTCGTAAACATTTTGGGAGATTTTCAAGCAGTGCTACTGCATTTCTATTGCTACCTGCCTCCTGTGTCACAGGGGAAGGGGTAGGAGTTGAAGTGTGCTAGCTATTGTGAAAAGTAAGCAATAGAGTTTATTTTCTTGACTCTTCTTTTTGTTATGTTTTTCCACTGTGGGGAAGAGTCAGTTATCCTGAAAACTTGCTGGTTAATATTTTTATACTTTGTATGGTACAGCAGTGCTACTAGGCCTCTTGGTGAACTTGCTGCTTATCTCTAGTATATGTTTTCAGTAGGCTTGTTCTTGTAGATTCTGCTTTGTCAGAAAGGTCAGGGGGGTATTAGGAATATTCCTTAGTTACTTTGAGCTGCAGCCACTATTTGGGCAAAAAGATCCCCTATCTTGTTTTAAGGGATTTGTTTTTAACAGAATCACAGAATGTTAGGGGTTGGAAGGGACCTCTGGACATCTAGTCCAAACCCCCCTGCAAGAGCAGGAGGACCTAGAGCAGCTTGCACAGTATGGTGTCTAGTTGGGTTTGGAATATCTCCCTTATTCAACTTGGTTTAGAAAGTCAGAGGATCATCTAGCAACTTCTTAACTGTAATTTCCAAACTTCTTTGTCAGCAGCTCCTAAATGTGAGTCTTGCTGATGACTTCAGAAGGATCATCAACTACTTTGAAGTAGTTACTGTCCTTTTGAAAACTGTACAAGGAGTAATAAGTTAGAAGACAACAGGAGAAGGAGACCTTGTAGTTGTTGGTGTGTATCTGAGTATGTAACTAGGAGGGACAAATGCCTAGTAGCAAGGCTTGTAAGAATACTGTGAGACACATTTAGTTTCATTTGAATTGGAATTGAATTGAATTGGGCATTCACAATATGTTGATAAAGAAGAAAACAAGCTTCCTTTACAGGGAGGTATGCAAAACTGCAAGTGGGGAAATTAAAATCAGGTTAAAGTAAAAGGGAAAGAAGTTGAATGCTAACTCTGGGTGTAATTCCATTAAGATATTGAGTGAATTGGCTAAAAAAGGAAGACATGCATTTTAGTGACTGGAAAGAATTTTGTAGGTCTCCTGAGTGTTCCCAGGCCAGATGAAACTTAGAGGGTGAGCATAACTTACCCACAGAGAATTTTGACCAGTATAGTAGGTTTTGAGCTGAGGCCTATTGGCAGTGACTGCTAAGAACAGTATGGCCAGCAGTGGCTAGGGAAGTGATTGTTCTCCTCTATTTGGCACTGGTGAGGTTGCACTTTGAATACTGGGTTCAGATTTGGGCCTTTCAGTCCAAGAAACAGAGGTGCTGGAGTGTGTCCAAAGAAGGGCAAGGAAGCTGGTGAAGGGTCTAGAGCACAAGTCTTCTGAGGAGTGGCTGAGGGAACTGGGGTTGGTTAGTCTGGAGAAGAGGAGGTTGAGGTGGAGACTTTCTTGCTCTCTACAGCTCCCTGAAAGGAGATTGGATTCAGTTGGGGGCTGGTCTCTTCTCCTAGGTAACTAGTGATAGGACAAGAGGAAATGGCCTCAAGTTGTGCCAGGGGAGGGTCAGGTTGGATATTAGGAACAATTTCTTCCCAGCATGAGTGGTTAGGCATTGGCACAGGCTGCCCAAAGAAGTGTTGGAGGTGTTCAAAAACAATGTAGAGGTGGCACTTGATGACATGATTTAGTGGCATGGGGTCATTGGGTCAAAGATTGGGCTTGAGGACCTTGGAGGTCTTTTCCACCCTTAATGATTCTGTGGAAAAGGAAGAGTATATATTTGAGACAGAACTGGAGAATTACTGAAAACTTTTGGTGTGGAAGTGGAGGTGGGAAGAGTACCATAGATTCTCTTTGTTGATGCTAGTAGTGACTGACTGGTTATATTGGGAGTGGATTTCATCTGGTGCATGTAAGAGGTCCTAGGGTATAAATAGAACAAATGTGTGCTGTTGAGAAACAGAGCTGCATGCTAATAAGGGCAAGCCTGGACTTTGAAGGACCTTTTTTGTGACCTCTGATGTGCCTGTAGGGAGACACTACACACACTCATGCAGTGTTTTGAACTAATCAGGGCTGTGCAATAATACCTGGAAAGAATTCTGCTGTTGGAATGAGCCTGCCAGAGTGCTTCAGTCCACAGATGCCTTGTCAGCATTGTCTAATGGAGCTCTGGTGCTAGGAGAAAAACAGGTTTTGGCTGAGAGCAATTATAACCTAGTTAACGAGGAGGGTGCAGCTTAAACTTAGACCTTGAGGGTAGAGTCCACTGTAAAAGGATTTTCAGAGTTTGTCAGAAGATGGGAGATAAAAAGATAGCCTATTGATAGAGGCTTTCATAGCAGTTAATCAAAGGAGGTAGTTACCATGAGGAGCAGCTGCTTATACAGAATGCTTTCAAAGACAAATGAAGAGGCTGAACTGAAAGGGCAATGCTGCACTACCCTGAGCTGGGAGGGTTGTTCCTTAACATGTGATTAACAATCCTTCTGGGGTCAGAGAGTGGAGAAAAAGTGTTAAACCAAACTTAGTAACATTCACCATATTCACATGCTATGGAGTTTGGAGATTTTTTTTTGATGTCTGTTGGCTGTGGCCTGCTACCTAGGTAGCTTTAGCCCCAAGATGTGCTTCACAAAGTGCAAGGAGCAAAATATTTAGCAGGCTTTTGTTTGTTTTGATTTGGAATATCATCAGAAGTGTTTTGATAGTATGGAGGGAGGAGCAAAGCAAGAACTCAGGTTATCTTTGTGTATTTGAGAACTTCATTGTTTTGGCAAGAGATGAATAACTTAGAGGTGTCTTTTTTTTTTTTTTGCTGTTCTTCATTGAAATGGTTTATAGTAGGGCATACCTTCTGCTTCCTGTAAACCAAGCTGCTGTAATTTCTTGTTAGTGAGATGAGTCTCAGTCTTATGGTCTTATGGTTTATGTGTTTCCCATAAACCTGGAGGAAATATGTAGTTAGTGAATTCACAACTCTGTCTCAAAAAGCAGCAAAGACACTGACTTAAGGAAAGGAACTGAGAGGTTTTTAACCCCTGGAGGTAAGAGTCCATGTTTGAGCAGCAGCAGCAGCAGTTTGTGGTGGGGTCTGTTATCGATCAGAGGAGCAAGAACTTGGCACGTGTAAGAAGAAAGGCCTAGAGCAAGTTGGTGCAGCACAGCTCCAGAAGAATTGTCCATGGGCCTGTTACTTCAACTGCTCTTTCAGTGGAAAGAAGTAGTTTGCTACTTTTGAGAAACTATTTTCAACCTGTCTACAGAATGATTGCCAGGAGAGTGACTCTCTAGGTTTAAGCTTTAGCTACCTGAAGCTGGCTTTAATTTTTGGGGGTTTTATTTGCCCAATAGATGCAAAACACTGTACATTTAAGTTTACAGTGTAGTCAGGCTAATTATTTTAGTGTGTGATTTATCATGTTGCACTCTTCTGTAGTTGGGACAAGTGTCTGCATTGAGGGAGTGCTCCTGTGTGATTGATCCTCTTAAAAGGAGAAGAAATTAATTAGGAGGGAAATGGTAGTTAGAAGAATTTCTTTCCAGTGCTTGTTGCATGTAGCAGGACATGGAAGCAGCCTGGGTTCCTAGGTCTGTTCCAGAGGTGGCTGAAAACATGTCTCAGCTAAGAATGAATTCTTGAAATTCCTTTTCTAGTCACTGTGAAAAAAAATATGGAAAAAATACAGTGCTTAGTAGCCAAGCAACATGAGTTTGACATCCTGTTCCTTGTACTTTGATCTGTGATATAAATCAGTTGATTGTAATAGGAAGTGAAGGGTTTTTTTAAGACTTAATCCCAGAGAGACTATACATGTTCCAAAGATAATCTTTAAGGATTGTCAGCACTGTTTGGTTTTGTCACCTGATAGAGGAAGCAATATAATGAAATAGCTGAAAGTGTATCTTCTGTGATCAGTCATTCCTCAGAGCATGGCAACAGAAAAGATCTGTTAGTGTTACTACTCCTTTTGAACAGGAAAAGTGATCTACTTAATTTTTTAAAACCTGGTGAGGCTAAAATGTTTTGAACTTGAACCAAGGATCCATCTAGGTAAAAATGTAATGCTTAGGAGATGCTTTCCTGTCGACAAATTAATGGATAACAGGAGTGACTGTTTGCTAAATAGTGATCTCATGCTGTAGAGTAGCAAAGATTTGATGGGGAATTACAGCAGATGACTGCATTTGTCAGTCTTGAGTATATGGAAATACAGAGATGTGCCCCAATAAGCTGTATGTACCCTGCACTTGAAAGGCTTTTTATTGGACAGTCCAGATACTAGTTGCTTTTGTACTTGATAGGAGACTCTTCCAATTAGGGCTTTTAACCATCTTTTAAAAACGCTTTAAAATCAGCAGAATATTTTCCTATAGAGTTGAAAAACCCATGGTGCTTGCCTGAGTGTGAAGATAATATCTAGCTCCTTCTACCAAAATTAGGTAGGGGTAAAAATGTATTTGTATATGGAAAGGTTAAAGTTGGAAGGGACCTCCAGAGGTTATCTAGTCCAACCTCTCTGCAGTGAGCACCTGTAACTAGATCAGGTTGCTCAGAGCCTTGTCCAACCTGACCTGGAATGTTTCCAGGGATGGGGCATCCACCACCTCTCTAGGCAACCTCTTCCAGTGCCTCACCACCCTTACTGGGGAAAATTTTCTTCCTTATAGCCAGTGTAAATCTCCTCTTAGAAGCCTGTCTCCATCTTTCTTACAGGCTCCCTGTAGGTACTCCACAGTTCATGTGCCTGCTATAAAATGGAGAAAGCATAAACTGAGACATGGTTTTGATTTTCCTCTCAAACACTGAGTTTTCTCTTTGTATTTCTTAGTCTTTTGTTAGCTGATGGGGTAGTGAATCAGATTCCCTTTCTCTACCCAAGCTGAAAGCTTAGGAGCTTGAAAAGGAATCTTTCAGTATGCCATTAATGGACTGCCCTTCCTCCAGATGCTTTAAAAATGCATTTTTAGTATTCATGGACTGCTGCTGTTGAGCTGATGGTTTAGCAAGAGTTAGGAAACCTCACACATTCTGCCACTGGTGCATTTAAAGCCTTTGGATACTTTGCTTATCTGAGCAAGGAAGTTGTCTGACTCCATTTGTAGAGTCTTCTGGGGAAAAATGAAAAGTTCTTTTGCATTGGAAGTGTTGTGCCCTTCCCCACAGAGGTGCTATTTACTGGGAGGAATTAATATTTGCTTGGGATGGAATCCTCAGCTAGGCTGAAGTCCACTCATTCTCATAGTGGATTATGAAAGAGTTAGGGAGGCTAGTCTGCCTGCTGCTTATCACAGTTGGGTGAATACAATCTCCAGCTGTTAGCTCCACCTTTCAGCTCTCAAATCCTATGGCTTTCCCTTGCTGCTCTTGCTCTAAACCTGTGAAATATAGGTTTTGGTGGGTTGGTTGTTTTGGATTTTGTCTGTTGGTTTTGGCTTTAGGAATACTTGCCCTTTTTTTGTGTGTGTGTGTTGTTGTTGTGGTCTAGATTAGGAAACAAGATTTAAGTGATTTATTAAGAGTCAGGTAAGGGTCAGTGATGAAGATGGGATGGGCAGACAGGATAGAGAGACAGATATGCTGAAGCCAGGCCACCTTCCTCACTGCTTCCAGNTCCAGAGCTGGACACAGTATTCCAGATGATTTCTGGAGATGTCTACTCCCAGTGATTACCTTCCAGATGATTTTAGTGTTCTCTACTTGCCTGGTCAGGACTTGTGTTTTTCCCTTAATGAAGAGCATGAAAGAACTTGCAGAGCTACAAACCCAAAGATTTATGTTTTTTTGTAAGCAGATCCTTCCTTTTTATGACAACAAATAACCCAAGATGGGAAGCATTATGGGAGTAGGAAATTTACTGGGGACATGGTGTTACTTGTGCCAAAGGAGCCTGAAGGATGTTTGCTGTTCTTACTGTGTAATAAAAACTGGGTGTTTGCAAGTACTGTGTGTTGCTGCCAGAAGGGGAGGGTTTTGACTTGTGTCCTGCTCCTTTATATCATTTCTCTAATGTTGGTGGAAGGATGAGTGCATGAGGACAGTGCCACTTTATCAGGGACACTACCTGTCTGTGCTTGTTGGCTTGCCTAGAATGAAAGGAGGTTGTAGCAAGATGGGGCTAGGTCTCTTCTCCAGGGTTAACAGTGAGAGGACAAGAGGAAATGGCCTCAAGTTGCACCAGGGGAGGTTTAGATTGGATGTCCGGAGGAATTTCTTCACTGAAAGGGTTGTTAAGCCTTTGGGATAGGGTGCACAGGGAGGTGCTGGAGTCACCATCCCTGGAGATGTTCTCCACAAGGGCCATGGTTTGGTGGCATGGTAGTGATAGGTATGGTTGGACTTTATGATCTTTAAGGTCTCTTCCAACCTTAATGGTTCTGTGCAAGTGTAGGTCTAGTAGAGGGGAAATGCAGATTCAGGGTAGATATCAACAGGCTTGAATGCTTGTCAGTGTTGTTTTCCTCTTATTCAAATTTGGCCACTAACACATTAGAAGATGTGCTGGTAAATCACCTAGATGGGAGTTTTGTATTTACTTGGTTAGAAAGATTTGCTGAAAATAGGATATGCTTGACAGGCTGGTTGCAGACCTCCTAGAGGGAGAAATGCTATTATCAGTGGTTTAAATGCCAAGCTGTAAGAGCACATAGGCTAGTTGTAAAAAAACCTGATGCATTTTCATTGCATCTCAGATTAAGAAGGATTTAAGCTGTGATCTCAAGCAGAAACTAAAAAAGAAGATATTGGCATTTCTCTGACAAAATGGCCAATTGAATTATTCAGCTCTGTAGTCACTGTTAAGTTGAACCTCTGTTATTTCCATGGGGCATTCTGTGTTCAGGGTGAGCGAGTAGTGCAAACTGGGAATCAGAAGTGGTAGATGTAGGGGTTTTAATGGCTTTATTCATGGTCTGTGAGCAGACAAAATACTGCCTAAATTTACCTAATTGCATTTCAGTTTGGTGACTTCAGGGAGGTTGGGGAACTGCTTGAGAAAAAGCACCTTTGGAGGCAGAACCTCCTGTTCGTGTGGGCTGCAGTTATTTCACATTTGCCACCTGATTTCAAAGGAGAATTGGTATGTGATATGTAGCTTGACAGCCAATTATTTGCTCAGGTGGGATTGCTAAGTAAAATTGACTTACTGTTAACGAGGCTACTTATTCTTGCCTGTGCTTTACATTTCTTCTGTAACTGTTGCAAGAAGTTTGGGACATTTTATTCTCATAATAGATATAGATAAATAAGAAGATACTTGCCATCCTGCTTCAAATGTGTCAGACTCCTCAGAAACTAGTTTTTTGAGTAACCATGGGTGTAAGACCAGGGTATGGAAAGCTACTTGGTATAAATTTGGGACTTATTTTCAATAGACAAAAACAACTAGACAAAACTACTGTGGATTTCTGTGAAATCTGCTTACAGTAAGTTATTATTAAAACTTTATTTGTATGCTATAGGTAATGGGATTTTGGGCTTTTAACTTTGAGAACACAACTCTTTATGTAGTCCTGGTTCAAGAGTCCAAAAGTTGTTAATACATGACATGGAAAATGAGATAATCCAAAATACTGGAATGGTTAGTCCAAATTTCTGTTCAGTTGCAGAAGAATGAAAGAACAAATACACAAAGAGAGGCTGAATCATCCTCTTGGTTTTGTTAAGTAGTCTCTTCCCAGAAACTGTATTGGCATGATTACTCATGAAGCTTTTTGGCTTAGAGTTCCTAAATTGTTTCGATTTTTAAGGAGTAAATGAATGAATCTCACTGTTAATCTCAGGCCGGGGAGTTGTAGAGTATCATTAAAAATGCTACTTGTATAAAGAAAACTCTTTGGTTGCTAGTCAATAATGTGATGTCCAACCTTATAAGAATCTTTTATTATAGATTAAAAAAGTATTGTTCAAAATACATGTTAGGTTTTTTCATATACCACCTACCATGAACTATTAAAAACAGATAGTTTTCCTCTATTTTTTTTCCCCTTTCAGGTCTAGGAGGAGGAAACAATTAACAACCATGTATTATCAAAAAGTCCAAGGCACAGTGCAGTTACAAACCAGTTTTCTATGTAGATATTTAGAGAGTAGAGAGGAGCTAGTGTTGACTCACAGATAGCATAATTGACTCATGCATAGCATCATTCCCCTTTCTTTTTTCATTCCCCCAGGCCTCACAAAATTGTTCTTGTGTCTTGAAACATGGTTAATGGAGCTATTAAGAAGTAATATCTTATGTTTAGGAGCTGCATTGGTATCATGGGATAGCACCAATGAACCAAAATCACTGAGATCAAAGTGTAGTGCTAAATATTTAAAAACAGCTTCTAAGAGCATCAATTTTATTCTGTTAAAAATTAATATCATTTACTATGCAGAAGATCTTATTGGGCCAAAATGTTACTTGGAGAGTTTGTGGATAAATTTAGCCTTTTAGAATCACAGTTTTTCAAATTTTACTATATTCTGGCTGACTGTCACAGCTGAACTAATACTTTGGCCAAAAAAAAGGAGTTCTTAAAGGTGGTTAGATGTCATAAATAATGTAGGTAGTACTAGATAGAGCATTCTTCATTGTGATGCCATTTTGGAAGAGGCCAAATCAGGTAGAAATTTGGGATGAGATGATTGAACCTTGATGCTTCATTTGGTGTTAGACTGTTCCTCTAGCAGTTCCAGAATCCAACTGGGTTAGTGTGTGTCCAATCTGTCTAAAGGTACATGGGGATTTCTGATTGCTCTGAACTGGATTTACTTTCAGTATTTAGGCATCAGGGAAGTGCAAGTCAACAGTGTTTTTCTCACTAGGTAGGCTTGAGTCAAAATGTGAGGTTTTCTACCCATCTGTTGTGGTCTGAAGGGTTGAAAGGACACTGTGGTTGGAGAGGGCAGCATCTGCTGAGCACTGTGTCCTGCATAGTTTTGGTAACTCATATTGTGGATCAGAACAGCATGGGTTCTGCTCTACTTTCTGCAGCTAAAAGGAGAAGGAATAGAAAATGAAGGCTTCTTTATCTCCCTCCTCCTTAGCAGCACTTTGTTTCCAACTTCCCTGTGTAGCTAAAGGTGTAAGTATTTGAACAAGTTGTCACAGGGTAAGGTAGGGCATGAACTTGAAGCATGCCAATGACTGCAGCAGCTGTGGGCTCTGTGTATGCTGTGGTACATGTGGAAAGAAGCTAGTGCTTAAGTTATGTGGAAACAGGATTTAATGGATAGTCAAACAAAAGCACTGGGAACTAGCATAAAGTAGCATAAAGTTGAAGAGGAGCTGCTGAGCAGCAGCAGCAAGAGATGAGGGGAAGGCCTGGGACTGTGGAGGGGATAGTGGCAGCACCTCCAATTCTTTCTGCTTGGAAATGGAGGTTATTTGCAAAATGGTTTATAAGCATCTGAACACTTTCATGATCAGATGCAAAATGGCATTGCCTTTGTGGTCTACCAAGGAAATGGATTGGGAAGGAGGTCTGGGAGACAAAAACTAACCTGGATAAAGTATCTTAAAGTTCATTGGGATGCCATGAAAATAAGGGAAGAAAAATAGTGTGAGTTAGAGGTGTCCATAGAAAGATTTGATTGCCCTCTTGTAACTAAGCTATTCAGACACTGAGTGTTTTTTACAGCACAAGATTGGTAAAACACAATGAAAAAAATGGAAGTGATCATTAACACCTTGTTCCTAGCTGCCTGTAATCTCTCTTTATCTGATCCTTGTGCTTGGATAAACTAACTCTACAGAAGCTCTGCTTCCTCATAGGTAAGGAAATGTGAAGAAATAAGTGGAGTGGAGCAACCTGTAATGTGTATGAAAAGGTCTGTGTTAGAAAGTAGCTACATTTATGAAGTAAAATCAGACTTCTCAAAGTAATGTAAAGCAGCCTTTTAGCTGGATAGGATTTCATGTGAGGATTTGCTTTCAGAGTGTAAATTCACATTTTGTCCTATTTGGTCCTGTTATTTTTCCACCAGATTACTGGAAGATGATTTTGACTGCCTCTTGGGAAAGTCTACAGTGTGGTTTTTTTGTTTGCTTTTATATTTTTTGTTTGTATTTTCCCCCCTTCCCTCTAAAGGCTGTTTGAACTTTTAGAGTAGGTAAAAGCAACATTTTCTGGAGGCCTTTCTGAGCCAGAAGGTGTTACTAGAATAAATTGATTCTCATTAGATTACCAAATCTGTTTTGTCAGTATTTGTTTTCTTCAGAAGGCCTTTTAATACTTAGGAAGTTGTGGTATTGCTGAGTAAAAAATTGCCATTAAGCAGTCAGGATTCTACCTTATGTGCAGGATCTTGAAAAGCACCAAGACTTGTGCTGCTTTGACTGCTGAATGTATTTCTTTGACTTTCTGTCTTCTGGTTCACTGAGACACTTTGATACTGTACAGTGTTTGTGTAGAGTTGAAATATTTTTGCCTGATTAAGATTTTTGGGTTCTGTTTTACATATTTTCAGGTGTTTGAAAACATACATATATTCCAGGTGTATGAAAACATAGTAACTATGTTAGTGGGTGTTTGCTTTCAGAGCTGCAAAGTGCAAGATGAAGTGTTTTGTCTGATATGATGGCACTGTGTGCTGGGAGGGTTAATGAAATACTAAAGAAGTGCTTAGCATTCCATGTATACTTACTTAATCTGACTGATGACTGCCAAATGTTTCAAGGGAGTCATCTTTCCAAAGTTTAACTTCTCTGGTGAGCTTTTGGGGTGAGGGCAATGGTCTGTGTTGTTAACCTTTGATGGGATGTATTACACTTGACATACCAAGGCAATTAAGTGATTGACAATGCTTTGTTTAAACTTCCAAATATGTGTGCCACCCAGCACCAAACCTCCTGTGTTTGGGGATGTTTCTTTGCAAGCTAGCACACAAGTGGCCCTGCACACAACTATGCTGTCTGTAGCAGCTTATAGAAACCCTGGAGTGTGGATGCCAGCATTTTTTCCTCCACTTGGTCACCAGGAGGTAAATAACTGTTAGAAGGAAGAGTGCTTTTATAGGCCTGCAAAGCAGTGGTGGTAGTTTTCATGCTATGTGTAACAGAAGGTGTTTAATTAGGTTGCAAGTTTGCAGTGGGGTGGTTGGCAATTTGTTTCTCATCAAGCCATAAATCGCTTTCTTTATGCAAAAGGAAAGCTAGTTCTGTTTGTGCTTTAATGAGCTGCAGTTATGCCATAACAAAACTGCATCACTTCACATCCAGCTGAATGACAATGATCTGAGAGGGGAGGAATTGGGGGGGGCGGGTGTTGGTTTGGTTTGTTTGTGTCTTTTTGGTTAGGATTACCAGTATTGGGATACCTGGTTTATTCCAAGTATATATTGGGGTACAGGAGATGTGTGTGGACTGTTTCTGTTAGCAAATAGGTGATTCATGTGGAAAAGGCACAAGGAGCTTCCTCTTAAGCAAGCACAACTGTTACTGTACTAGTAAAATATAAATATTTTGTTTATGTTCATATGTTAAGCATAAAGATGTGTGTTAGAAATTGAGGGAAAGGAAAATGATTGGTTAGTAAAATTTCTTTGACGTTGTAGAACACACTTGTTCTTGTATTTATTGTCTTTTATTTGAAGCTACTTTGGCAAATTTTTTAGTCTTACAGTATCAAAGTGACTTTGAAAAGGAAAAGAGTTTTCTGAACACCTCTTCAGAAGTGATAGATACACAGAGTAATGTAGTTTCTGTCCTACCATTTCAGTTAATGGATTACTTGGTTAATAAAGTTACCTAGTGACTTACCCTGGCCTTGTTGACTGTGAGTAGGAAGGGAACATGTTAAATGACAGCAGTCGTGTGAGATCCTCCTCTCTGAGAGCTAGTGTTGATGTTTGGTACTTTTCCATGAGCTGGAAGGGCAGATACAGCTGTCAGAGCACTGAATGCTTGCCTCTGCATTTTTATCTCCATGATAGGAAAGTGCCTCAGAGAATAGAAACAAGCAGAGTGCTACATGAAGTGTGTCTTGCACTGCATATCTCTGACCTTACAGTTGAAGGGTCCCTGAATCTGAGCCAAGCCACTCATGGAGTGGTTTCACTGAGCTCTGTGGCTTTGTTAAGGTTTGTGTAAGGCACTATAGAATAGTGGGATGAAATCTAGATGGTTTTGGCCAAGTGTTTACCATTTCTTTACTTGCAATTACCTAATTTGAAGTATCTTACTACTTCTTTTCTTGCTTTCCTCTTGAGTAGTTCTGTCACTAAAAGAGGTCAGGGGAAGTAGAGTGATGAGAAGGCTTCTAATTTCTGTATGTAGGGTTAAGAATAGCTGGGTGCTTTGTTTCTAAATTTGAAATAAGCAAAGATACAAATGCAATATTTTTAGCAAAGAAATGATAGAATAGTTTTATTTTTGTCCTTATCCCACCCACTCCTCCTGATGTCCACTTTTGATGGACCCTGAGAGCAGAGATATCTACCATAATTGGGCTCAGGTCACTTTGACTTTTCTCCCCTGTTCTGTGTCTCACTTTGTTCCCTTTGCCCTTGCTGTTCCACAAATGAATGTAAACATCCTCTTGAGCAATCTCTGTAAGGTGAATGAAGCACTGTCTTATTTCTGGCTCTACCCTTTCCAGCCTCCATCATGCCTTCTTAAAACAACAAACAAATAAACCAAAAGCAAGCCTGTGAGATAGAGCAGAAAGAGGAATCTATAAATAGCTTAATAAAACTATCTGGCTGAGCAATGCAAAGTGAGGTCAAGTGTCTAAGGAATTTTCCTTTCACCTTTGGTGTAATCTTAATGGTTATCAGTAGCAGGTATTTCTGTCTAATGAAAACGATTTCTAGATTGGAATGTGTCTCTGTGGTGATAGTTTTGTACACCATATTACAAATGCAGGAGTGTTTCTAAAGGGGAGGGAAATACAAAGAGTCCCAGATGTCTCCAATGAGGACAGGCTGAGAGAGTTGGGATTATTCAGTCTGGAGAAGAGAAGGCTGCCAGGAGACCTTCTTGTGGCCTTCCAGTATCTGCAGGGGGTACAAGAGGGCTGGGAAAGGACTTGTTGGGATATCAGGTAGTGCTAGGACTAGGGGAAATGGACACAAGCTTGAGGAGGGGAGGTTGGCTGTTAAGCAGAAGTTGTTCCCCAGGAGGGTGCTGAGCCACTGTGCCAGGTTGCCTAGAGAGGTGGTTGCAGCCCCAGCCCTGGCAGTGTTGCAGGTCAGGCTGGCTGGGGCTGGGAGCAAGCTGCTCTAGTGCCAGGTGTCCCTGCCCATGACAGGGGGGTTGGCTCTAGAGGAGCTTTAAGGTCCCTGCCAATTCTATGATTCTCTGTTTTTGTGAAGACCTCTCCCAGCACATGCCAGCACGTATGGCACATACCAGGCACAGTCTCCCACCTGGGCACAGCAGGCAGTTTGCTTGCTCTGGCTAGTCCTAGTGGATGGGCCAGGCTATGTTCACTTTAGAGAGGTGGAAGGGGTGCAGGGAATGTCCTATTTTCGAAAAACTGGAGAAAACTTGCTTTTTAATGTGAGGCCTTGTGTGTTTTCCCCAAGGAAAGCTCTAACTTGAAATGCAGTGCTCTCTGACCACTGTGGAGAGAGGCAGCGCACTCGACACCGCGAGCAGTCCTAGGCTCTGCCTTCTCCTTTGTGTGTGTGCCTGTGATTGATGTTTTTCATTGCTTATGCTGACAACTGGCACTATTGCACTGAGGTGAGCTAGAGAGAAATTGTCAGATTGCTTCAATCCCTGTGAAGCCTGGCAGCAGAGCTGTGGTGGAGGAAAAGGGAATACAAATAGTGTGAGGCTTCTGCCCAGCCCGTGCCTTTGCAAGTATGAGGGCACAAGGCAGTTCCATGTGGGAAAGTTAAGGAATTAATGTGCCATGTCTTAGTGTTACTGTACTGGGGCTAAACAGATGGTGTAATTAGCCTACAGCAGTGAAGAGCTATTTTTCTGATAAGATAAAAGGAAGGAGTTGTGGGTGGTGGAAGAAGAGCCTCTTAAATTGGCAGGGTTTGCAATGTGTTGATACAAATGTCTGAAGTGTATGGGTATTATAGTTCCTTTCCAATTGCAGTACTTTTTTTGTTGTTTCCTTTATGTTTTTGTTTATTGAGTAGATTGCAAGGGAAAAATATTTTCTTGAATTATTTTTCAACACTTTTCCCAAGCTCATCTGGAAGACTGAAGCAATCAAAAACAGACATTTGATTTTCTTGGCTAAGGGTGATTGTATAGCTTTAGAGCTATGGGTAAAGAAACCTCCCTCACTTCCTTTTCTTCCCACCATACATTTTGGGAGGCTGTTAAAGGATGGTGAGGGTCTTGTAGGAGGTCAGTCAAGAACCTGATCCACATGTTGTCCTTTCCTGTCTGTTGCTGGTTTCCCCTTAACTTATTTTGGTTGGGATATTTACCAAAGGACAGTAACAATTATAAAAGTTAAAAACAATAAATGAGATGAAATTTGGCTTTCACTGTTTGAAAAAGAAAACTTCATTTGAAATGGAAACAGTGGAAAAATGAAGGAATGTGTCAAGGGTTAGGGCTGGGCTGGCCACTAAATGAGTGACAGATGCTCTCTATTAACCTCTCTGACTTCCCAAAGGGAAAGAGAAAGGGAGTAAGGGAGAGAAACTGATGGACTGGAAAACAAAATTAAAATGGCTTTAATGAAAATAATAACAATAAAATGAAATATATACAAATAGACACAAAACCAGTATCAAAGCAAACCCCCTAATGGCAATTACATCACTGTCAGCACTGATGCTGTGGCAGAAGCCCCAGACTGGACCCAGCAGCAAACTGGAGGCAGATTCAAGAATTAAAGCATTGAGATTGAAGGCAGAATGGTTAGAGCCCTGCTTGGACGTTGGCTGTTTAGAGCTTGTCCCTTGTGATCCCTCAGCTTCATACTCAAGATGACATATATAGAATGGAATACCTAGTTGGTCAGTTAAGGGTCACCTCTCCTGTCTCCTCCTCCCTGCAGATGTCATGTCTTTCTTACTGCACCCCAACATGGTACACAAGATGTAGCAGTGACCTTGGTTTGCAGCCCAACCCTTGGGATTGACTCTCCCCATCAAGTGTTATCACTGCTAGAAGTGGACACAGTCTGCAATAACATGCCACTGACTTCAGAAGGTGCACTGAAAAGTAAAAGTCACTGAACAGACTCAGTTCTGTTCCATGTCAAACTAGGCAGTAGGAAGACAGGAAAAATAGGGTTTTATTGGGAGAAAACACATCTACAACTGGATCTAGGTTCAGGTTTTGTGAGTTTGTTTCCAAGTCCTTTGAATCATTTCTGCTTCCTTGTGAAAAGCTATCAGGCATTCTGGCTTTTCAAGCCCTTGGTTTGACCTAGATCAGTAGTATCTGGTCTGTCAGTGAGTTAGTAGTTCTCATTGTTGGATGGTTTGGTTAAATATGGCTTCAGAGATGTTTTATACAAGAGATAGTATCTGTGAGTAGAAAATCTAGCAAAAGCAATTGATTTGCAGATTTTTTTACTGATATTTTTCTGTTCTTGTTCCTAGGAAGCAGTAAGGTTCAGTACATTGCTTTTATTTGCTTTTGCTGATGGTGGCTACTTTCTGTTCTGCAGAGGTAGCTCCTACCTGTCATCAGAGGATTTACTTTCTTTTGTTTTCTCACAGGAACCTATGCTATCCTTTATCTGCTTGAGAGTGTACCAAATCTCTTTCACCAAGAAAACCCCAAACCAAACAGTCTTCCAATCTGAATTTGAGTCTTATTTGATAAGTCTTCTTTTTGCATCCTTGTTCCTGGCAGGAGGTGGCTGTGAGGAGAGCTTTGTTTTGGTGGGGGTCAGTTATTAAAGCTTAAAATACTGCTTCAGCTAGGTCCCCTGCATTTTTTTTAACCCCAGATTGTAGTCTTAAATTGTAGCTCTAAAAAGGGTTCTTTACCTGGTGTGCAAAGACCAGCTGACACACAGAGTAGAGATATTTGTTGTATTCCAGATCTGCACAGAAAAGATGCTAGGGGTTATTTTGTAAAGCTAGCACTTTGTGAGCTCAAACAGCAGCAATTTATATACAGCACTAAAATCCCCATGGTGTCTCTTAGATTTTTCTGTAACAGAACAAATTCTTTAATTCACCAGGAGCTACTTTTCCCTGTATCTTAACACTCTCCAGAAAAGCCTTCACCACTCTTGGGGAGACAGAGGGATAGCAGGGCTCAGTTTGGATTTGCTTTTCCTCTTCCATGAAATAATTCTTAACAGTGGTTAACAACATCTGAAGCTGAATCTTGGAGGAGTCTGTCAGGTGGGAAGCAATAGGAAGGCAAAAAACAATTGCTGTTTGACATGTAACAACTGTTCCAAAGAATTTATGGCTGTTGAGGTATGGTGTCTTATATTCTTAATAACATGAGCTACTGGAAGGAAGTGGCAGTCATGGTCTTGATGGCATGTGAAGACACTTCTCCTAGAAAAGTGAAGTTGTAGGACAGTAAATAAAATGTCCAGTATTTTTTCAAGTGTCTATAATGTTTGATTGTGTTTCTACTTGGTTCCATATCAGATATATCTATCCTTTTTGGTGAAATGCTTTCTTAGCTTCCAGCCTGTGAAGCATAACTTGGGATCTCCTTGAGCTTTTTTTCTCACTGCAGACAACAAATACTTTGTGGAGCAGAGTAGCTTCTCTGCAACAACTGTGCAGCATTCTTACTTCTTTCTTGCAATGATGGTGTTTTTCTCTACCACCCCTTTTTGAGCAAGGCTGAAGAGGCTTATGGAGGTGGTTGTATGTCTTAATGAGCTCCTTGAGAAGTAGAATGCATAGACTGGAGACATCAGAGTTAATCCTTGGTTAATTGTTTATTGATTAAGTGCATCTTTCAAAATAGAATCTCTTGATTTAAACCTAGTATAAGTGTTGTCTTTTTTTTTTTACCCAGTTCAGTAAAAGAGCCAGATGTCTGCTTTGGCAGACTGGGAAAAGAAATTCAGGCTGACTTTCAAGGTTGAAGCACTCCTCTGACATGGATCTCTTCTGTGTTTTGTCCTGCCATGCCCTTTGCCATGGCACAGATGTGAATCCAACTCTCAGCTTCTGGAGAACAAATACCCTGTCTGTCTTTTTCAGAGGACAAATCCATCCCTTTGCAAACAATACTGTGTTACATGAGTTTATGGATACTGAAGGCAGTTTCAGAGTCATTTCTATGTGATGTCTTTTTATCTTCATTTAAAGAGGTTATAAGGGAGGTGTGGGGAGGAAGGCTACTGGCTGCAATAGTGCTGCACTATGAGGCCATAGTTGAAGACAATCTGTTTCCTTTTTGGTAGCTATTACTTGCTCTTAAGTATGTGTACAAGCTAGTTTTGGAACAAGTGTTTCCACTTACCATAGTTTCTCTACTTCTTGGATCCTTCCTCCCACCCCATTTAATACGAGGACAAAATTACAGTCACAGTAGCAACTTTCTAGTGAAATATATTTGCCTGTAGAGGAACTGGTTTAAATGAAGTGTGATAAATGTCTGTCATATCATACTTAGCTTTGGTCACAAAATTTCTTTGCTCAAGCTGATGAAGCTGTGTTTGGAGGCCAGGGTTGGCTCCAAGAAGTTAGAAGTCATCTACTGCAGGTGGCAAGTGTGGCTGTGCTTTTACCAGTCTGACACAGCATTTGAACAGCAGAAAATGTTTAGGAGGTTTTAGTTTACCAATGTCTGTACCAAGTTTACCTACCTTGGCAGAAATTCCCTAACAGACTGGGATATAACTGTATGACCAGTTATTTAAAGCACTTTTAAGGTATTTATGGGGATAAATCTCTCATATTTGTAAAGTTTTAGTTCAGAACTAAAGTGAATGCTTATCTCTTGTGTTATATACCTTGTGTTCTCATTTACTCTCAAAGGAGAAACAGTGTTAATCCAGGACCATTTCATTTAGCTTTTATCTAAAGCAATGCAGTAGGTCTTGCTTTGATTGGACTGTCATTAGTATGTGATATTCTCATGTCTGGGGACCTGCATCATGTCCCAGAAAACTGGGGAAGGGTTAAAGAGTTCTTAGAAAAACGGGAAAAGCCAGCTGGCTCTGTTCTTGGGTAGAAGTCTGACAAAAATCTCTAGGCCTAAGTGGCCTGAGCCATTTGAATTGTCCTGGTTCTAAACCATGTCATACATTTTGAATTGTTTGGTTTAGAACCAATTAATGTTTTCTAAATGAAATGTTCCTCCTATCCAACATCCTCTCCCCTATAGTCAGCTTAAATCCTCAGGGAAAAAAAACCCAGAAGACCAGCCCAGGTATGTTGATATCAAGTCTTTCATCCTTGCCCTTGGCACTTTTAGCACACAGATGTAACCCAGCCTTTCCACACAACATCTGGCCTGTTTTAAACACATGTGAGAGAGCAGCTGTAAAGAACTTCATTCTTATTCATAGTTCATAAACTTCCCAATTAAAAGGATGGTGAGAATAATGTGCATGCACTGAACACAGTTGGGAGGGAGCATCTCATCCTTGAACTCTTCCTTCTTGCTCCTTTGCTTTGTGGATGACCTGTTGAGCAATGCTGCTGAGGGAGTGGTGTCAAGTGGATGATTTTGCCCCAGGACACACTTCTATATCCCAATCCCTCATTTCCAATTACATTTTAATGTGAATGTCCTAATTTAAAATCAACTGATGGGTGACAGGGAGAGTGTATGGAGTAGTGCATGGACTTGTTTGTGTCTTGAGGGAAGGGAATAAGGTGGTTTGGCAGCCCCCAGAAGTATAGATGACTGGGGCAGCAAGATTGTTTTGGAGACAGAAAGAAGAGGATGATTCATAAGGGAGGGTGGCTGGAATAGAGAATGAAAAGGATGAATTGACAGGAAAAAGAAAAGCAGTGATGTTTACAGAGATTACATCTTTAGAGTGAATGTGAAAGGGATTAGAAGGAAATTTGGGCTGGGAGGGAGAAGAAATGAGAGGACAGGTATATAGCATTGGCTTTACCCACAGACACAAGAAAAGAATTATCTGGCCTTACAAGCACTCAAGTAAAGTATTGCCTACCTTTATGCCACAGAAAAGCAAACATCTTACCCCTATCTTCTCCTCCTCTTTCCCTTTGTGTCCCTGTTGTGTTAGCAGACAGGGCACTGGGCTTCCAGTCCTTCTTAATCACTTGCTGGATGTCAGAATTTTCTTAGGAGCTTTGATAGGGATTTCATAATCTCTTGAAAGTAGATTTACCTATCTACAGAGACTTTTAAAACCTTCTTAGGGCTTGACAAAGGGAATTTTGTCACTTAATTTGTGCATTAACTTCAGGTTGAACAAACAAAAAGGTACTTGAACCTTGCATGTACTCCTTTGGTACTAAAAGGTTTTCTTGAACTTAACTTAGCCAAGTGTTTAATGCTTGAACTTACTCAACTGATAATCACATCTGTACAGATGCTTCTTATTTAAGACTTGTGTTTAGAGTTCTGTATTCTATTTACCAGCTATCTTAGGTCAGAGCAGCTTGCTGGGTGGGTAGAGTCTAGTAATCTGGGTGTGAATGGCTGCAGTTTACAGTGATGCTCTTGCTATTTTGGGCTGGAGGCAGCTTTCTAGAAGAGTGATTTAAAAGCATAACATTGCATATGTTCACATTTTGAATGCTGTTTGCATTTTTCATATTCTTTTTATATCATCTTCTCTCTTGCAAACCCAAATGCTTTTGCTGTTTTTCAGAGTACAGAGAGAAATAATTTTTAAAGCTTCTTTTCCATCTGTTGGTTTCTCTTATTAACAGCAAAGAGAGACAGGGAGGAAAGTGGAAAGAGATAGAGCAGTGCTAGTTGGTATTTAATTCAGCTCAACAAATAAGAACAATTTTAATTATCTGTAGGTAGCTAGTTCATTCAAAATTCTTTTAAACAAACACTTCCTTCTGTTTGGGAGAGCCTAAAATTGTCTTTAGCATGTCAGTGCAGCCTTGACTCACATTAGTGGCTGTTAAAATAAGAGGTGAGGCAACCCTACTGCTGATTCTTCCTCCTCCTCTCACTCTCTGTGATGGACATGGAAACAAAACCATTTCTAAGTCTTCAGGATTTTTCTTCTTAAAAAAAAAAAGTCCTTTTAGACAACATTTCCAGTCAATTTAAATTTAATTAATAGTAAACATGCTGAAAGTTTGCCTCTAGATGTTTTCTGGCAGAATTTCAGAAGCCTGTTTAGAACCAGGGGAAAGTCAGTCACTAAAGCTTTCCAGCTTCGATTGGCTCCTATGGATTTCTCTGCATCTTAAGCCAGTAGAAGGAGGAAGCAGCATTTGCATCTTTACCAATTCAGTTTAGTGGTGGACTTCATTAAGTGACTGGAATTTCAGGGAGTTTTCCAACACTCTGCTACTTCAGCCTTGTTTTAAGTGTTCAGTTAATGATGGCAAAAGGGATTGATTGCATGCTTGCTGCTCTATGGTGATTTTCTCTGGGCCCTGACAACAGTGCCTTCCTGCTATCCTTAATGCTAGGATGCTGGTTGTGCTTCCCTGGGGGAAGGTAGTAGTCATCTGGGCTCTCTGGTCACCACCTTTTCCTTGGATATTTGTGAGTCACTATGTTTGCTTATTTTTGGAGAAGTTGAAGGAAACAAGGGAGGCTCAGGAAGTTGATGTCTTGACAGAAGCTGAGGGAAGACACTTCAGTAAGAGCATCATCTTTCCTGTGGTGGGTGGCACTGGGTTAGCCTTTCCCCTCCTCTTCTGCTGGATTTCTTTTCAGGTATTGGATAGCCTGCTTTTTGGACTAGTGAAGCTGTAGATAAGGGATATTGCTTAGAAAGGAGCAGGACTGTGTGTGCATGGAAGCAGGGAAGGTGAAGGTTGTGAAAAGCCTGCTCTCCCTCTGGCAGTCTTGTTGATCCTTTTCGTGTAGTTTGATCTCTTCTGTCTGCCCTAACAGGGCTTTTACAGAACTGTGTTTGTGTGATGTAAATGCTTTCTAAATTTCTTGTTATAGAGCAAGAACTTGATGTAATAGCAACTGTGGAGGATGGGATTTGTAAACCTAGTTATCTGAGGTCACCTGGATAATCTTCCACCAGTTTTGTGTGATTCTGTCACCATCTGAATGTAGAATAGATTCCTGCTTAAGTATTCAAGTAGATGGAGAGAAGGGAGGGAGTAGATTTAAACTGGACATTAGAAAGAAGTTGCTCCCCACGAGGGTGGTGGAACACTGGCCCAGGTTGCCCAGGGAGGTGGTTGAGTTCCCATCCCTGGAGGCATTCCAGGTGAGGCTTGCCAGGGCTCTGGGCAAGCTGCTCTAGTTGGGGATGTCCCTGGCCACTGCAGGGGGGTTGGACTAGATGAGCTCCAGAGGTCCCTTCCAACCCAAACCATTCCAGGATTCTATGATTCTATGTGGAATTTCCTTCTCCAGAGACATTCCAGAATGCATTCCTGTGTGACCTGGTCTAGGTGATCCTGCTCTGGCAGGGGGGTTGGACTAGATGATCTTTCTAGGTCCCTTCCAACCCCAAACATTCTGTGATTCTGTGAACTTCAGGGTCATGAAATGTGGCTAATTTCAAACCTTGTAATTGAGTGTAAATTGGAACTTAACTGCATATAAAGAGATGGGCTGCCAAGTTCCATTCTATCCCAGCCATACCAACGTCCTGCTATTTATTGTCTGTATTAAAGCCTTCTTGATGCTTGAGTTTGACAGGGCATAGTGCACCATTGCTTGGTTACAAGCCTTTCTTCTCCATGCAGCTCTGGGATGTATTCTTTGTGTCTTCGCTAACTTCAATTTGGCTTCTGTTAGGATTAATCATCTCGGATAAAATTCAGCCCTGTGTATGTTTTGCTTTCTTAGTCACTTTGTGCAGAGTGCTAATTATTTGGGAAGGAGAGGGTGCAGGCTATGGATACTGATGGGAATGGCTGAGAAGAGGCCAGAGGCAAGGGGACATTGTCCACCCACAGCCACCTTCCCAGCGCAGGGGGATTTAGAGGACCTTTGGCTGCAGATTGGGACTGTAGCAGTGGAAGACACTGGTGAAGGCCTGTGTTTTGTTGTTAGTTTTTTTCCCCCCTGGGTAGTCAGGAATTGCATGTGGATCTCCCCTTCTTTTTAGGGTTGTTAAGTCTTGGCCCAGGCTGCCCAGGGAGGTGCTGGAGTCACCATCCCTGGAGGGGGTTAGATCCTCTCCTTAGGGCCATGGTTTAGTGGTCTGGGAGTGAAAGGTGTGGTTGGACTTGATCTTGGAGGTCTCTTCCAACCTTAATGATTCTATGATTCTCAGATGAAGTCTGCTCTGGTCACCTGTGAGCCCATGGAGGCTCTGTTGCTGTGGCAGCAGTTTTGCACAAGTTTTTTCTTGCCACAGACCCAGCATAGCCCAGGGTGTCTACCCCACTTCAAAACTGCAAGTGGCTGATGTGTTGTGTTGGAACTTACCCTTAGTTGAGCTTCAGGCATGTTGGGTAGGAAGCTGAAGCAAAGTGCTGCTCTAGATGATGTCTGTACAAAAAAAGTGATGAATCCTTGCTGTGGGGGAAGGAGTGGCTCATCACAAAGAAAAAGTTTTCTTAAGAGCCAAGAGGCTTATGTTTCAAGTACTGTTTATCCTTGTTTCAGGAATACATCCTCCCTTAAGTTAAATTACTTACTGTAAAAAGACAAATAGAGGGCACCTTCAAAACAAAAGTGATTCAGTACAAAAAGCTATTTCAATTTCTTTAATGTAGAAAAACATTTAGTTTTCTTTTCCTGTACTTAATATTCTCTCAAGAACATTTGCCTATTACACTTTGCCAGTTCCTGTTCCTTCCAGTTGATTTTTGGATTAAGAAAACCCCATATGTTCAGATACATTAAAAATCAGGATGGAAAATAATTCTGATGCCTGCTAACTTAGTATTTGCGTTGGCTAGAATAGGGAAAAATATCTGTGCTGCTTCTGTAGTATCTGTTGTATGCTTGCAGTGTTTAAGAGAGCTGAAGCTATGATGAGCTCTCAAAATAATTTTCAGTGGCTAGTAATCTTGTCTAAAAATGCCAGAGTTCATGTGTACCCTGTTGGTATGAATTTATATTGGTATCAGTGTAAATTAATACTGTTATCAGTATTGTTTTTTTTCCCCATGTAAAAATAAGGATTCCTTTTCTCTGGGCTTAGCTAGTGAGTTATAATATCCATATTAATTTGGATGGATTTTTTTTTCTTCTGTCATTGAGCATTTTAAAGCAGACTTGGACTAAATAATAGTCCTGGTTCTATGCAGACTAAAATCTCTGTGTTCTGATGTCTCCTTCCCGTTGTCCACACTAACAGTTCATGGCCTTTACTCTCTCCCTTGTGATAAAGGTAGTTTTTTAGTACTTTGTACTCTCCTCCCATTGCCTCAAGACTTGTATAAATGTTTTCTGTCCTGTACTACTTACACAAAATTCCTCTTTTCTTGTCTATTCCTACACTGCTGTCAGAGTAGCACCTTTACTACTACTCTCTCTTTTGCCATTTATAAAATGAAACACTCTGTGTTATATATGACAAAGTTATGCTTGTCATTTAATATGAGCAGTTATCTATATATACATCCAGATATATAAAAAGAAAAGACTTTGAGGAGTCTTTCTCTTGTTTGCTTTGGGAGGAACACAGCTTTTGCATCTGAGTGCTCATATAGAGCTTATGATTTGACCTTTCTCTCAAGACTTTCTTCTCAGGTTTGAATATGTAGGCATTTAATGAATATTAGTCCTGTACAGATGAAAGATGAAATGTGCATGATGATATGAGCTCTTAATTTCTATTTCAAGCTTAGGAAAGACTTGTATAGGCCCTGGAGAAATTTATTCTTCACTACTAATGTGAGTACAGCAGATTTTAACTAGTTTGCTTTGCTGTTTCATGATCTACTCACAGCAATATGGAAAGCAGCTACCTAGAGCTGGCTAAGTCTGATTTGGAGTTCATAATATCCATCTTAATTTCACCCTGAGTCTTAAACATAAGACTCTTTGTTTCACAGTCATGTGGACTCAGCTGTTTAACTGGAAAAGGTAGTCTGTCATGTCAAAGATGAATTGGTCTTGTATCTTTTCCTAGTGAATTGAGGATGATGTTTCTCTAGGCATGCTTCTAGTTCCTCTCTGCTTTTAGCAGCAGGAGACTGTCATGGGACTTGGTTTGCTTTCCTTTCCTAGTTAAAACTTCTTTTATTTAGTTGAGAACCATGGAGTGTTCTTCAGTAAGCAAGGCAGCAGTCAAAATAAAGTCTCTTTTTCCCAATAACACATTATCTTCCCCTTAATTATCACACACACACACCCCTTAAACTGATTTCTTTGCTAGATTTGTACTGGATGAAGTCTTTTGTCAGGCTCTCTTTGCTTTTCTGATGCCAAGAGACAGCCTAGACTGAGAACCTGATCATGGACAGGAATTGTTGGAGAGGTTTCCATGCTTTTGAAGGTAGGCTTTGAGTGAACTTCTTCCCCAGTGATATTTAATTTGCTTAGAGGCAATAGTCTGCCTTAAACACACCTTTGTTTTTCTGAATTACTCTCTAGAGTAAAATTTGAGTGGTGTTTATTCAACCCCAGGAATGGGTGATGTGGTCAGTTGACTTCCAGGTGGAGCTGCCATTATCATGCTTGTATGAAGTGGTGGTATGTGATTACAGGGGTGTCTCTTGAGTCAGAGGATTCCATAATGCCATAGCAAACATGCTATTGAGATGCTGCTATCCCTGCTGGGTGAGGAGGCAGCAGGAATTGGGTTGAAGATGTATGCCACAGGTTATCTGTCTCAGTCTAATCCACTCAGAGAGTAAAAATCACCAATGAGTGGTGGCTGTGCTTTGCTTCAGTGCTTCCTCCAGAGGGATGGACAAGGAGCATCCGTTACCCCCAGCCTGTGCCCTCCCTTGGGCCCAGAAGAGAAAGAGCATAGTTGTAGCCTAGGGCTGGAGGGACAGGGATTCTGGGGAGCAGTACTGCCTGCAGCTGTGCAGCACTGCAAATCCTCCCTGTCCTTTTACATCCTGAATCACCCTAGTAGAGGGATATTGATGTATAATCACTTGTAGCACAGGCAACAGTGTTAATGTTTATTGGCTTTGTCTTTACTCCGTTTGTTGGTGCCAATTCTCATCTATAATACAGCATACACAAAGAGCTAGCAATGCATAATGAATACTGAACATCTGTACAGAGTGCTTTGAAAGTGCTTTTTTGGTAAGTATTTGAAATGCTGGCTGACTCTTTCAAATCCCCACAAAGGGATCTTGTGATCTTACAGTGTTCTAGAGACCGTGTCCTAAATATTTAAAGACAATTTTGGCTTTGCAAACTAGCTTCATCTGGTGTGTTAGTGCAACTCTTGGGTTTGAAGTGTGCTTTTTCAGTAGGCCTGTGTTTGAGAGAGTAAAGTTAAGCCAAAAGGATTATATAGTAAACTGTATGTGATAAGATATACGTTGGCTATGTAATGTGTTCAGTATTTTTTCTGTTGATGCTCACTTGAATTTGAATGGTTTCCACAATAGTTTCCCCCCCCCCAATTATCCATTAGGCTTCCAGATCATTATTTAATGGTTAGCATATTAATGGACTTCCCACCCTAATTACTAAAATGAGTGCCTTGCAAATGCACTAGTCAATCAATGATTGAATGTGTATGTTGGATCTTGAACTCTCTTATTTCTCACTGAACTGCCTCAGTTGTTTAGCACACAGATAGCTTGAGACCCTAACTTCTGAATTTTAGTCAGAGGGAGTAAGGGGGGGATTGGTCTCTTCTGCCAGATAGGACAAGAGGAAATGTCCTCAAGTTGTGCCAGAGGGTGTTCAGATTGAATATTAAGAAGAATTTCTTCCCTGCAAGAGTGGTTAGGCATTGGAACTGCCAGGGAAATGGTTGACAGAAATGGCATGTATGTCATGGTAGAGACTAAAGGGATGATACGTATAGCTATATGCCCCAAATAAGTGTGCAAGTGGTAGTGTTGCAGGAAGTAATCAGTTATTGATTCACTGGCTTCTTGTAGTTCCAAACTCAAGAGTTTGTATGCAGGAAAGAAGCAGAACTGCACTGAGGAGTTGAAACTGTTGTAAAAGCTATTTGTCATTTGAAAAACCTGCTGGAGGAAATACCTAGCAAGTCAAACTTTTGGACTTCGTGTGAGTGAAAAATAACATTCAGAGTGTAAACCATGGATAGAAAGTTGAACAACACTTGTGTATGTGTGAAGTAAGCAGGTCTCATCATCATCATCATGAGACCTGTAAGCAGGTCTGTTCAAGCATTATTTTGTGGAAGGAGAATAACTTTTGATGTTAAGACAGAGAATGATGCCAGGATGAAGCAGAGTTTGGCAGAGCTGTAGTACAAATCTGTTGTGGGCATTTCCATTCCTGAGTCTCTCCATGGCTGATGACTTCTCCTGCAATGAATGCTCCTCAAATTTTACACTTGTCTTATAGGTGATGCTGTTGTGTGATCATTTAACTCTGTCCTCCCCAGCTGCTTTTGGAAGTGGTTTGTGTCAGATAAAGTAATCTCAGATACAAACAGCAATGTAGCAGTTGTTATAAACCCAAAGTGTGTACAGCTGTAATGTAGAGACTTGCCATGCTAAGGTGATTATCCTTTCAGATTGTCATCTAACCTCTGTAAGCTCCATTTTTGTTAGCTTAATCTGAATCTTTCTCATCTCATTCTTTGGCTTCCATGAAGTAAGTCTGGTTTACTGAGATGGACATGGCAGGGAAGGACTTCTTTATCCAAGATGATCAGAACAATCTAGTGGAAGGAAATGTGTTTGGAAAGGTTTAGTCACATAGCTATGAAGGCAAAGATGGAGTGGGCCTAATGCACTAAATAGGTATTTGAAGAGTGGTTTAACATAAAAGTTTAAATCAACCAAAAATCTTTTCTGCATATGCCCTTCAGGCAGTGTTATGGCTATCAAAATACTTCAGCTATCTAGAATTTGATTAGCTCCTAATAGTAGTGTAGTCTTTGCTTTGGAACAGCCCTACTGTGACATGTGGTGACAGTATGTTGGACAGGAGACCATCAGCTGTGCACACTCCACTTCAATAACTGTTTCTTACATGTTGTGGTTCTAGATGTGTCAAGGAATATTAAAATAGACATGAAAAGGCAATTTTTATGGAAGTCCCAAAATTATACACTTCCAATTTTTCTGTTGCCAACAAGGCATTATTAATCTTTTAATTGAATTCTTCCATGTAAAAAACTGTCATTCATTTCCTGCTCTGCCTTCTCCCTCTTCTCTCCCTCCAAAGAATAAATGCTTATTTTGAGGCATAGAAGTTACCTTTACTTTTAAAAAGTGAAATATCTTGTAAGGTTCTTAGGTAGATTTTTATTTCTCTCTGTTTCATTCCTTTATATGGTGATTTTTCTAATGGAGTTTACACTTTCATCAAGTTTTTTTCTTGCTGCTGTTGAGCATTACAATCTTTTGTCTCGTTTATTTTCATGACATGTACCAGCAGGGCTGGATTTGGGAATTTCTGGCTGTTCTTTTTTTTTCCAGGGCATTTAAGATGGCTTATTTTGCCTTTGGGGCTGTATGCATTGAAAATGTTCTAACCAGTTTTAAAACTGGTTGGAGCAGCAGTGTGTAGATCCTGCTCTCTTGTCTTCAAATAGTTCTGCTTTGTCTGACCTGTTCCCTGTTGAAATAGCTGAGTGAAATGCCCTCAGACTGCAGTGTTAATACACTGCTTATTGCTCTTCAGACACATTAGGAATTTCTTGTTCTATTTAGAGCTGTTCATATCCAACTCTAGATTTAAAATCACTTTGCATTTTTGTCTCCTAGTTTCAGTTCAGTCTGTTGTCAAGCTCCCCTTCTGAAAGGTCAAAATGATTTGTAGGTGTGAGCACAAATTTGAGAGTGGTAATTCAGGAGATAAATGTAGAAGATGTCTATGGGATGCATTTATCTACTACTAAATTTAGTGTGAGTTGCCTTGAATTGTGTATAAATTTAGGTCAGACCTGCAGAACTGGTTCTGATGAAAGATTTGTTCATAAATCTGGTATTTAACTAATAGCACATTACTCTCTGTTGGGAGGTCAGGGTTCATTTCTCTCTGCTAATGTGCATCTGGCTGGTTTTCTGTTTTACTTTGGCCTTTTGCTCCAGTGAGACTTTTTTTTTCTTCCTGAAGTGGCAAACAGCATCAGAATGTTTTATGACTTTGAGCAGAGTATTTTAAGTTTGGGTTTCTTTCTGCCAGGGAAGGATACTCACCCTTAAGGCCTCATGGCAAGGAAGTATCATAACTTTTGCTTGAGGCTTTTTCTCAGTTCCTTCTCTAAGAAAGGTAAAACCCTGAAAGTCTCTGTGACTGGAAATGTTTTTGGCTGTGCTCTGATATAAAACTAACATTGTTTACTAGTTTCATCTTAAAATGGTGCCTTAGATTGATAGGAAAGGCTGAGGGAACTGAGCTAGTTAGGAGGTTGAGAGGAGACTTTAACAAGGGACAGGAGGATCTGAAGGGAGGATGTCAAGAAGCTGGAGCCAGGCTCTTCCAGAAGGTGCCAAGCAACAGGACGTGAGGCACTGGGCACAAACTGGAACACAAGAAGTTCCACCTAAAGCTGAGGAAGAACTTGTTTGGTGTGAGGTGACTGAGCACTGGCCCAGGTTGCCCAGAGAGGTTGGGGAGTCTCTTTCCCCGGAGAGATTCCAAACCCATCTGGACATAATCGTGAGTAGTGTGCTCTGGGGGACACTGCTAGAGCAGGGAGGTTGGACTAGATGACCTCTAGTACTCCATTCCAACCATAACCACTCTGTGATTTTGTGATTATCTGCACATTTGCCTTCAGAGTGTATTTTTAAGACAGTAGGTTACTAGTCCTGTGGAGTTTTCCAGAGCAGGGAGGTTGGCTTAGATTAGATGACCTTGGGTGGTCCCTTCCAACCTTAACTATTCTGAGTGTTTAGCATATTGCATCCCAACTGAACATTTATTTCCCTGCTTTAATTTCTAGTATAAGCTGTTAGAGCCATTTTTTTTCAGACATAACAACAGCTCTTCACTGCAGTATTTTCCCCACAGAGATGACTAATTCTGGTATGCTCAGAGGGTGCTTTGCAGCAGACATGGCAGAGCATGCTCCAAGCCTGAGTAGCATCATGTTAGCTTAAATCCAGAAGCTGTGCTGACCCAGCACAGTGCTCAGGCCCAGCTAATTAATATTTCATTCTACACAGGGCATTTTAGTTCAGGCTAGCCACCATGTTAACACAATTCCAAAGCTTTCCAGTGGCTTAGAGTGCTGGCAAGGCAAACTTGCATCTGCTATTTAGCCAGGCCAGAGCAAGTCCCTGTCTGCCTAGTGTGGATGACTGACTGTGTTTAATGAGCCTGACAAATCACTGCTTTCCATAACCTGATGTTCTGTGCTTGCATCAAATGGCAGAAGCTGGAGGAGAGCCTCCAAGGAGGTATTAAGGCTGTGGATATGTTTGAAGTGATCCTCTACAAGTAGTTAATGAGGATGCCACCTAGGTTTGGAGAAGCTGGGATTGATTTTGTGTGTGTGTTGCTTAGGATGCAGTAACTGGAACACTTACTTGAGTATAGAAAGATAGTTGATTATATTGGAAAAATTCATCTTTTATGTTATGTTTCAGGTAATGGTGACAAGCCTTTATCTGCATATGCATTTTAATTAATACAGGACATAATTAGGCTGAGTGTTCTGTGCTCCATTAGCCAGGTTCTAGTCTTAGAAGCCAGAAGAACTGAACTATTCAGACTCTTATTCCTTACTGACTATCAGAGTCATAGACACTTTTATTCTTGTTACTTTTTAGTCGTTAGCTTTGGAATTCTATATTTTTTTTGGTGGCAAAAACCACCCTTCAAGCAACACCAAAAAACCCCCCAATTTACTGAAGACTTTAAAGTCTTTAAAGTGTGCTTTTATAGTTGGAAAAGTGCTAAAGCGGAGTTGCTGGGAGACTGAATTTGCTTTTCATGACAGGATAAAGCAGGAGAAATATCTTCTGGTGAGGAGAGAAATATGAGTAAACACTTGCAGCGTTCACCAAAAGTCTTAGAAACCTTGTGCAGATAAGGAGCTTGTTTGTTTGTGATACATGAGAACTCTTACTTGTTGCTGTTTGTTAGCAGTAGGTCAATGTGTCTTCACTCCTAGGCTGAATCTCTACTAACCTTTTAATCAAAAGCTAGTGCCAGCTGCTAATAGCTTCTAGGATCAGAAAGCACTCTTCTGAGTGCCCACATTTTGCTTGAGGAACAGAATAAACCCCAGGTATTTTCTCTTTGCTATTTTGGTGTTTCATTTGCTGCTATTTAAGAATAAATGATAGAAAGAACATTCTTAGTGTGAAGACAAATCAGATGGAAGAGAAACACAAGTGCTACAGTTGGAGGAAAAAGTCCAACTGGGACATGTCTACTCCCCAAACTCTTCGGTTCCCTGTGACCTCATGTATTATAGAGGAGAGACTGTGGAATTTTGATAGAAGGTGATGGTTACTCCCTGCTGCTCACTTCCTTTCCAAATTTGTGCTTTCCTCTCCCTGCTTAGTAAGCAAGAAGGAAATGCTAAGTGGAGAGCAAGTTGTGTTTGAGTCCTTTAATAACCAGTCACTTGCTTTGATATACTCATCACAAGAGTGAGTAGTGAAGTAGGTGATTGCCCAGAGAGGTTGTGGTGTCTCCTTCCCTGGAGACATTCCAGTCCTGTCTGGACACAATCCTGAATAATTTGCTCTAGGGGAGCCTGTTAGAGAAGGGAGGTTGATGACCTCTGGTACTTCCTTCAACCTTAGTCATTCTGGGATTATAGTGATGCTGCTGTATGTAGTAGAAACTCTGTGTTCTCCCTTTTATCCAGGAAGTTTTTATACATAAGATACTGTATCTAAGCATTCTAAGCATCTAGAATATATAAATAAATTTTATATAGTTCCATAAAGATATAAATAAAAAAGAAATTGCTTCTCTTTTCCTATCAATTTAAAGCTGAGTATATGCTGCTTCTTTCTCAGCTAGCAAATTGTGAAGCTGTAATAAATGACTGAGGCACAAGTGAAAATGTGGCAGTGACCATCAGTGGAAATTTAATGTTTTGGCACTCCACAAAAACTGGTTAGGAACAGCAGTAGCTCAGCAAGGAGAGGCAGGAGCAGCTACTGCCTAGTCTGATCACCAGAGTAAAGAGAATGAAACATTAAGCAGTGATGTTTGTCAGGGCTACAACAAGGTTTTTATTGCCAGTGCTCCTGGGTGTGTTATATTTTATTGAGTGTATTAATTGTATTTTTGAATATTTGTGTTAATTCTAATAATATATATTTGGTTAAAAGAAGAAATGCAGAAATGTTACAACTGTTCGATTCTCTGTTTATAGTAAGAGGATACATAAAGTGTTTTTTCTGCAGAACATACTTGAAAATGTCTTTAAGTTGGCCTAAAACTATTTATTACTTTTGTAGCTGCTGTATTTAGGCACAGAATTACTTCAGACTGGCTCCCTGAATTGGAAGCTTGACATTTGATTGTGACAATTTATCATGAAGTAATTAGCAGCAGTGATTCTAACTAGAGAAATTCTGTATTGATTTTTTCCCCTAATATTCATTCTGTTTGATTTGTATTGGTGGCTTCTGTAAAAAGAATTCAGTATCAAGTCTTTTTTTCCTCTCTTAGAGAGAAAAAAAATAGTATAACATCTAATGCTTATTCACTGCCCTCCTTCTCTTTCACATTTCCATACTTATTCTTAATTTTCCTTTTTTTTCCTTTCATCCTATCCATTTAAAGTAAGATACTGCTGCTGAAGAGGAGCCACCTCCCCTCCTACCCATTCCCATCTATTTTTACCAGCCCAAGCTCTGAAGCAAGCTGCTGCATTAGAAGCATTAACATGAGTGCAAATAGCCTCGTGTGCAGAACATCTCCACTCCAAAAAAGCCTTGTTAAAAAAATGCCTGTAAATTTAGCATCAATCTACACTTCTGTATTCCTTCTTTAGTTAAGCCTGAGTAACAGTTAAGGCTTACTTCATCTTTCTGTTACATATTTTGGGTACAGCTGACAAGAAGACTTAGTGGCAGGGTTCTGTCCTAGGGCAGAACTGTGTCACTCCAGTGCTGCTACTCGACTTTGTGTTCTTCTTGAACTGACACTTGCTCCTGTTTGAATTCTCTACATCAGCAGCAATGTTCAACCTTCCCTCCCATAGGCCAAGGAGTAGATTTGTCCAAAAATTCTGGCTGCTTTTCTTCCTGTCAGCTAGTTGCTTACGGATTATAACACCAGTGGTTGTGTTGGGTAGAAATGGAATAGCATTTAATTTTCCTGATGAAATAACCTTGTGAAGTGTGAGCTGGTGAAAGGTCTTAACCAGAGGTATTGCTGTGGTTATCTCAGGCTGTGTCTGCTGCATCATAATTCAGTTTTGGATGTCAGTGAGGTGGCAGTTTTGGGGCTTACATAGTCACTGGCCAGTTGGAATGATTTACCTGTCACTGCTTACTGTATGAGCTTTGATGATGTCATTTGCAGTTCCTAAATGCCAGATTCTTAAATAGCTTTTTGTCTTCCCATTCAATTTCTGATACTCATCTTGTATCAGCTAATACTTCAAAAGTGCTTAAAAAACATAGATTGACCATAAGTTTTGAAATGGCAACCTGTAGATAAAATCGAGAAATTAAATATTTAAGGTCCTGGCTTTTTTCTGGAAATAGTACAAACCCGAACAGTTTTGAGACTTTAAAAAGAACAAAAAAAGTAAGTTCATTTTCCTTCTGCTCTTCAAGATCTACAGCAACAAGTATGAATTTCTTCTTCAGAGGAAAGAAAGATGAAACCGAAGCAATTAATCTAGCATATGAGTCAGTAGCAAGAGGTTTAAAGGTGACCTGAAAACATTGATTGAATAAACATCATCTTCATTCTTTTATGGCTCTGTGATTGAAAACCAACTCAAATTAGATCCTCCTCTGCTTACTTTCTGAAATTGGAGATGGGAATTTCTGGTTTGCTTGAAGTAAAAGCTGTAAAGCAATAAATGACTCTGTCAAAGGGTGAAGATGTCCACTTGTTCCCAAGGGCAAGAAAACACAAACTTCTAAATCCTTGTCAGAGTAGCACTGATACTAAAAACTATGTGACTTGAGGAAAAATGTCCTTAGTTGTTCTTGTCTCCTGTTCATCTTAACTGTTTCATTATTTCTAAAAAGTATGATTTGTTTGGATGGTGTAGAGTTAATTTATTGCTGTTCCTACCTTGGCAAAGGAATTTTGAGCATTAGCTGGGATCCTGACTTTTACTGTTTGATTCAGTGTCAGTAAAGACTCTTTCTTCTGTTGTTTTTTAGTATTATAATAGCATAACTATAATGTGGTACCTAAGTCACTTGTCCTGAGTACTACTTGAGAACATTTAGCTTGCCTAATCTTTTCTTTACCAAGTATGACAATGGGTTGGGGTGTGTGTGCCTTTTCCTAACTCAAGTGTGCCAAGGGTCAGGGCTGGGCTGGCCACTGAATGAGTGACAGATGCTCTCTATGAACCTCTCTGCCCTCCCAAAGAGGGAGAGAAAGGGAATAAGGGAGAGACACTTATGGATTGGAAAACTAAAAGTAGTTTAGTGGAAAGAATAGCAATAAAATTACATATATACAAAACCGATATGGTACCCAAGCCCCTGATAGCACTTACATCACTGTTACCACTGATGCTGTGGCAGAAGTCCCAGAGTGGACTCAGTGACAGACAGGAACAAGATTCAGGAGCTGGTTTCTGGAACTGGATTCAAGAACACATGGATTGGGATTGAAGGCAGAATGGACAGAGTCTGCCTTAGACTCTGGCCAGTGAAGAAAGTTTGACCCTTATGGTCCCTTAGCTTTACACTGAATATGACATACATGGAATGGAATCCCTTGTTGTTCAATTTAGGGTCACTTCTGTCCCTACCTCCCTGCAGGTGCCACCTCTTCCTGCACCCCACAAGCTGGAGTAGTGTCCTTGCTCTGCAGCCCAAGCCTTGGTGCTCACTCTCCCCAGGCAGTGTTGTCCCTGCTAGCAGCAGAGACTCTGGGAGCAGATGCTGGCAGCTGCCAGAGCATCCCTGAGAAGAGACTGAGCTGGGAAGGGAAAGCACTGAGCAGAATTAGCTCTGCTCTAACTCAAACCAGGACAGATTGCTGAAGGAATGAAAACATTTTCCAGTAGTCTCCTTCATTCTGTGTTCTCTGTTAACTAACAAATGAATGCCTTTTATTTCTTGCACTTCTCTCTGGGATTTTCTAGTTCTCTAGCTTACAGGTTGACTGTAGTAGTATTGAGTGGATTGAAGTAGATGGATTAGATGGGAGGTAGCAAAATATTTCTGGTAATCAGATTTCAAATTTCATTATTGCTGTTGATGTATGTAAAAAACAAACAAACCAACCCATCAAGTTGCAGCAATTTGGGAAGTAAAATTTCTTACATTGCTCTGAGTTGAAGCCTGATCTGTGTGAGGCTGTATCTGCATGGAGATGTGCTGTCTCCTCTTCTCAGCTGAAATCCACCTGGGTCCTGCCCCTGCCTGCTTGCACCAAGGACCTCTCTAGCTAGCCCCCCAGGCACTTTGGGAGCATCCTGAATTAGCAAGGCAGAGAAAAACCTGGTTGCTGAGTTGGCATCTTACCCTTTCCTAGTGAGTGAGTTGTCTCTGACAAACAGCAACGTGACCAAGCTGACAGTGAGAAAAAACTGAGGTTTGATACAAAACCAGAGCTGGGCACAGTAAGTCAGATGAGCTTTCAATCTCTGTGACTATTTTAGCAAATGCATATTCACAGTGAGCAAATGGCAGAGCAGTGTGACTCAGCAGTGGCAGCTGGGGTAGAGATGCCATCTGTAGTCTGAAATGACACTCATAGTAGCACAGTTTCATGACAGCTAAGTCCATGTAAGGTAGGTGGGCCTGGAGTGATACGTGATGTTCAGCCTGTGGAGTAGCAGCAGTCAAGAGCAGATGTCCAGAGAGCAGGAGTGATCCCTGGATATATCCAATATTGCTGCTGGGTAGACTTATTATCATGCTTGTTGGGCTTGAGGGGAGGGTGTTGTGTCCAATTTCATCAGATGGCTTCAGTAAGTCAGAGACCTACTGAGAGTGATGCTGAGAGAGAACAGATGTGGATTGTTTTGGTAGAGCTCTTTTTTGGAAGTGCTTTGCTACAAAAGCATTACTAGAGATGGAAAATATGCCAACTGCAGGAAGAGTCTGCTCTAACTGCCACTTTACAATTCCTGCTTCCCTCAGGATTAGACAAGGCCTGAGATTAGGTACCTAGGCAGATGTCATCAGCATAGATAACTACTGTAGGGGTTGAAGGGTAACACCAATTAGAGCTTTGAAAATGAGTGCTAGCACTCAGAGCAACTCTGAAGCTCTGTTCAATTGAGCTGTTCCTGCAGATACTGGAAATGGTAGCTGGTTACAAGGACATTGTAGAGGAGAAACAGATTACTTGAGGGTTATGCTGGATAGGCTTGTTAGTGTTTAGTAGGCTTAGTATATCTTCTAACGAGAACAATGTGGCAAAATGGAGTGTCAGAAACCTTGAGAACAAAGACTAGTTCTGTCTTGTTGACTGCTCATGAGATGGATCACTAGAGTACCTTACAGCTAATTCTGAGTGATGATTAGTGCTACAAAATATAACTGATCTTTGTTGGGATTTGAAGGTGACTATTTCTGTTCCATCTTAACATAAGGAGGAACTTTTTCCCTTGGAGGGTGGTGGAGCTCTGGCCCAGGCTGCCCAGGGGGAGGTGCTGGAGTCTCCATCTCTGGAGAGATTCCAACCCATCTGGACACATCCTGTGCAAGCTGCTCTAAGTTCTCCTGCTCTTGCAGGGGGATTGTACTAGATGATCTCCAGAGGTCCCTTCCAACCCCTAACATGCTGGGATTCTGTCACCAAAAAGTGATTTTTTCACCCTAGTGAGAGGGCTATGGACAAGCAAGAAGTTGAGCTAATGAGATTAAAAAGGTGCTGATATGGCTCAACTTTCCCCTGTCCTTCAGCAGCATACATCATTCCTGGTTGCTAAAATGAAGGCTGTATCTCAGAGCTATAGTTCTGTCTCTAAGTTAACTCTAGGGGAAATTCATTTGAACTAGAAGATAAGTGTTTTCCATATAACTGGACAAAGGTTTAATGGAGCATGGGTGTCACAGTCACTCCTTGCCACCCAAGAACAGACTGACCACTCCTGAGTTATACATTCCCTGCAATCTGAACATTTCATTCCAAGACAACTCTCTGTAAAGGTGCTGGCAATGTCTCTTTTCTTTGTCTAGTGATAGACATGTGCTGGCTAAGTTGGTCTTTTTCAGTGCCCTTAGCTCTGGAGATGCAAGGAGTGCAGAGTAGTGCTGGTGACCTCTCAGTTGGGCTCTGGGTTTGTTTTGAGCTGTGGTGGCACTTCACATTCAACCTCAGAGACACTATAAGGGCAGCTAGGCTTAAAATCTCTTTAAAGAACAGTTGCAGTTTGCTAGCTATTTACAATACTTGTGCCTTTGCCAGACTGGTTATTCTGACTCTAGGTAGATGATGTTGGCAGCTTAGATGAGTAGGACAGTGTGTAGTTCTTGCATTGGAGACCTATGGGAAGGAAAGCTAACTAACTAAATAGTTTGCTTTGTCTGTGCTTGGTACTGCATGCTTTCTTGTCTCCCTCTGCACACATCTGCCTTACTCCTTATTCCAGCAATGGACTCTTGTCATCTCCTTTTTTGCCACTTATTTGACCTTTCAGCTCCTCTTCTCCTTAACCCTCTGGGTTGTTTTAACTAGCTAAACTAGAGGAAAGGAAAACCAACAGCAACAAAGGAATAGGTTTCTGCCACTTGCTGCTCCGAGTTCTCTGGAGTTCAGCTGACTGTTTTTCTGTAAGTGGGCATAAACAGTCAATGGTTACAAAAATAAGTTTGCTCTGTGACAATGGAGAGAGAGGAAGTGGAAGGCAGCCAAAGTGATGGGCTAGAAAGAGTCTTTTCAGCACTAGTGTGAATAGATAAGAGTGGGAGAAGATGCATTTGTCAAGGGCAGAGAGGAGATGCTGAAGTGATTGGGTTAAGGGGGAGATGAAAGCTGGAAGAGAGTTAACAGAGAAAGTGTGTCTTGGAGAAGCTTTTCAAAAAATCTGCAGTGAAGGACACAAGAAGACACTTGAATGCAGATGTGAATGATGGATGATGGTGACTGTAACACTTGAGGAAAAAAAAGGTGCTGACCTGAGATCAAGATTGGAGTGAAAGAGTCCAAGGGTGGTTGTAGCTGGATTTTGCTGATCATGATAGCTAGCCCTTGTGAGAAAGGCAGCCTGAAGTTCACTTCAGGTGGAAGGAGACCACTTGAGCTCAGTGGTATCATGGAGTCAACCCCACAGAGAAAATGTTTGTGAAGGTATTTTTGTAGGTGAGGATACTCAGAGATAAGGATGAGAAGAGCTGGAGAGCATCTTTTATCCCTTTTGAAAAATATTCCCAATTAGAGGGATCAAAAGAGGACAGAACCATCACCATACCAGGGGGTGACATGAACTGGTACTTGACCTTAAAGCAGCAATTCTCAATATTCTACACTGTCACTTCTTCCTTCTGGAATGATGATTGCCCTCCTGGTATGGGTGGTATGAGCAAAACACTTCAGTTTTGCCACTGTCTCATACTCTTGTGAGGTGGACTTTGATATGACTCAAAAATGGGGGATGGAGAGGAAATTTTCAGTCACACCTTGAGGCTGTTGTTTTATTACCAATTACATATATTCCTGGGGCACTAAAGTGCTTCACTTGAAAATCAGCAACAATTTTATTATGCTTGTTGCTTTATTCATTGCATCCAGATTGTGTTGGTTATTAAATATTGATTTCTATATTGTATTAAACATTTTTTATGCTTTTCTTGGCTTTTGGTCTTTATGAAGTATTTTTTTCTGCCTGGATTGCTCTGCATTATGTTCTGGTGTTTTAACATTAAAATGATAACTTGCTAGTGCAGAGCCAATTTTTAGCTTTCTGTAAGTTATAGTATAGAAGAAACATGAAACAGAGAAGAGTGCTTCTTTTCTGGAGGGGCTGGTGTTTGTGGGGTTTTTCTTGTTGGTTTATTTGGGTTATATGTATGGATAAGCAGTGCAGGACACACATTGCTCAGTGAAACAGTTCACGTTTATTCTCCTGGCTAGTAAAAAGCAAAACAAACCAAACCCTAAGCATGAAACTCTTCAGCTATTTCCTCCTTCCATGAGGTTTGCATTGCCAGATGAGAGACAGTATGAATTTGAACTTAACTGATACCTTTTAGAAGCTTATCCTGCTGCCAACTCTCTTCCCTTTCACGAGCAAACTGCTTCTTTTTAGGTCATGACAGAACAAAAAGGGAATACTTTGTCATATACACATTTTTATCAATATATCAGCAAAGAATGACTGAAAAGAGATTGTGAAAACATAAGCATGGAATATTTCCACAGCTTCTAGCTGAATGTGGAAATGCCTTGTCTACCTTGAAAAAGAGAAGCCTAATGGAAGCCCAAGTTACAATACTTCTTGTTTTCCCCTTTTTCCCCTAGGAACAAGGAATGTAGAACATACTTTAGACCTCTGAAGAATGAATCATAAACTGCAGTGTCTTTTCCAGAGCCTAGTTTAATTGCAGCCTTGGTTACCAAGCTCTCAAACGCTGTTTAAGGGGGGGAGTTACTAGGGGTTTTTTATACACACATGGTTGACAGTTGTGTGCTTACTTGGGGGGGGTTATACAATTGTGATTGAGAAAACTGCTGCATGTCTATCTTTTAGCTTTATTGTATCATCTCAGGAGTAGATCTGCATTGTTAACTCATTCTCAAAGCTGTGTAGAGCTATGAACCTAGGTTCAGTTTTGGGTCCCTCAGTCCAAGAAGGAGCCAGAGGCATGAGAGTGTGTCCAGAGAAGGGCAAGGAGGCTAGGGAGGGCTCTGGAGAACAAGTGTGCTGAGGAGCAGCTGAGGGACATGGGGTTGGTTAGTGTGGAGAAGAGGAGGCTCAGGGGAGNTTAGTGTGGAGAAGAGACTCAGGGGAGACCTTAGCTCTCTCTACAACTCCCTGACAGGAGCTTGGAGTGAGCTGGGGGTAGGTGTCTTCTCCAGGGTTAACAGTGAGGACACAAGAGGAAATGGCCTCAAGTTGCACCAGGGGAGATTTAGATTGGATGTCAACAAGCTTTTCAATGAAGAAATTCCTCTTAAGTCTTGGCCCAGGCTGCCCAGGAAGGTGCTGGAGTCACCATCTCTGGAGGGGTTTCAGAAACATCTAGATGCTCTCCTTAGGGACATGGTTTAGAGGTATGGGATTGATAGGTATGGTTGGACTTGGATGAGCTTAGAGGTCTTTTCCAACCTTTGTGATTCTGTATAGCTGTTTCCCCACAGAGACCTATACACCATTCCCTGCACTGGGCAACACTCTTGACTAATGGAATACTTGGTAGGAGAGAGTAGAGTGATTGGGAGTTACCAACATAAACCTTCAGATATTAGGCTGCTTATAATGCTGCATATTCAGAATGTGATTTCTTCACTGCTGATTTGTGCTGTAGTCCTCCTGTTACTCTGTATCATATCCCTCCATCTCTCCCTCTTTAATTCTTAATGTCCCCCTTTTGCCCTCTGAGGTAGTTTAGCCTCATGATTACATCAAATAAACAGATATGGTTTTACCTTATTGTACAACCTTTATATTTTCCTCCTATTCAATCCCATGTGTTGGTCCAAACACTGATAGATCTCAGCATCTTTTCTCCTAATGCCTTGATTTTATATGCTCTTCTAGTCACTTGGAAGTCTGTAGGTATTCTATCCCCAAATCCTGTGGTCTTCTGAGCCAAATGTGTTCAGTTAGTGTTCCTCAGCTGACACCAGTGATTCTGTCAATCCTCTTCCCTGAATATCTGTAGCACCCTGTGGCAAGGAGTCCCACAGGTTAACATTGGTGTTTAATTTGCTCCTGACACTTCATAGCTTCCTTTGAAGTCCTGCAATGTTTTCACATACACAGAAAAGTGGTTGATCTCTATTCTACTCTTCATGTCAGTAGGGATACATCTGTGCCTTTTACTCTGTCATCTCTGGCTGAAAATTCCTAGTCTTTCATGTCTCATACTTTAAATGTTCTCTAGGCCTGCTTCTAACCCTTGGGAGATGGAAAACCAGAACCACACATGTCTGGATATGACATATAATAACAGAATGTCAGGATTTGAAAGGGAGCTCTGGAAATTATCTAGTCCAAGCCCCCTGGCAGAGCAGGAGAACCTAGAGCAGCTTGCACAGGATGTGTCTAGTCAGTTTTTCAATCTCTCCAGAGATACTCAGTGTAGCAAAGAAATGTTTATTATATTTTTTCCTTCAAATTTGTTCTAACTTTTAGCTTTTGAAATACTTTTTAGCAACTATTTAGTATCAAGCTGATGTTCTCATGACAATATCTAACTCAGCCTTAAAATCTGAAGACTCAGTGGTAAATATCTGGTCAGCCTATTTCTGGTACCCTATCAGCAGAGGTATCAGCTCTATTTTTTCTTGTACTTGACTTCTATTCAATGTAAAACATAAAGGGATTACTTTCCACTCGTAGGAAACATGTTTCTGTGTTCTTCTGACTGTGCTTTGGGCAGCGTGTGCCCTCAGGACATGGACAGATGATTGGCTCTAAAGTAGGATTAATTTAACCTTCAGGCTTATCTCTTACACCATGTCACAAAGCCACCCCAGTGAGAGTATTTCTCCAGTTCAGAAGTGGAGGGATTAAATACAACTTGAATCTGCTTGGAAAACACTCTAATGCAGCTAAGCAGTCTTGTAATAGTTAGTTCTATTGAAAGTAAAGTGTAGATTTGCAGATAAAAATACAAGTTTCAGCTCCTTGCCTTCAATTCCCTGGGGAGTCACAAAATAACATTTTCTTTGTTTGTTAAATTGTGGTAGAAATACAATTCTGATAGTAAATAATTCTACCCTAAAACAGTGATTTGTTGCTAGAGCTTTACACGCCTACTGCAATTTGTCTGGGGAGGCTATTGCCCGAATAAAGCTAAGTCTGTTGGCATAGCAGTAAGCTTTGTCCAAAATGATATGATGACTTGTGGGGTTTGTTCATTAGAGGTCTTCTTGAGGGCTAATTGTGATGAAAGAAGAGAGACATTATATGCTTACATGCACAATTTAGCTGTTAAATCAGTTCAACAGTAAGTAGTGACTTACCCACAAGGTGTAAAGGGAGAAAGTGAATTGTTAGCATCTTTTTCTGTATGTGTTAAATAGAATCACAACAGTTGGAAGAGACCACTAAGCTCATGAAGTCCAACCGTACCTATCACTCCCATGCCACTAAACCATGGGCCCACGTAGAGTATGTGTTTGTTAGATGTCTCCAGGGATGGTGACTCCATGACCTATNGGTGAAGCTCATCCCCTTGGCCTCATCCCATGGATGCAGCCTGTCCAGGTGCCTCTGCAGAGCCTCCCTAGCCTCCAGCAGATCAACTCTCCCTCCTAGCTTGCTGTTATCTGCAAACATCCTGAGGGAGCACTCCATCTCCTCATCCAGATCATTGATAAAGACACTGAACAAATAGCTTTGCTGTCAGGTGACTCCTAATGTAATCTACCTCAAATATTTTCCTGGTAGTCTAAGAAATATTTTGATAAATCTTGCTTTTCTGAAGCATGAAGTAACTATTAATCTGAAGAGTACCTTGTGAAATATCATCCATTTGATACTCATTTGATTCCACAGGGCACCTTTAATGAAAGACTTTGATTTGTAAGGCTAAAGAGGAAAGATAAATATATAGCGGAAAGAAAGCTAAATGTTTGTTTCTTGGTGTTTGCTGCTCTTAGCTTATTTAATATGAAAAATTGTCATATAATTCTGGGTTTTATCTTGGCTATTCTCAGACAATTTATAGTAGTAGTTGTCCATGATATTGCAGAAGGCAATGTTATACTTGTCTATGTGGCTGAAGAAAAGGAGTTAAAACTTGTAAGGATGTGCAGAGTTTTGTTTTGATATCAGGGAATGTACAGAGTAATACTGAGACAAGTTTTAAGATGAGACAATATTGTAATTAGGAGACTGGACAAGGAGGTCAACCAGAGGAGGAGAGGCCAGTCAGTTTAACATTGATCCTGGGAAGGTGATGGAACAAGTCATCCTTGAAATGGACAGCAAGAACTGTCGTTCAGTAAGGCTTTTGGGACTGCCTCCCACACAGTGAGGGTCCCTCTGAACATTAGAAACACTTCTTATTTATTTGAGTACTGACATAGGTTGCCTGAGGAGGTTGTGGAGTCTCCATCCTTGCAGATACTCAAACTGTCTAGATGTGATCCTGGTCAACTGTCTGTACATGGCCCTGCTTTAGTAGAGAGCTTGGAGCAAATGTTCTCCAGAGGTCCTTTCCAAACTCAATTACTCTCTGATTTTGTAGACTAGGGGCCAGTCCACCTGAAATCTGTTCTTTGTTGCTGTGTATCTGAGCAGATGGTTCTCTAATTTGGGGAGCTTGGCTGTTGCCTGTGGGTATAGAAACTTTCACTATGTTTTCAGAATACATTTACTTAGTCCTTCTTTCTAGCCTTCCTTTCATGAGGATATTGCTGGATTGCATGAAAAAATATGCTGGGTTTGAAAATGCTTGTAGCTATTTTCTCACTATAAAAAATAAGAAACTAGAGCAGTAACTGCACTTCTGATACAAAAGGATTTGGCTTTTAGTTTAGCAGTGCCTGTGTGTCTGAAGAGAGATTTTTGATCTCAGTATTGCCTGTTACATCTCTCATTCCCATGCCTGAGCTCTATGAGTCACTGGTAGCTTAGTTCTTCAGGTACCTTGATGTTTCTTGAAAGATCTCTTCTGACAGCTTCTTGTCAACCTCCTGTGACTTTGGATTTACACCATGACCGAACTCTCAATCATCTCTCCACCTTCTTGGACTTCCCTCCTTCTGTGGCTGAAGAAATTACCTTTTGTAACAGCTTCTGTCATTTTCAACATCAGAGCTTTTCCCATTTCCTTGCATTTAATTTGATCTTCCTTTTTTTACATGACCACATTAAAATTTTATGCACAGTTTTATGCTCACCTACCCCTAGGAAGTCTTCAGCTTTCATGTTGGCCTCATTCCACTTGAGCTTTTTGCCCCCCTGTTCCTTCAGCTCCTTTTACAGTTTAGTCTGCATAACTTCCACACTCTTCCCACATTTCCTCATTTGTTTTTCTACCTTCTGCACTGATGCTGTGGTGCCTTGTGATTTGTTGTCCTCAGATGAGACTCCTTCTTGCTTTTGAATGGTTTTCTACTGTTCTGCTGGCAACTCTTCATCTACTGAACCAAATTTTGATGTTAAATAACCTATTTTTTTCCCATGTCACTTTGTTTTATGGTTAAACTGTTACATTAGAGAGCTGAGTGCGGTGGTTAGACCTGCTTTTGTGGTTGAATTGTTGATGTGATTAGGAGAGATCAAAGTTTAGCTAGAAACTTTTTTCCCTTCCAAGTTCACTTTCAGCTTTTTTTTTTTTTCCTTTCTTGGAGAGTAGGTTACAAAATAAGCTGGTACTCTGCATCCAGAGAAGCTTCTGTGCTCTGATGTAATGGTTGTGGAGCTGTCTTCATTCAGCACTCCTCCTGAGTTTAATCACTTTCTTAGCCATTAACTTTTAACAGCACATTGTGAGAACATTTAGGAGAAATGCCAGAGACTCTAATATCTACAGAAGATTTCCTATAAATAAGCACTGACAGTGCCTTGGAAAAAGGTGCTCTTTTTCAGGAGCAGCATTGTCACACCACATATGCATAAATAATCCAAGTGATTAATTCCATTTTGGAGCTCTCAATTGTGTGCTTGAAGTCACAGATTTTATTATTTTTTTTTGGCCAGTGTTTTAGTTACTCTTGGGATGGTCATGAAAATATTTATTCATCTCCAGTACATGATTGCATCCCTCACCCCTCCCACCTCCAGTGATTTGTATTCCCATGGTAGAACTCCTTGTCACCAGTGCAATTGGTCAGGAGTCTGCTCAGTGCACTGCAGGAATACTAAAGCTTGCAGCCTCTGAGCTGAAATATGAAAGAGCTTTGGTGTTTTCTGGCTGTTGACACTTGTGTATTAATGAGGAGCTGTTCATAATTCCATGAAACTCTTGAATCTCTTTGTGCTTTCAGGAATAGTTTGGGAACTGAAATGGAAGTTGGCTTGGTAGCTCTGGATATATCACTTTATTTCCATCTGAGGGGCTGTTTGCTGTCTGTTGCCTTGCCCAGGGAAGGATGAATCCTTCCCATCCAAGGAAGGATGAAGCAAACAGGAAAAAGACATTAAGCAACTGTGACTTTTCACAGCTACCTGTCCTCACCTCTCCAGTAAAGAATAGGAAACCTCTCTTTCCCTGGAGAACAGGAGGAAATTTAAAGGCACTTTTGTTTAGATTAGATTTTGCTTTCTTTGGAAACTGAAGGACAGGTAGTGTAATAGAGCCTGATCCTCCCCCTTCATCTCCTTCCTTTTCCTGTCCTGTTCACTTCTGGCAGAGCATGGAAAGCTTTCCTGTTGCCTGTCAGTTTGAAGCTTTTTTGAAATGAGAGGTGAAGAAGACTTTTCCAGGCCTTGTACAGAGGGAAGGAGCCTCATTTAATAGAAGAAATCTAATAAATGGCATGACCTGGTAGGCTATATCTAATTGTGAATGTTCATGCTCTCCCAAAATCCTGGGGGTAGGATGAATGCTGGGACACTGAGGTCTTTCCATGAAGATTACAGGAAAGGATGTTCACATGAGGCTTCCTGCACTCTTGCTAACTTCTACCTGGTATTTTATACATAGATTGGACTTGATTATGACCTATGCAGCCTATTTTTTCTCCATCTTGTATTGGTTTTGGTATACTCCTTTATGGTTATTACTCCTTTATGGCTATTAGGAGGTGGGATTGCTTTTTAATGTCAAGGTGATTCATAGCATGTGATTTAGGAGTAATTTTATCCACTGTTCTGAAAAGTATACATTTATTAGAACCTGTAGATTATTTAACTGTTCTAACAGCACCAGCAAAAACTCTGCACTGAAAATAAACTAACACTAACCCAGGAGTAATTGACCATGTTTCCTATTAAAGCTGTTGGTGTTTACACTCCATTGGTGCTTTTGGTTGAGAGTTGGAGTTCCATGTTCAAGTTAATAAGCTAAGAGGGTGATTAAAACATCCTGATAGTGGGAACAAGGCTAGAAAATGTTGAAAAGGCATTTATAGGTAATTGAGTTGACTTGGCTTTTATTGCTCTTTAACTGTAATCAGTTGTGTTTAGTGTAATGAATTCCAGTCCTACAAAATAAGATACCACTGCAAAGAGGAGAAATACTCTTAGTGTTTAGTATGACTTCTCCCTCTACTGAAGCAGAATCTGTCATTTTCCTTAAATGTTGCTGTTTTCATGGTTATTTCTAAAAGCTGCAAGAGTGCCTCTGACCTGCTTTATCTTAAAAGGTTAATTAAGGTGATATCCAGAGTTCTATTTCCATAGGTAGTCCTGAACAGAAGCATTTTAACAGAAGTTATTAACATTTGTTCTCAAACTGCATTAACAGCAGTCCATGCTGTATTCTTAATAGGTGTCTGAATGCTTGGCAGTCAGTGTTTTAAACTGCTCCTAACAGAAATAACACAGCAGATGAAAACATCCTGTGCTTTGAGGCATGCTGTGACAGAAACAGGTAAATTCATGTGGTGGGTGGGCAATTTTAAAAGCAGAACCTGCTCCTGGATCTCTGGCTGACAAGAGACCTGCTCTCATGCCTTTAAACCCTTCAAGCTTTGAATTCACCAAACAAGGTGAGGAGAGAAAAAATTAAATTTCCAAAGGACTTTTTAGCTGACATCCCAGATAAACATAATTTGGTGCTGGCTTCTTAATGTGGAGCTATCTCCTTGGATAGATTTAGAGCTAGTCATTATGCTTTTACAGCAGGTGGTAGTGAAAAATAAAAGCATGCTGTTGAATAAAAGGAGCAGATTGTTCCAACTAGTCATTTGAGCTGGATGAGAAAAGAGGATTTCATCCCTGGAGTGACACCTTCCTACATAGAAGCCCCAAAGAAACCATTGCTAGCCAAGCCCTGTAGAAGGGAAAAGTTGTGGTGAAGAAAGCTTGTTGTGTGCCTTTTCTTCTATGTTGGTGACCTGTTTGCTCTTAGTAAATAGATTTCTAGGCTTCTAACCAGATCCATAAAATTGAGGAGTGTGAAGTTTAAGATACTACTTGAGTATTTTGCATTTTGAGTAACCAGACCTAGTCAGATGCAAGAACAGATCTCAGAAATAAACTGTAAAGTTGTCTTCTTTTTCACTGTGTGCCATTCTATGGCTGAAAAAAAAACCCAACTCCTTTGCAATGCTGCTAGGTTATAGAAATAGATAATGAAGAACACTTCTAAAATCAATTTTCAGAAACCTAATTGGGTTCTCTAGTTTCCCTTCTCTGTAGCCTTGCCCCAAATCCAGAAGATGCACTTTTCTCTTCTTGCTTTCCCTTATTATGCTTCTGAAACAGATTTTGGTGATTACTTGGAAGTTTCAGCAGATGTATATTGTTATTATAGGAGACTTCAAAAGATATGCCTTGTCTCTTGTTGCAGATCATTTGTTATACTATTTTTGTATTCATTTTTAGTTCTGTAGAAGGTGTGACATCAACCAAAGCACTAGAATTCTTTGTTGGATGTAGAAAAGTGCCTAACCCTGATGTTAAAGGTCATCTTAGAGAAGATACTATACAGCATGGCCAGTAAATGTGTGGTGTTCTTCATCAGGCAGTTTTATCAATAACTATTTCATTAAGTGCAATTTAGGAGTTCTCTGATTGTGTTGAATAGGTTTGTTTATTTTACTGTGGCTTTTCTGAGTGCATTTTCTGATAAGGTCTAGTTAAATAGGAAAACTAACACTCAGAATTTTTAGGTGATTTATGGGAATATGTGGAATATTAATGGAGCTTGTGGACCCATGGAGAGTGAGGAGCCCATGCTGAAGCAGTTTTGCTTGCAGGAATTGTGATGCTGTGGGGGAGCCCCACTGGAGCAGTTCTGGAAGAACTGTAGCCCATGGGAAGGACTTGGTTGGGGAAGGTTGTGGAGAACTGTCTCCTATGGGAGGGACCCCACACTGGAGCAGGGGAAGAGTGTGTGAGGAGGAAGGAATGGCAGAGGAAACATGATGAACAGCCTGCAATCCCCCATTGCCTGTCTCCTTTTGCAGCTGGGAGGCAGGGAAAATTGGTAGTGGAGTTAAGTGCAGGTTAGTGCTGCTCATACCCATCCAGCCCACCTGGGCCTCATGCTGATGGCAGCATCATCTGAAAGGGAGGAGATGCTGGCTGCCTTGTGTGCCAGTCTCCAAGCACACAGCAGGCTGTTGAGGTCAGACCAGTCTGGTGTATTGCTTTGAGCACTGCTACTGTTCCCTTTTTCTGAGGCATGATATTAGAAATCCAAGGCAAACATGGATTTAGGTCCTCCAAGGTCCAAGACCATTTGAATGTCAGTGCTGTGTGCTTCCAGCTGGGAGATGGAACAGAGATGCACAGAGCACTGTTGGTGGCATGGATTGTGTGTGTGTGTGTTGGTTGGTAAGCACAAATTCCACTGGCAGGGTAGTATTGAAGATAAATTGCAGGTTATACATCAGCTGTAGCTAAAAGAACCTGGTGGTGATACATAACTGGACAGTAGCTGGTAGTGAAGTTCCTTTTTATTGAGTTTTGGGGGACTTTACAGATGGCTGAGTTGGAGCTCTCTAACTTGTCATTTAGCAGGTTGTTGTCAAAATGCTGGGCAACAAATATGACTGTGTATTTTGAATTCAGCTGCTGAACCTCTTTGGAAGGAACTAAACACTCCTCAAGCCTTTGTTCCCTGAACAGTCCTAGTTACATTAGATGTGGTGCCTGGGGCCATGGGTTAGTGGTGAGCATGGCAGTGTTGGGTGGATGGTTGGACTCCATGATCTCAGAGGTCTTTTCCAACCAAAATGATTCTGTGATTATTCTGGAGAGCAGCCTAGTAGTTGAGTTAGTGCTAACAAGTCTTGACCTATAGTATGCTTCTGTCAGATGTGGTTTTATGTTAGAGTGCTCAGGGATTTAAAATGTATATAGTTTCGAATAAAGGATTGGGAACAAAATCTATCACTGTAGGTTTCATGTATCCACCATCTCTCCACCTTTTTTTTTTTCTCTTACATGAGGTTTGTCTCTTAGTACCTAGAGTTACTGAAATAACATGCAGGCAGTTGACACTTAAAACAGAGAATGGAAAATCCAAATTTGATCATATTTTAAGTCATAATGAGTAGTCTTCAGGGGGAGGTGAGTTAAAATGCTTATTCTGTCTCATCATGTTATATTGGATAAATCACTACTTTACTTGCCTTGAAACATGTTGGGAAGAGGAGGTGGTGTCATCTGTGAGAGAAAACCTTTGGTTGAAGCTATGGATTTTTGTAGTGGGTTGATGAACTGTCCTGATGAACTTTGTTCACGTGCATGCTATAAATGGACACTTGCCTGTTGTCTGGATGCAGCCATGATGTGCTGTGCACAAGGAGCTTGGGGTTGCTTCTGTCTATTAACAGGCCTGTTGTTACTGTTAATCAGAACCCTGATAACTAAAATTAATAGTGGGCACAAAGTTGAGCAATTAAGGGCATTCATCTTCCAAATGAGTCTGCAAGATTCATTGGTAGGTTGAATTTATATACTGAGGGCACTTAAACCATTAAAAAGGGTAATGGGTGCCCTGCAGGCATCTACTTCAAAGCCATATGTCATTTTGGTGCTGGGACAGCAGACAGTGATAACTTCCCTTCAAGGGAAAACTGCTATTCATTTATTCATTAAATGTGGAAGGAAATGTACATTTTTTGCTGTAAAGTGATCCTAGCAGTGTCTTGTAAGTTAAATCAAGCCCCAAGATTTATGTTCTAAGCTTTTCTGCCTTTATCATGATAGATGTTAATTAGAAAAGTCTCTTGGTGGTAATAGGACATTGGAGTTAGGAGTTTTAAAGGCATCAGTGTTTCTTGGATGCACGAATGTTTGACAGTGACTCTGATGTAGGAACCAACTTAGTGCAGAGCCTGAACTGTTGGGACTTTGTTGTTGATACTGTGCTTATCATGTCACAGAGTAATATTTTGGAGTTTGAAGGTTTAATGATACAAGGATTTAGCAGAAATTTTGCTACAGTGTAGAGTTTTGGGTTCTCTCCTGGTGCTCTCCTTAGAATCATAGAATTGTCAGGGTTGGAAGGGATCATAAAGATCATCTAGTGCCACCCCTGCCATGGGCAGGGACCCCTGGCACTAGAGCAGCTTGCTCCCAGCCCCAACACTGCCAGGGCTGGGGCTGCCACCACCTCTCTGGGCAACCTGGCACAGTGGCTCAGCACCCTCCTGGGGAACAACTTCTGCCTGACAGCCAACTGAAATCTCCCCTCCTCAAGCTTGGATCCATTCCCCTAGTCCTAGCACTGCCTGACAGCCTAACAAGTTCTTCCCCAGCTCTCTTGGAGCTTCCCTGCAGATCCTGGAAGGCCACAAGAAGGTCTCCTGGGAGCCTTCTCTTCTCCAGATTGAGCAATCCCAACTCTCTCAGCCTGTCCTCAGAGGAGAGGTGCTCCAGCCTCTGAGAATCCTTCTCTGGACGTGCTTCATCCAGCACATTTGGCTCCTTGTCAGGCAAAACACTGGTTAAGAAGTGGTTCTGGGAGTGCCTGGAAATGAGTGTTCTGGCAGTGTTTTTTGGTGAAATAGAAGTAGCTAAAACTTGTGTTTGTCATTTATTCAAACTGACACTTGTGCAGAACTGTGGGAATTATTTGAGTTGTCTCTAACTGAAGATAAAGCATGATCTATTTGGGACATAGTCTAGGTTTGCTGATGAAACTCAGTATAAGGGACATCCCCTTTCCCACATTTGAACATTGTTTATACAAACCCTCTCCTTTTTATGTGACAGTATAATACTCCATTTTGGGTCAGTTCAAAATAGTTTGATCCTCATTTGGTGACATACATGCCCATTCTGCCTTTCCATTTCTAGACTGTGTATGTCTCACAGAGAGGGCAGAAATGAGCCCAGGCTGTAATACTGCATGGTCCCCAAGCTTTCCTTTCCCACCTCCAGCCCCTTCTTCAGGGTGTAGTGTGGGCTGGTGAGAGCCTGGCAGGCATGGGAAGGGGTTTGCTGTTAATGCAGTGCCCATGACTCATTTTCTGGTGACACTAGAATTTATCATAACAGGTTTCTTTTTTTCCATTGTTCTGTGTTTGTTTGTTCTTTATACAGCTCCCATTTTTGTATTCAAAAGGTCAGACAATGAAGCCAACACAAATGCTCCTGTTATTTTAGAGGTGTCGTCTTGACAGGAGGAATTTTTGTTGGAAGGATAGTTGTTAGTTGGATTGATATGCCCTAACTGCTGAGGGCAGGGAGAGGAGGATGTAGGACATAGCTTGCCTGATTTACAAGAGTTGTTCATCATCTAGTTCTTGAGTTCTTCTGTAGCTTCTCTTCTGGATTTAAAAATGCTACCTAAAGATAGGTGAAGGCATTCATTTTCTTTCACTTTGTCCTGGTCTGGCCTTTTCTTTTTGAGCAGGAGGAGTAACCTTGAGGACTCTGCAGCATCTGTTAGCTCCACTCATGGCACAGAGTTGTTTACATGGCATTTGTATTTTCTTCCATTTACCCTCTACTTTTTCTTTGACCAGGCTCTTTTGATTTCTGTGTTTCTTCTTTCTCAAGCCTTGATCTCTTGCCATCATGTTTTCTGCCTCTTTTTCCCAACCTACTTAAATGCTTTGCTTGAAGTGAAGAATGCTATTAAAAGCTTACTGAATGAGGCAGGGTAGACATTGCTCTGTTACACAGCAATCTGGGGGATTTCCCCTCCCCCATTTTCTGCATTCCTCTTTTCTCCCTGTCACTTCTCCTCATAACTTCTGTTGTAAGCTTTCCATATCCATTATTTGTCTGACCCTGACAAAGTGGCTTTAGTTTGTGTTTTGTTATGCTAGATTGATTTTAATAAAGCAAGATTATCCAAGTTATTCTGCAGCAATTATTTGCTGTCTATGTAGTTTTAATTGTTTTATCTGATTGTTTTTGTTTTGGGCACAGTATTTACCCTCATTGTCAGTGTTTGGACAAGTTATGGTTGCAGTGCATCAGAGTTGTTGATTTACCCCTTCAGTTTTTGAGCTTAGTCCAGGATTTTCTGTTTCCCTTTGGGTGTAGATAGTTTGGGGTTGTTTTTGTCATGCAGGCACAGGACCACGTTTCACTTGGGCTGAGGGACTCAGCTTGGGATCTGCTCTGACAGAAGGGGAGTGTTCTCTGCTTGACTCATAGAAGAGCTCTGCTTTTAAGTGAACTAATGGCAAGTTTCTTCCCTAGGAGGCTGCACCTTTGATGATGGTCCTGGACCCTGTGACTACCACCAAGACCTGTATGATGACTTCGACTGGGTCCATGTCAGTGCTCAAGAGCCTCACTATTTGCCACCTGAGATGCCTCAAGGTGAGAAACTCCACAGATACTAAGGTGATAAGGGTTTTCAGAAACTCAGAGCCTCACTGAATTGTGACCTCAAGGCCATACTCTTATCTGTAAAGGGTGATAACAGAGATAATAAAAAGGGAGAGGAAAGTAGCCAGCAAAGGGGGAGGAAAGTAGCCAGCACAGAACAATCTTCGTAATTGAGGAACGTTCTTAGATCCAATCCTCCTTTAAACTTGGAGTCACAGAGGCAGGAGAAAGGAAAACATAACCTCTTCTTTATTCTGCCTGGAATTGCTGTTGACTTGCAGTGCAACTCTGTCCCTTCAATGACAGCTGATGTATTGATGGAATTATTCAAGTAAGCATTAGAAGAAATGGTGAGGAAAAGGACATGTGCAAAACCCCCCATGTACTACCTCCTTCCCTCCCCTTCCCCAACTGCTCATCATCTGAAGGTAATCAGAAAAAGCTTTGATTTATGGAAATATTGCTGTTGTTAATTACTCTTTAGGACAGGTAATGAATAACTGAAGAGGTAGAGCCTAGATGACCTTGCCTGTTCACCTTTGATGAACAGCTTAATCGCTGCTTCCCAGACAGCATGATCTGCTGAGAAAATGAAAGCATTTGAAATTCAGCTTCATTTTCCAATTAATAATACATTAAGTAATTAATCATGCAGAGGAGGGGGGGAAAAAAGGTCATGGCTATTTTATTTGTATCAAAAAGGTCTTGTGAAGTGAGGGATGTGTGGAGGAGGAGTGGGAAGTGTTGCCACACAGAAGTAACCTAATCTCTGCACCATTCCTTCTTCTGTTTTCTATATGTTGTTGTGCATTATTAATGGTGCTTAATGTATGTCATTTTACTTCTTAACTGCTAACTAGCTGGGTTGCTCCTGCTTTGGAGTCACTGATGGGAGCAGCTGTTACCATGCCCCACATCTTACAAAGCAGGTTAATTAAGCAAGAGCCACACTTTATTTAATAGACTGCTTGGTGCTTCAAGTTTTGCATCTGGAAGAGTAAATTTAAGCATTCGTGATGGTCTTGTCTTACCAAATCCAAAATACTATCTCCCCTAGGAAAGCTGAAATGAGTTACTCTTCCATTTGCATTTTGCAGAGTCTACCTGGTTTGTTAAAATGCTTGGAGGTTTCTTTCTTAATTGCGATGGAAGCACCATGCTGTAAAAAATGTGTTCTCAGACCTCAGGCACACCTCCTATAGGAAGAACAGCAATTTGAGGAATTGTGCTTTGAAGGAATCTGAATGACAAGATAGCTGCTTCTTGCTTCTCCCAAATAACATGCTTGTTATCCTTAGGCAGTTTGCAGAGTGAAATAGTGCAGTGCTCTCTGCCTTTCATACCTGATTGCTGTTCCATTCTGCACCAGACCCTTTCCTTCTGCTGGAGGAAGTTCTTCTTTCACATGTGTATGTGCAGTTGGGGCTGCCTCATCTAGCAGAATAAAGGAATGTTGTAGAGATAGTCCAGAACATATACAGAAGCAGCTCTGATAATTATTTTTCCTCCTTCTGGTTAGAATTCTATACTTCAGTTGAAAAGTTTGATGTCTGATAATTGAGATCTAGATGAAAAGTGATCAGTCTCATCTGATGAGCTGTCTTGAAGAAGCTCACAGCCTTCAGATTCTGAAGATCTCTGCTGTATCTAAAATACTTTAGCTCTTTAGTGTTTGAAATAGCATGATTTTCCATTGAGTCTGAGTGTAACAACAGCTCTAAAATGAGTGCTGAATTCCTCCAAAGGGTCTGCAGCAAGAGGTTGAGGCAAAAGCAGAAGGCAACTAGCTGTGGGCAGTCATCTGTCATGCAGATTTTGACATCACTGACCTTCCCTGATTACTGTTGAAACTAGAGAGCAGTCTGCTGCTCAGGAACAAGTTAGCAAGGCAGAATAAGATGTGGTAATGAAGGAATAGGTAAAATTAAACTACAGATGCTCTCCCTTTGAAAAATGCTAGGTTTTCCCATGGGTAGAAGCCAGAGTTCTCCTAGGCACTAGGCAACCCACTTTTCCCTGCTCAGTCAGGGAATGAGAGGGGAGAAGAGGTAGCCAGAAAAACTGAGCAGGTCAGAAACTGAAGTGTGAGGGTAAGGATTGTTTTCTCTTCATTTCTTCTTCTCAGGCTTTGTAATCCTTCAGCTAGGCACAAAGCTTCTTAATGCACTGTTGACATCCACTCCGTGGAAACCTTTTGTAGTGTTTGGAGTCCTTAACTCCTGCAACTCTCTGGAAACCAGTCCAGTGCCTTGGCCTTGGTAAGGGAAATAGGGATTCCAGTACAGCTTTGTCTCAGAAGGAGCTTTCAGGGCTCTAACTGCTCCATGTTGTGCTTTGGAGAAGGCTGAATCACGGGAAAGTTCAGACCTAATGGTGCATGCTTTGGAGTGCTCTGACAAAGAGAAAACCTCTCCTAATGGAGAGCATTTTGCAGGTAGAGCAATGGTAAACACTGTTGGTAAGGCAAGTGTAATTACCTCTGAGTAATTAATGCAACTTTTTTATAGTGACCTACATTGTACTTCTCAACTGATGAGCAGAGGCAAAAGCCACTTATCTCCTGTTAGGGGGAAAAAGAAATGCAGTACATAGTGATTAATTTTGAAATAAAGTGACCACTTAGTGCAGATGTTTGTGTAAAGCTTGAAATACCAACTAGTAAATGGTTTGAACTGCAGCTTCTAGGATCAAACCTTTGGATTACTTAGTAAAACCTTGGAAAACACCTGATGTCCAACATGAGGTTTCCAGGAGCACCTGAAAGCAGCTGTGCTCTGTCAAGCTGAAGGTCTGCTGCTTTAGAGAGCAGCCATTAGCAGTTGCCTAGGGAGGAAGGCAGAGATTCATGCATTCATGTCCTGAATGCTCTCCCAGGTTCCAGCTCTTTGGCATTTAGGAATTTCCACTGTCTTTATTTGTAATGTCCCCATTTGTTTGCCATGTCAACTTTGTCTTCCTGTGTGTGAGCTCCCTGAAGCCTTCTAATGTCTGCTGTGTTCTGTAGGAAAGTGCCAGCTTTTCTTACAGAGCAGGAGAAGGTTCAGCTTTTCTTTCTTGCTTTGAACATGCATGTGATGTGCTGATTTCTTGTGAAGACTGAGCAAAGCTCATTCCAAATCATCTTCACAGAAACATTAAGGCTGAAAGAGACCTGTAAGCTCATCAAGTCCAACCATACCTAGCACTCCCGTGTCACTAACCCATGGCCCTAAGTAGAACATCTCTGTTTCTTGAACCCTTCCAGGGATGCTGATCCCACCACCTCCCTGGGCAGCCTGGGCCAAGACTTAACAACCCTTTCAGGGAAGAAATTTCTCCTGACATCCAGTCTAAACCTCCCCTGGTGCAACTTGAGGCCATTTCTTCTTGTCCTCTCACTGTTAACCCTGGAGAAGAGACGTATCCCCAGCTCACTCCAACCTCCTTGCAGAGAGTTGTAGAGAGAGCTAAGGTCTCCCCTGAGCCTCCTCTTCTCCAGACTAACCAACCCCAGTTCCCATAGCAATTCTCTAACTCCATTCAGTTCTTTTTGATACCTTTTAAATCAAAGACACAGCCTTCTCCTGACAGCATTCCAGGTTGAATAGTCCAAGACTGCTGAGTTTTTCCTTATCTAGAAATGGTTCTGCAGCTGTGGATTTGCAGTCTCTGTGAGGCAAGGTTGTTGGTGACCAAGAGTTGTTTTGTAGACATGGTCACCAAAATAAGGTTTAAGTATTTTCCTGCTGGTCTTTGTCCCTCTTCTGTATGTTGAAACAAACCCTTTGGAGCATGCATTCTGTAGGATTTTTATACAACATACTCTACAAGAGACAAGTTAGAAAATGCTAGTAAAATGAAATCCAAGGTTGGCTATGGATGTTTCCCAGTTATTTTAGGGGACTATTCATTGGGTGGTGGATAACTTCATTTGGCAGAAGACAAAGTAAATAATACTGCTGCTTTCTTCTATCACTGGGGGAGTGCAAAGGGGTCATTTTTATTCATATTAATAATACATTTACTAATGTTTCTACTCTTTGATAGAGAAGATAGTTAATTTACCCTGTTTGGTTTGTCTGTTAAAAGCAACATTATTCTGAGGCTGTGCAGGGTCAGAGCAGGACAGCCTGTAATGGGCTGTGTGACAGGGAGCCACTTCATGAAGGGCTTTTTTAATGGAAGGGCTATAACCCTCCTGGCTACAAATGCAATTTGAAGAATGTCTAAATTACAGTGGACAATAGTGACCTGCTGAGTGGGACATCTTGGTTCTGACCTCTGAGATGAAGAAGGTGCCTGGATTGGATGTTTGCTAATTTTCTTTTTTTTATTCTGTTTCATTTGGATGGTGAAAGATAGAACATTTAAGAAGGATTAGTTGCTGTATTTGCAAAAAAATATCCTTCACCTTCAAGGCCAGCTGGCCTGTGCCTGCTTAGGTAGAGTGAGAGTTGTTGTGCTTAGAATCACAGGATGGTTAGGGTTGGAAAGGGCCTTAAAGCTCATCTAGTGCCACCCCCCTGCCATGGGCAGGGACACCTGGCACTAGAGCAGCTTGTTCCCAGCCCCAAAACTGCCAGGGCTGGGGCTGCCACCACCTCCCTGGGCAACCTAGGCCAGTGTCTCACCACCCTCCTGGGGAACAACTTCTTTCTTTTCTCTAAAGTTATAATACTGTTTGATACAGCTGTACCACTTCTAAGTGATATTGATTTCCCAAAGCTCATTTGTTCTGGAATAGTTTATCTTTTTACTGGCTTGTGTCTATCAAACAGGTGTATTTTACTGATGTCAATTATGTTTTAGACAATCTGTCAGTTTCTTAGTTTAAGTATAGCAAAAGCAAGCTCCATATACTCCATGTATAAAATTCTGCCTTCTGAAAAGCTGCTCCTTGTCTTTTTTAGTTTCTTCTTTTTTTTTCCTAGTGCAATATTTGAAGCATATTAGTTTGCTACTCTGAATCTAGAGTAATAAATGATAACAAGGTGAGAAATCTATTTGCTATAGATAGAGTTCTAAAGTAGTAGGTTAATCTTGGGCAAATCCACAACTTCACCATGCTAGTACCATCAGAGTACTCATGATAGTATTCTTGCTCATAACACAACCTTCTATCAATGGTGCAGTGTCCTTGTCCCTGGAAGTGATCAAAAACCATGTGGATGTTGTACTTGGAGATGTGGTTTAGTGGTGAGCATGGTAGGGTTGGACTAGATAAACTCAGAGGTCTTTTCCAATCATATTGATTCTCTGATTCTAATATCTGTCTCAGGAGATGTTCAAATGGTATTGACAACACTATTGGGGTGGGCAGCAAAAAAGCCCAGTTCTTGCCAATTCTTAGCACTGTTAGTCAGGAGCCTGGGCTGCAAGTGGAAGTGCTTCATTGCTTACATGAAGTCAGCTGCTGCTTGGGGAGCTGTGAATGTCAATAAGAGGCATTACCTGAAGCTGCTATTTTGGTAGCATTGTGAAGGGTGAACAAAAAAGCAGACTAGTACTGTGCTAGCCTTTCAGAGTTGCAGAGAAAATGGGGTTTGTAATAGCACCTTGGGAGCCCAGAAGGTATTCCAGGTTATTTGAGACATGTTAGTGTTCAGAGTGTGCAAGGCTGGGAGCCTGCAGCCCAGCTGAGGAGCAGTGCTTCTTTAATTTCTCTCTGCTTCCCTGCATAGAGAGGAACAAGCCAGCCCTGCTTTTGAGTACTGCATCTGCCTGTTGTGCCTTTGTCCTGCCATCATTTTTACTCTCAGCCTGCTTGTGTGTGTATATATATTTATTTTCTCCTGAAAGCGACAGTGGTTTGCCTTGCCTTCACATTCTCTAGTTAACTTGAAGTGTAGTGGAGGACCAGAGCTGAACTAAAGTACTTCAGCTTCTCATGTGGTTTACTTTGGCTCAGAGCATGGGCACAGCTCACAGGCTCCTGCCCACAGAGCATGGCATGGGGTCAGCACATCTGGTGGCTTTGTACCCTTGTTTTGCACCCTCTGGCTGTTCCCTTTCACAGGAAAGATAAAAAGCTGACAACTGGTGTCTGTGAACTCTGTTTACATGGCTGCTTCAGTTTGCTCTAAGTGTAGGTGGCCCCCTTCTCCTTCCCTGGCTCTCTCGTTTCCCTTCCCTCGCTCTCCTTTTCTCTGTCACGGCTTTACTGCCGAGCTCCCCGGGGCAGTGCAGGGGGTCACGCAAGATTCCAAAATTCCCTTCGAGTAACGACACCAAAGGGCTGATTAATTTAAGTTTATTGCAGGCAAGGAGCTTTATAGGTATTTTGGAAAGCTTTTGGTCTCTAGTGCCTTAAAGATAGAAAGAAAAGGAGAAAGAGAAGAGAGCAAAAGGTGAGCTCTCAGCAGCCGTGGTTCCAGCGGCGTCTCGCAGGGCTGGTCTCAGGCTCTCGGGTGGTGGGTGCAGATCCAGGCAGGTCGTGCAGAGCAGCTCTTGAGTTCTTTGCTGGTGGATGCACGCTGGTTGCACACCGATCAATATACCATCGTCCTTTTTATACGTGCAGGACATGGGTGGAGTGGTCACAGCCCTGTAAAGGAGAAGTTAACTCAGGAAAAAGACATTGTCCAACCTTCGCAGTACTTCTCTCTTTCCTGTGTTAGTTTCCTTATCTGCAAGGAGCAAGCCTTGCCTCAGGCCAGGGGGGAGCAGGGTCGTTGTCGGTCGTTGCCGGGGTCGTTGCCCCACTTCACACCTTCCCCCTTCAGGCAGGCTTTCCCGTTGTCCACCCAGGTGACAATATTATCTCTTCAACACTCAGTGTTTGAGACATTAATCCTTTAAGGAGGTTTCAGGCTCCTACATTCTCTTTTTCCCCCCCTCTATCCTTGCTGGGATTATTTTGCTGTCTTTCCCACCTTTCTGTAAAGAGATGCTTTGAAAAGGTGACTCCACTGTGTGGTCACACAAATCTCCTTTGTAGTATGTAGGCTGTGAAAAGGCAATTGCTTAGATGAGTGTGTTAGAGAAGAAGCTTTATGTCAGGTACACTAACAGATTTAGTTGTGTTGCTTTGCCACATATGTGATGTTTGTGTTTATTAACGAGCCTTGCTTCATCTTTAGCATGGGTAATGTTGCTGCCACAAAGACAACATCCAAAGTTGTCTTCCCTCCTTCCCCTCTCCTCTTGGATTTGAAAGTGTAACCTCCTTTAAATATATTTTAGTGTAGATTTTAGAATGTTAGTCAGAATCTAAATCCCGAAAGAACATGGCCCACTAGGAAAAACACTACTTTTTAAAAAGCAGTGCTTTTTTTCATTCCAAAATGTGTTGCTTCTGTCCAAAGGTGGGTGGATTTTAATCAGGTTTGAACTGTAATTAAAATTAACAAGCAAGAAAACTTGAATTAGAGCATACATTTTTAACTTTGATTTGCATTTTACACAGCGTCTGTTTTAGAGTAGGGAAAAAGTGATTCCTTGCACCCTTAGCTCTGCATGGATTTGTCTCCTTCCAGAAGCCATTTCAGAGCTTTCAGTCACATCACAGGCTCAGATGGCCTAGCTATCAAAAGTTACATGATTCTCTGGTGAAGGCAATGTCTCTGTAGTATAATACTTGCTAAGAAGGTGAGTTGAGTTTTCCTGGAGGTGTTTGAAACCCCAAACTCCTCCTTTACTCCAGTGGGAGTATGTGTTGTAGGGAGGGTCAGCACTTGCATCTATCCCAAAGGAGATGATGGGTGTTGTGCAGGGTGATCTGTGTGTGATTTGGGGAAAGATAAGCATCTTTCCTCCTCCCCTTTTTCAGTTTGTATACTCACAGTGTTAGTTTGCTTTTCTCCCACTTCCCTACAAGAGCTCAAATGCTATTGCAGCTGTGCTTGTGTCCCAAAGTGTCCCCTCATGTCCTGCAGTTTATGATGCATATGCAATGCATGAGGTGATGTGCTCTAAATCTGTGTGTCAGGTGGATGCAGAATGTCCCTTTTACTGTTTCTGATAGTGTGAACTGAAGGAAAATGTCCTTTGGACAGGAGTTGTACAGCAGGGCTCTAGAGAAGAGCTAGGCCAGGTATGATGATGTGTAGGTGTAAGCCTGTCTTCTCCAAGGATGGTCAATCCAACCTACATGGACAAAGCCAGCTGGAAACTTAAGGTTCATTCCCTTTGTCATCCACAGGATAGACACTGTGATACTTTCCTCAGGTGAAGTTATCAAAGTATAAGCAGAAAAAACAGGAGGTTCCTGCTAGGTCTGGAAATAGATTGCCTGTAGCAGAGTCTGTGCCCCAATGGAAAAGTATATAGAAGCCAAATATTCTACCAGATAGTCTACTTTTTCACTTAATGTTTTACACCTCTCCTAGCAGACTTGAAAAAAACTGCTAAAGTAGGACCCTGCTTTGTCTGAGGAGGTATAATTAAGAATTACTCTGGACTAATAAAAGCACAAGAGTGGGATTTCTTGCTTTTTATTTTTTCCTGTTTTCCTTTTTTAATGCACTTTTGCTTTTGTACCTCCCCCCCCCCCGAAAGGTAGATGCATTTAGCTTTTATTTTATTTCAGAGGAGACAGCTTTTAAAGCTCAGTCTGTTCTACAGTCTAATCACAGCTTAGAAAAAACATGGATAAAAGTGCACAACTTAGAGGTACACTTACAATGCTGAGATACTCCAGCTAACCTTGTGTTCCTGAGGGTGTGAGAGATGGTTCAGTTCTCTACCTCTTCTTGAGTTAGCTTGGTTGTATCCTGCACTAGGGCAGCTGTTCCTGGGTCAGGGACATGGGTATTGCACAGCACTGGAATCATGGATGGACTGAAGTGGTGATTCGTAGAATTGTCAGGGTTGGCAGGGACCTTCAAGCTCATCTGGTTCCACCCCCCCTGCCATGGGCAGGGACAGCTGGCACTAGAGCAGCTTGCTCCCAGCCCCAACACTGCCAGGGCTGGGGCTGCCACCACCTCTCTGGGCAACCTGGCACAGTGGCTCAGCACCCTCCTGGCCAACAACTTCTGCCTAACAGCTAACTGAAATCTCCCCTCCTCAAGCTTGGATCCATTCCCCTAGTCCTAGCACTGCCTGACAGCCTAACAAGTCCTTCCCCAGCCCTCTTGGAGCCCCTGCAGATCCTGCAAGGCCACAAGAAGGTCTCCTGGGAGCCTTCTCTTGTCCAGACTGAACAATCCCAACTCTCTCAGCCTGTCCTCATAGGAGAGGTGCTCCAGCCTCTGATCATCCTCCTGGCCCTTATCTGGACACCTTCCAGCACCTCCAGCTCTTTCTTGTCCTGGGGGCTCCAGAACAGAACACAGCACTCCAGATGAGGTCTCCCCAGAGTGGAGTAGAGCAGAATCACCTCCCTCTTGATGCAGCCCAGGATAGGGTTGAGATTATCAAGGGATTTGCTAGTACTTCATCAGTGCTTCAGTATTTGGCAGTTTAAAAAGAAAGCCCACAAAAATCCTCCCAAATAAAAACGTCCTCCCCTTCTTTTGTCTTTCTAAAGAGCAGCTGTCAGGATAGAATATCTATTTACTCTCTTTTGAATCAAACCATTTTTAACTCCCTTGAGAAAGAAAACCTAGCCATGTATAAACACAAATCAGACATACTGGGCTCTTTTAGAGAAAGTCAACAAACAGCATGAACTCAGCATTTCTCCTGTGCAGTTGGTTTCTCTTAACTAATTCCCATGAATGAGGGAAGCAAGAACGTGGCATTCCAACAGAGAAAACCTGGCATTCATTTCTAACTCTGGTTTATCTGACATCTGCTAACTGAACCTTTACCTTCCTTCAGCTTCTCCCACTCTGGGTGTGTTTATGCCAAGCTTGTGGATGGCTTGGAGATGTCCAAACTTGTGGAGACCTGCAGTTAAGTGACATCTGCAGTGCCAGTAGTGAGTGTCCCTGTGCAGGCAGGAGAGATGACATCCCAGCTCTTTGTGCTTGGGCTTACAGTGACTTGGGAGCAGGTTGCTTTGCCTCCAGGGTTTGTAGGTGAGCTCTTATCACTTTCCTCCTGACTGGCAGTAACAGCTCTGCTTTCTAATTAGGCTCCAGTCACAGGTAGATATTAAGCCAGTGTAAGCTTCCAATTAGGCTATAGCTTCACAGGTCACAGTGAGCCAGTCTAATACAGTAATGTTGAGTAAAGGGATTATTCTGCTCCTCTTTACTCCTCCCTTGCCTTCATGCTTCAGCTAGCTTCCCTAGCTAGCTTTACTCATCAGAGCTTACTGAGAGTTGATATAATTCATTATCCCAGAGAAAATATTGTTGTTTTTCCAGGATTCAGCTGGCTTAGTGACTTGACTCCTGGAAAGGTCTGACAAGCATCAGAGCCAGCAGTCCAAGGGAATGAAGGAGCTGAAAGGAGGAGAGGCAACTTGATCTAGTTAGAGGTGTCCCTGCTTGCATCAAAGGTGTTGGACTAGATGGCCTCTAAAGGTCCCTTCCAACTCTAACCCTTCTATGATTCTAAAAATGAGAGGAGTTTTGTCATAAACTTAATTCCTACCCTCAAGTCTTTTTTTAGTCAAGTTTTTTTAAAAGACTAGAAAGGAGGCAAAAATTTTGGTGCCATCTAAAAATAATCTGCTTGGGGAGGCAGTTGGTATGTGATTCTCAGCAGAGCAGTATCATGGGGTGAATGAGCTTTAAAGGTGGTAGCATAAGTAGATTTCATTATTTGTTGGGAAGTTTTTTGGTTGTTTGTTTTATGAAGGTAATGTTTTATTCACAGGGAGCTGCTTGTTTTGGTACCTGTGTTCAGTCAGCCATTTATGACTAAGAGATATTTGTGGGAGTGCAGCTGGAGGAGCAATGACTCAAAAGATGTTGGATGTCACAGGCAGTCTTACAGCCATGTAGGGATTTGAATACAGTTGGAGTATAAATTGTTGGCAGGCAGATGAAATTGCATCTGCAGTGAGCATTTACCCTCATGATATTGTCCATTCCCAAACTAGATACTGACAAATGGGAAAGAACAGAGAATGGAGCAGTGAGTGAGGTTATGGATTCAGAAAGTGCCTCTTGGTGAGACTGAAGATCTCTTCAATTGATCTGAAAGTCATTTCACTTCTTGTGGGGGTGGCCAGGGAGCAGCTGCATGTGGAAAAGGTGTAATAGGTGATAGCTGTTTAAGCCAGCCAAAAACCACATCATACTGCCTAGCAATTGGAAGCAGAGCTGATACAAATTCTCCTCAGCCCAGTTTTAAACATTTCTTTCCCCAGTGAAGGAAGTTAACATGAAAACAATTTTGGTTAGTTGAGGTATTTTTGTTGCTTGTTTTGTCACTTTTTAGTTTTCAGTGACTGTGATTTGCCTGCTTTAGATTTTGGTTTTGTGGCTTCTTTATGTGTTTATTAGCTTCCACGTGTGCAACACAAAACCCAGGACTAGCTGTTCAGCCTGAAGTGGAGAAGTGATTGCAGGGATGTGTGCTGTGAAGGTGCAAAATGAGTAAGGAGCTGGAATGCAAAACCCTGAGGGCATATAGGCCTACTCCTGTCTGTCTTGAGGAGAACTGAGTTTATTCAGTTTTCAGGAAGCTGCTTGGTGGAAAGATTATTTTACATATATATACATACATATTTATATACACAGAGAGAGAGAGATTGAGACAGAGAGAGAAAGAGAGAGATTTAAAGTCTATACCAGGGATGTCCAAAACATTCAGATTTGCACATTGGGAAATTGTGGTGTGGCCAGAAGCTCAGCACCATCTCCCTAGGTCAGGATCACCTCTTACCAGCCCAGTACTCCTTCACTCCACTAACTTTTCCCTCCCACCTCCTAAAATCAACCACCACCCCCTCCATGTTCCTTCTCCACTTCACTGGGACAGGTTCCTTTTGCTCCAAGCTTCATTCAGATTGGAGATCTTGGGGGGATGAACTCACCTCCACAATCACAAGCACCAGAAAGCAGGTCCTGAGAGTGAACTGGGGGCTATTAAACTGTACCAAGCTGCTCAAGCAGAACCTCTAGCTTCTAGATTGTGGAGCTTCATGTCCAGTAGAGTACTAATATTTTGCAGTTTGAACCCTTTGAAGCTAGAAGAGCAAAAGGAGGAGTTTCTTTGCCACCCTGACAGCTGTGGCAGGTGTGTATTTTGCTGAGCAGGCCTTTGTTAAGGCAAAGATTTGACCAGATAGGCTTCCCAGTGTCACAAGAAAGCAAGGGAAAATCGCAGTTAGGGGTTAGTGAGGCTTGTAATTTTTCTGTGAGTAAATCAGAAAGAGTAGCTTTGAGGGGAGAGCAACATGTTGGTGCAATACAGTGTTTTCTGCTTGATGTGAGCAACAACTAGAGATAGCATTAAGAAGAAGGAGGAAGCAGCATTCATGTGGATCTTTGCCAAGTGTTTCCTATTGACTTCTGAAAAGGCAACTGGGAAGAATCTTTTGCTGCTCTTTTTTGAGTCATGTGCTGACTATTGCTTGGAGACTTGAGCTGACTTTTCCTGCTGAGAGGAACTTTCAAATGTATCTGCCTTAAAGAGATGAACACTTTATCTTCCATGTGCTTTGATAGCTCATCTGAACAAGTTTCCTCTTAACAAAGATATTTGCATGGAAATGTTTGTCTCTTGCATCCCATCTGCTCCATCTCTTTGATCCTTAACTGAAATCTTAATTATGATAGCATTTGTGATTGCTCCCCAAGTAAAACCTGGCAGCACTCATCAAGGATCTAACATCACCACAGCAGCATTGGAAAAGCTAAAGTTGAAGTTTTACTTGATTTTTTTTCTTCTTTTAAATAAAAATTTGATCTGTGCAAGGAATCAAATTTCATATTTAAGAGTGTAAATGGGGAATAGAAAAGTATTTATTCAACTTGCACCTTTATTTTGCTGAACTGGAGAGAGCTGTAATGTGATGCACAGTTAGCATAATGACTAGGGACTGAATTTAACAGATGAATGAAGTTTCTTTATTAGATATCTTAACATTCTTCAAGTGTGGAGTAGGTTACATTGTATTTTATTCAAGTGTGCTGCATTGAAATTTTACTTAGAAAGTTCCGTAAAATAGAGTTGTAACAATAATGAAGAAAACACTTTGTTGGAGGGGAAGAAAATAAAATGATCCCAGATAGAATCTTGTCATCCTAAAATTTCTACCTTCAGAATAGCCTAGGAAATGATGATTTCTTTAATGATTTGCTTAATGATTTTTATAACTTACCTACCCACAATCCAATAGATGACTGCTCAGGACACTGCAGTTCAGTTACAGGAGAGATCTTGGAGCCTTTAGAATGTAATTATCCTTTTGGGTCACTGTGTTAGTCTTCTTTAAGATGAGAAAATAAGAAACCAACTCTAAGTTAGTGGTGTAAAAGCTTTGTTAGGAGTGTGGAGATTGTTCTACCTCCAGGATCTGTTTGTCTGACTTCACTTTGAGACTCAGCATGACTTGTTAGAAATATACTGAGGTCTTTTGGGAGTATGTGGGAGTTCATTCTTTTCCAGTGAAGAAAACTGACTGAAAGGAACAGAAGACTAAGTATCAGCTGCAAATTAGATCTGCTGTGTGCTGCCATCCTTTATTCCAAATAGAAACTGTAAATATGGGACTAAAACCTCCTTAGCAGGTGATTTACTTCTCTTTGAAATTCTAAGTGAGCTTGGACAGTTATGCAGAAAAAGGAAAAGCAGAGTTAATATCAAACTGGAAGGAGTAGCCAAGAAATTTTATTGACAAGAGTAGAAGATCTGAAGCTGATGGACTGAATGTTTAAGTTATTTGGCAGGTTTCATAAGTATTGTATAATTTGGTTTAAAAAGTTTATATTTTGCCATCAAGTTGGAGAACTAAAGGCATGATCTAATCCAAAACAAAAGTGTTTTTTCATGTGGGCCACTACACTTTTTTGCATGTTCCATTACTAAATTCAGCTCCTCTACCAGTCTGTTCTCTGATCATTTACAAGAATATGAGGGCATCTATTATGCTAAACATGAACCAAAAGTTGCTTTTAATTCATCATTTACCACAAGAAAGTCTTTGTTCTGTAATGTCACCAGCATATTAGTTTTCTGTAAGATCTAAAATGCTATAGTCTTGAAAAAAACTAACTTTGATCAAAGATCTGAACTTGAAATACATCTACTAATGCTTCCCATGGTTGGAATTGGTAGGATAGTGACTATTTATTGCATTAAATAAGTTTAGTATTTTTAAACCCTATGGTAATTTGCATGCTTCTATAATGCCTCTATATAATAGGAAGAAAAATTACATATAATGATGTTTTTCTTTGACCTTCCATGTTAATTAAAATGGTAACTATCTCAAGTTCTATTTCATTGCTTAAGTGATGAAAAACATTGACTTTTATTGCTGTGTAATTTCCTAGCCATCTCTTCCCCTTTTTGCTCTGACTCTTCTCCCCACTCTCCTGAAAATTTTTAACCTCCCCTTATGCACATAGGTACAAGGTCACCCAATAAAAGGACATCCAGAGCTGCAGCAAGATGACTTCAGTGTTTTACAGTAGTTTGTTTGCTTCCCTAAATGTATCTGCACAAGATCTTGTGGATTCTGCTGTTCCCTTCCTGTTGTTCCTTCTTGGAAGCACCTTCCTATGTGCTAAATGAGGCTAAGTGATGCACTAAGGAAGCCTGAGGCAAAAGAACAAGCAAGCATATTTCATACATATTTGCACTGCTTATCACCAAAAATTAATGACTCCAGTTTTAATCTTCTCTCCATTTGACGAGATGCCAGCCATTTGTAGAGTTCTTAATTGACCTTTCAAATATAATCAAGGAATTATTCACCAAATTAAGCCTTCTGAAAAGAAGTCCTGCAGATGAAACTCTCCACGAGTAGGCTGGCTTGCTGGAACACAATGTAAGGAAAGGAGTATGTCAAATGACCCAGAGCTTGCTGAATGGTTTGGGTTTGCTTTTTAGCAACAGAAGAGTGACTGAACATCTAATGAGAAAGAATTGCTCTTGTTGCTTTACAAGCAAAGAGACTTAATGTTGCCATGGTATATGGCCAAATTTAGGTTGAATGTGTTTGATTTGGAATTTGTGATGCTCTCATAATGAAGGGAGAACAGAGACACTGAAAGGCTCAGGTTTTGTTCTGGTAAAATTGCTGTGATAAAGGCCAAGTCTCCTTATGCTTTGAGCTTCCTAAGTTCACAACCAATCTTGTACATCTGGACAAAAAGGATCACCAATGAAAATACTTAGATGTTTTTACTGAAAGCAGGTATTTTTGCTTTTAAGAGTTGCTCAGCTGAAGGGTTTTCTGTTGCTGGCCTGCTTCAATATACAGTTCTTGTATGATGCTTCATTTTGAGTTGTGGCTTTTCTTTCCTCTGGTAGACTCCATGCCTAGCACTAGCACTTCATTGCTTGTCTCTGAGTCTGGCCAAGTGTTTAGTCTTGTGAGCTAGGACATTGGGGAATCTTATCCATGTAAGTAGATATCTGCAGGGAGAGCCTAAAGAAGACTGAGCCAGGCTTTTTTTTGGTGGCAATGGGCACAAGGAGTTTCTGTGAACATCAAAAACCACATTTATACAGTGAGGCTGACTGAGCACTGTTACAAGTTGCCCAGGAAGGTTGTAAAAGTCTTTATTCTTGGAGGTATATTCAGAATCCATCTGGACACACAATCCTAGGCAAGTGGCCTTGCCTGAGCAGAATGGATTGGAGCAGATGACCTCCAGAAGTCCCTTCAAACCTCAACCTTCTCTTCTGTGAATTCCTTGGTTTTCTTCTCTTCTGTAGCTGTGGAATAAGTTTAAGTAAGTTTTGCTGCTTCTGAAGAGCTAGACAAAGGAACTTTCCAGCCATGAAAGTATTGTCCAGCTCTTTTAATGTTGCAGTCTCTATATGTGGAAGAGGATTTGGTTTTGTATAGATTTCTGTGGGGGGAAAAAAAGAGTAGGAAATGCTTGGAAAAGCCATTCCCTTAAGTGTTTGTTGCACAGCTATTATGATTCCTCTGTTACTTTCCCCATCTGACACAGGCACTATTGCTCATGGTAAGTGGAACTCAAGCAAAACATCTTCATCTTCTACCTTTTTAATAATCACAACTTTAGCATTATTTTCCTGATGGATTTCTCATGTTGGCAGTGTTAATATATAGAGTTTCCTGGGGCAACACAGACAGGTTTATTACTGTTACAGCTTTTCATTCTAATGAAAATTCTACAAATAAGGAGCAAGCATGACACTATTGGAGATTTATGAGACAAAGAAAAGAGGGAAGAGTAGGTTTGTTCAAATTTTCCTCCATCTTAGTCTTAAGGGTTTTTTTCACTTAAAAATAGCTATAAAATGAATAATATTTCAAAGCTTTAATCTACTCTGAGCTAGCAGAAGTTTGTAAAATTGCAGAACCTAGATATAATTTCATTTTAGTGGTTTTTAAAGTTTGAGGTTGATGGCTTGCCATATTGTATTAAGTACATGCATAAATTGCATTGCATTGTGCCATTAACTGGCAGGATAGAGTAATTTCAAGTCTTTAAGCACTTTATTAAGGGATGGAGAAATTGGAGATCTTTTTTTTTTTTGCCATCCAAGAAGTGAGAACATAATTAAAGGAGGCCCATTTCTAAGATCTATGGCACATCTGGCAGTTTGGGTGAAGAGAATCTATTTGTTTGGCTGTAGGAATGGCTGCCAATTGTATCTACCAATCTGCCCCAGCAGGAGTTGAGCTAATGAAGTTGCCTAGCAGACAACAAAGTGCATCAGGAGGAAGTCAGGGTTAAAAATAAGCATCCATATGAAGGAGAGTGCAAAAGATTTCTAAGGGATATAGAACAGTTCCAAGTTGTTATGGCAACTAACATTTTAGAGCCACAATTGCATAATAACAATGCTGCCAATTCTAAATAGATTGCAGTTTTGTTTTGTGCTTTTCTTCAATATTTAAAAAAAAAAAAAACAACAACCACAAAGATTTTAAAATATTTTCTCAAATACTCAGTATTTGGAATATTCTGTCAGTGAATTGTATCAAGCCTGTGTGTTTTCCTTGCTGGAGAGCCACAGTGAACAACAAAATCAAACTCAATGGAATATAGCTAAAAACTGAAAAACAGGAATGCTCCATGTGACTTGATGCTAAAGCTTAATCCTGTGAAAACAGAGAGAAATTTTAGTGTTACAATAGTATTGACAGGCTGAGAGAGTTGGGATTGTTCAGTCTGGACAAGAGAAGGCTCCCAAGAGACCTTCTTGTGGCCTTGCAGGATCTGCAGGGCTGGGGAAGGACTTGTTAGGCTGTCAGGCAGTGCTAGGACTAGGGGAATGGATCCAAGCTTGAGGAGGGGAGATTAGTTGGCTGTTAGGCAGAAGTTGTTGCCCAGGAGGGTGCTGAGCCACTGTGCCAGGTTGCCCAGAGAGGTGGTGGCAGCCCCAGCCCTGGCAGTGTTGGGGCTGGGAGCAAGCTGCTCTAGTGCCAGCTGTCCCTGCACATGGCACAGGGGTGGCACTAGATGATCCTTAAGGTCCTTTCCAACCCTGACAATTCTATGAATTAAGCTGAAAAGAAAGCTGTCAGTCTGACAGAGGAATTGAATTGCAAATTCAAGCTTTATTAGCTGTAACTGAAGAATGAGGTTATCAGTAATGCTCAAATGCTAATTTTTTTATCAGATGTATTAGGGGTGTGAATTATGTAGCAATGAGGAAAACAGGAAAGAGTCCAAACCCTGGAATGTTAAATGGAATGTTGCAGTAGGGCTGTCCAAGAGAGATTTTTGGTAGGAACTTGCTAAAAGCTTAGAATTTAATTAAAATCTGAACTTTTTGTGAAATGTCAGAAGCTAAGAGCTTGGAGGAGGCTGTTGGGGAGAACAGATAGGGAATGATCAAAAAGAGCATTCCAGGTCACCTTATTACAGGGAAGTTGAGTGTGTTACGTGAACTGCATATATACAGGAGAAGAACTTACTGTGTGAGAGCATCCATAGCTGGGCTTGCTTGCATATTTATCCATAAGTCCCATTGAAAGGAATCACTGGCTTTTCCATTCACAGAATCACAGGATCAGGAAGGTTGGAAGAGACCTCTAAGCTCCTTAAGCCCAACCATCCCTAGCACTCCCATACCACTAACCCATGGCCCTAAGCAGAGCATCTACATGTTTCTAAATGACTCCTATTCTACTCTTTGGAGGAAACTTGGATTATTGCAGGACTGTTGTTGTTCAGACACACCTTCTGAAAGGTGTGGGGCCTTTTTGGCTATAGTGAGCATTAATTTGCATAACACCTTCAGCATCTTGGATTAGGGAACCTTGGGAGTAGAAGGAACCCAGAAGGGAACTATGAGGCTGCATTCATTTAATGAACCAACCTGTCATTTCTTTTTCAGAGTGGTGATGTGTTCTGTAGTTCTGTGGTGTCTTCAAATTAGTGGAAATCTTTGTGAGCAATCAGAAAAGTATGAATCCCTGATTAGCATCTTTAGATAAGAGTACTGTTTTCTGTCTGGAACTGATTAAAGATATATTTTCTGGTAACAGGATGTAATTGAAACAAAACATAATGAATTTTTAAAGTGCATTTAAAAGCATTCTTATGTTGCTTGTTCTCTTTCTGCACTGAGAAGCAGGAAAGCAGCATTCAGCTTTGGGTGGTTTTTTTTGTTGTTCATTTAAGGTGTAAATGTTGAATCAGACAAAAAATATTCTATAAAAACCCCTCCCAACACAAGTGTTGCCAAGCTGTCTAGCAGTAAATGGACAACTGTAGGGTAACCTTTCTACTACACAGAAGAGTTGATAGTCTCATAAAGAGTTTATGAGGGGGAAAAACCCTCTGAATGCTGTTTTTCTGCACATAAGTATCTTCTCCATCTTGTTGAAAATTTAGGCAGCAACAGACAGGTCCTGAAATAAAGAATGTCAGAGAGATTCATCTTCAATCTCAGCATTGTTAGCAGTAGAGCACTAACAAGGGAGAGAGGAGTCTGGTAAGCAGCTTGTAGGCTACCTGTGCAAGATGGATGTGGCTCATTTATGTATCCTAAGCATCCAATGGTCAAGTCTTGAGTGTGTATACATCACCTGTTCTTCTGCACTCAGAAAATACAGACTCTCAGAATGAGAGGGGCTGGAAGGGGCCTGTGGAGATCATCTAGTCCAACCTCACTACCGTAGCAGGTTCAAAACAAACCAAAAGTAGTGTCTTTCCTTTGTAAGTTACATGCTTTTCCTAAGTAGTATTTTTATCTCTTTGTGTCTGTACACATTTTTCCTGTTCCTACATTTCTCCCTAAATTTAGACGGTAGCTTCTGTGGGTTAAGCAACAAATTGATGTGTACAGAAATAGCATATCCATTGAGATTCTCATATAATTCATTTCCTAAATAAATACTTTGAAGCTGAGTTGAATGGAATGGAGTTGATGTGGGAGGCTATCAGCAAATAACTTCAGCCTAGAACTAGCAAACTGAATGGTAACTCACTAGAGATCATTGTCTAATTAGTATGCTCAGGAGCATGAGTTGGAGCAGCTCATTGCTTTATTCCAGTATGTCAGGGGCTGGAAGGGCCCTGGAAAGATCATCTAGTGCAATCCCCCTGCCAGAGCAGGATCACCTAGACCAGTTCACACAGCAATGTGTCCAGGCAGCTCTGCAATGGCTCCAGACAAGGAGACTCCACAGGTTCCTGGGCAGCCTNCTGGACTGATCCATGGGCTTGTTCTTTCCCACATGCAGTACTGCACACTTCCCCTTGTTAAATGTCATTAAGTCTCTCCCTGCCCATGTCTCTAGCCTGTCCAGGTCACTCTGGATGGCAGCACAGCTCCTGGTGTGCCAGCCACTCCTCCAAGCTTGGGATCATAGAATCATGGAATTGCTTGGTGTTATAGAATCATGGAACAGTTAGAGTTGGAAGGGACCTTTAGAGGTCATCTAGTCCAACCCTCTAACTAGAGCAGGTTGCTCAAAGCCCTCTCCGTGTCCATGTGTGTTTTGAAGGATTTGATTTGTTTTCTTATCTTACCCAAACATTGATCAATCTGTTGGAAGTTCTAATTTCTATGAAAAAATGAATTAAAATATAGCTTTTTGCATTCAGTTAGTGGTTGAAAAGCTGAAGGGTTCTCCTTCCTTTTCATTTGTAGTAGTCTGGAGGGTGTTCATGCTAGGCAAGAATGGGTAGGTTTTTGTTTGGTTGGTATTTTAGAAGTGGTAATTTCACAGCTCCTTACTTCCACTATTTTTGCAAAAAGACTTTTATCCAGTAATAAAACAAAGCTGTAATCAGTTCTTCTATTAGATTCTAAGTTTTTATAGACTTGATCAATGGAGAGTGTCATAAAATCCACAGTGAAGTTACTTTCTGCAAGGACTCAGGGGGAACAGAGAACTTCAGAGAACCTCCACTGATCTCCATGTGTATGTTCTCCATTCACACCTCACTTGGGGAGGGTCAAGGAGATTCCTGAGTGGGGCTTGTCTTAGGTTTTGTTAAAGCTATTTCACTGCTCATTAAATATTTAAGTTTTTTGTAGTCTGGAGGCCCAATTATCTAGCTATCAACAGGCAAGGACTGGAAGAGTTGTTACCAGTCTCATCTTCTCTGTGTTGTTTGTGTGCCTGCTTACGTGAAACAAAAAGTGCTTTGCTTTCATGGCTTACTCACTTAATGAGGGCTCTATTGAAATTAGAGTAATAAAGAGTGTTTTTTGGGGGAAGCAGAGAGTGGCCTTAAGTGTATGGAAATTTCTCTCTCAGGTAGTCTCACCCAACATTACTGCTTTTATATACAATGATATATTCTATGGCTCATCCTATAGAACTCTGTTGTTAACCTCTCTGCAGCCTGATGATTGCCCTTTGGAAAAAAAAAAATCAAGATTTTTTTGGTCTATCTATGCTTTCCTTTCACATATTGATACTAATTTTCATCTCTGCTCTTCCATCTGCTTTTGTGATACTTTTTTTTCACCAGCATAGTTGATATGATTTTTATGAAGAGTTTCAGAGTGATGAAAGCCAGATTTGTGTTAGCTTCTACTGAATTTGCTCTGTATTGATTTCTTTTTAGTATCATTATTATTGTTACCCATCCCCCTCTTGCGTTTATTTTGTTCTGGGCAATGAGAGGTTCTTGCCATAGGAGAGAGAAATAGCTTAGAAGACCAGGACTTAAATCTGAAGAAGAGTTTTTTGCCTACTCATCTCATAGTGATGAGTGGTCTTGAATCTCAATTAATAAACCCAAGAGAGAATTGCATAGCATTAAATTTGTCAATTAAATTGGCTACCTCTCAGAAATAATTCAGAGCAATAGTGAAGTATCTGCCTATGTAATTGTGTTTGGGTATGTATGTTATTGTCTTCTTCCTTCCTCAGCTTAATTACACAGCACCCAACATGAGTCATGAAAGGTGAAGATGGTTTCTGTGGAATCTGATGGGGCAATTAGGTATTTGGAGGTGATGTAGCATGTACTCCAGTGCTTTTGATTCCTTTGGGTTCTGCAGGTTGGGGTGTCTTTAGTGTGAAATAAAAAATGGAAGAGTAAAAGCCTTGTGAGAGGATGAGAGGAAATGGCTTCAAGTTGCACCAGGGGAGGTTTAGATTAGATATGAGGAGTAATTTCTTTGCTGAAAGGGTTGTAAAGTCTTGGTCCAGGCTGCCCAGGGAGGTGCTGGAGTCACCATCCCTGGAGGGGGTTAAGAAACATCTAGCTGCTCTCCTTAGGGCCATGGGTTAGTGGCATGGGAATGATAGGGATGGTTAGACTTGCTGAGCTTAGAGGTCTCTTCCAACCTTTATTATTCTGTGATTCTGTGATGTGACTCACAGGTGGCTCAACTGGAGATTTTCCAGTATGCAGATTTTCCAGGGAGTCTCTCTGGCAAGCATGACACTTCCCATAGTGTTATGATTTATCAATATGGAATCCTCTTCTCATACCAATGTGATGCCCTCATTAGGCTGGTGAAAGTAATCAAATTTTTAGGGCTTTGACTGGAGGTGAAACTTTATAACCTTTGTTTCTTGGAAGACAGAAGCAATTCTTCTCATTGTTAGAGATGATAAATAGCTGTCCAAGTAATTGTACCTTATAAAGACAATAAGGCACTGATCACTCACGGTAGCAAATGTGCTTGCTGACCTTTGAATTAAAGGAGAAATTGTGGCAGATATTAAAAATTACAGTCTGCTGGCAGTTTTCCTTCCCAAAGTTAAGGCTGTCTGTGATTTTGAACTTGAGTAGTGTGGTTTAGATAACATTATCAGTACTTTTTTTTTTCCCATGGAAATTATTGATGGATTGGATATCATGTAATAAGAAATTGTTAACATTCTGAAGCAAATGCTGATTTGCCAAATTAATCTGTTCTCTGAATATAAATTACAAAAATAAGCTTTGACAATTGATGAATTGCTCTGAGACTCACAGAGGTGAGTAAAAAAGAAGTGTAAAATCAAGGGCAGAGTTTGGAGAATGGTTTTAGATAGGCTGCAGGGGTCTGGCATTCCTAGGTGTAGATGTTACCTGGATTTGAGATATGCTTTCTTTTGCTTCTCTTGGCTTCACCCTACCACATCCCTGGACACCCACAGCCTCTGAAGGTGCCTTTTGTCTAGAACTACTGAGCCTTGCAGGAGAAAGGCATTCCTCTTGAGAATTCTCTCAATATGCCTCATTTTCTATGCTGATTTTATCACACATTGTTCCAATGGGTTCATTAAAATTAAAGATCATGGAATATTTCCATAGCTACCTGCACTGCCTTCAGTTTGGGTTTGCTAAATGACTGAGCAAGCCTTGCCTTGCCCTTGCTTTGTTTCATGTTGCAAAAATGCTTGATTATCTTAAACAAAAAAAAGTATTTGCTTTCAAAATATATCTTACATCTCTCAATAGGTTATTTTTATTCCAATAAGTTTCTTAATAGTTTGGCAACTAAAATGGTAATTAGTCTCTGACATTGGAAGAAATGAATGTTTTTCATTAGCTGTATAGGCTTTCCAAATGATTTTTAGCTTCTGAAGGTGTTTAGAGTTTTTTGGTTTGCTTTTTGTTCAGACAAAGCAGTTACACAGACCCAAGTGCTCCAGCCTAATTGCTCCTGGGAGTCCCTAAATTTCTGGGCTTGCTTATTGATTTATTTAGTTATGTTTCATGTAATAATGAGATCATTGGAGAAGGACATGGGGGAAACTGAGGTTATAGATCTGTAGAGTCAGAATGCCTTATGAGGACAGGCTGAGAGAGCGGGGTCTCTGCAGCCTGGACAAGAGGAGACTGAGAGGAGACCTCAGCAATGCTTAGAAATATGGGAAGGGTGAGTGTGAGGAGGAGAGAGCCAGGCTCTGCTCCATGGCATCCAATGGTAGGACAAGAGGGAATGGGAGCAAGCTGGACCACAGGAGGTTTAGTATTAAGCTGAGGAGGAACTTGTTTGCAGTTCAGGTGCCAGAGCACTGGCCCAGGCTGCCCAGGAGCCTGTGGAGTCTCCTTGTCTGGAGCCATTGCAGAGCTGCCTGAACACATTGCTGTGTGAGCTGGTCTAGGTGCTCCTGCTCTGGCAGGGGGGTTGCACTAGATGATCTTTCTAGGGTCCTTCCAGCCCCTGACATTCTGTGATTTAGGGACTAGCCTGAGGCATGGAATCATTAAGCTTGGAAAAGACCTCCAAGATCATCAAGTCCAACTGTTGACCCAACACCTCCATGCCACTAAACCATGGCACCAAGTGCCATGCCTGATTTCTTTTTCTCAGTGTAGTTAGAGAAATAGATACTTGTATGGAGCATGGGAGGAGAATTCTAATTCTGGAAAAGCTCAGGGGAGGTTCAGATTAGGTATAAAGAGACATTTCTTTACTGAAAGGGTTGTTAAGTCTTGGCCCAGGCTGCCCAGGGAGGTGCTGGAGTCACCATCCCTGCAGGGGGTTAAGAAACATCTAGATGCTCTGCTTAGGGCCATGGGTTAGTGGCATGGGAGTGATAGCTATGGTTGGACTTGATGAGCTTACAGATCTCTTCCAACCTTCATGATTCTGTGAAATGACAAAAGGCTAGAGAGCAGCATATTCTTTCTGGAAAGGCTGATGAAATGAGGATTGTCTTTTCTACAGGAGCAAAAAAAGAAATGGCAATTTCCCCAAAGTAAAAAGTTGGTGCAGAGAAGGTAGACTAGTTATTCTTCATGTTGCCTGTGATAGGCTAAGCAGTAATTATCTTAAGTTACAATAAAAGAGATTCAAGTTGTTGATTAGCTAAAAATTTAATTGAATTCTGGAATTCAGTGCTTAATAACTGTCTATTACCAGAGGCATTATTGCCTGGCTTTATCTATTTTTATTGGAAGGAGTTTAAATTCCTTTGCCTTTTGCTATTTATTGTGGTTTTCCATTCTGTATAGGGAAGATTGTGATTAGCCTTTGATCAGTTAATCTCAGGAGGTTTGATAGGGAAAGTTTAAGAGGAAATAAATATTTTATCTCTATATATATATATATTGAGATACTACTTGGTCATCATTAACACTTGTGCTTGTCTTCTAAATTTGTTTGATATTCCTTTCATGGAAAGAAGTGTTCTTTTTAAAAAGGTTAGCATTGGAAGACAATACTTGGTGGTTAATCTCTTCCTTTTCTGATGCTTCTTGCCACTTAGCTCTGAGTATCTTCTTCTGGACATTTGAAGGCAATGTTACCATTCAGAGTTATTAACTGTTCCAGATTTTCTTTGTGGGTTTTGGCAAATTCTCATTTGGAAAGAAAAAGTTTTAGAGACTGAAATGATGCTCTTAGTTCAGGATAAATGATACATTCCCTTAGGAACTACAAGTGCAAAAAACCTTTATTTAAAAGCTTAATTGCAGTTTAAAAAAGAAAAGTAAATGATAGAGCTTCTTGGGTGACTTGGTACTCTGGTATCTGTGCTGTGTCACTGGAGAAACTAACATGTGAAACAGCTTAGTCTCACAAGAAATTTGCATGAAAATACGTTTGGAACACCAGTTTGAATTCCTTGTCCTAATGATTAAGTACNTGTGCTTGTCTTCTAAATTTGTTTGATATTCCTTTCATGGAAAGAAGTGTTCTTTTTAAAAAGGTTAGCATTGGAAGACAATACTTGGTGGTTAATCTCTTCCTTTTCTGATGCTTCTTGCCACTTAGCTCTGAGTATCTTCTTCTGGACATTTGAAGGCAATGCTACCATTCAGAGTTATTAACTGTTCCAGATTTTCTTTGTGGGTTTTGGCAAATTCTCATTTGGAAAGAAAAAGTTTTAGAGACTGAAATGATGCTCTTAGTTCAGGATAAATGATACGTTCCCTTAGGAACTACAAGTGCAAAAAATCTTTATTTAAAAGCTTAATTGCAGTTTAAAAAAGAAAAGTAAATGATAGAGCTTCTTGGGTGACTTGGTACTCTGGTATCTGTGCTGTGTCACTGGAGAAACTAACATGTGAAACAGCTTAGTCTCACTCCCTAGAGAGATGCTGAAGTCCCCTAATCATTTCAGTGTCCCTGCTCTGTTCTCTCTCCAGCAGTTTCCTGTCTCTCTTACAGACAGGAGCCCAGAACTGGGCCCAATCCTCCAGCTGTGGCCTCCCCAGGGCAGAGTAGAATGGAAGGAGAACCTCCCTTGACCTGCTGCCCACACTCTTCTTGCTGCAGCCAAGGATGCCATTAGCCTTCTTAACCATAAGAACACTTTGGTGGAAACAAACAATGTTTGACTGATGAATATTAGTGTTAAAAGTTTGCAGGCTGTCTGAAGCAGAGACTAGGTTCTGTCCTGTCACATGGTAAATGTTTGGTAGGTAGTTTTGTATTTTTTTTAGAGCTTTAGATGACATATGTTAGTTGGTGACAAGCATTAGCTGGTAACCTCATGCTGGCAGAGGGATGTTTTATGGGCTTGGATAACTATGCTTAGTGTACTTTGTTGGTGTTGTGAACTTGAGTTTTGAAAATCAAGGAGGATTTAAATAGCATTGGCATGTAGAAACTAGCTATTTGGAAGCATAAAGCTGTTTCAGCTTGATATTAATTGGCAAGTGTGGTGTCAAGAGGAAAGACACAGACCTTCATAAACTGAAGAGCAAAACCAAAATCCCCCAAACAACAAAACCACCTAACCCCATTAAGAGCTGTGAACATCAAGTTCTCTCTAAAACAGCAGACCTAGTTTATATGCAGTCTTTTTCCTTGCTCTTCATCCCTTTGCTGAATATTGAGCCCAATTATTTCTTTCCAAACAGTATATATATAAAAAAAAATGCTAGTATGTTAGCATGAGTGATTTTTGTAATAGATAGGGTTGTTTCCATCCATCTCAGAACTATTTCCCTGTAGAAGAAAGATGGTGTGTACTAGACTGGAAAACCAATTGAGCTGCTAATACAATCTTAGAGGCAAGGGCTTATAGGAAGAAGCTTATTTATTTATTTCTCTACTCATTTCTTTTTGAAACAACTAATTCAGATGGAAAATGTGATGGCCTTTCAGGCATCTTGAGGTGCTGGAGGTGCAACAGACATCAGGCTAAGGAGAGGTTATAACCATTACTCTGGCTGTAATGCATTAATGCTAAGCAGTTGAAGTCTTTGGGAGAGGAGAGTAGTAGATGTCTGGGGAAGGAGGAGGGCTGCTAGCAAGAGGTGAAGCATGACAGAAGTTGTCACACACCATAAACCCCATGTGTCTGTTTTAAGTGTGAGCTCCAGCATCTGGGAGGGAAAGGAATTCTAATTTCTGAACTGCAGTTTTTAATGTGTTTTCTAAGCCTCCCTGGAGGATAAAGACAAATGTTTCAATTGTGGTTTGGGTGGGATTTTTTTTCTGGTTTTGTTGGGTTTGTTGCCTGTATGCATTCTTTTTGGTGCACAGCAGATCTTTAATGTTGTTTCTATGTGGGTTAAGAATCCTCATATTCTTAGATTAGTATTCCTCAGTCTCTGTAGGATCTGTGGATTTTGACTGTTCTCTTGAAGTGATGTTATTT
>VWZO01000488.1:82135-98855 GCA_013396975.1 Bucco capensis | reverse complement strand
CTAAGACTACTTTCAAGCAATAGCATATAATTTCTTCCTCTGAAAGGTCTGTAATACCACTTGTAATCTGCTGTTGCATATGGTAATGCTTATGGCTTTTTGACCTTTATTTAAGTGTTGGTGACCCTTGGGAGTGACATTCTCTCTAGTTTAACCCCCCTGCAGTAAGCAGGGACAACTCTAACTAGATCAGGTTGCTCAGAGCCTTATCCAACCTGACCTGGAATGTTTCCAGGGATGAGACATCCACCACCTCTCTAGGCTCCAATAGGTTCATTCTCTTCCAGACAGATACCTAAGTGATGCATGCTGCCTCTTGGACAGCCAGGTCAGCCCCTGGGTCACTGAGAAGCATCCTACAGTCACCATGCCCATGGAAGCATAGAGGAGATGGTCTCGAGTTGTGCTAGGGGAGGTTCAGATTGCATCTTGGGAGCCATTTCTTCCTTGCCAGAGTGGTTAGGATTGGCCCAGGCTGCCCAGGGCAGTGCTGGAGTCCCCATCCCTGCAGGGGTTCAGAAACCATGTAGAGGTGGCACTTGGGGACATGGTTTGGTGGCATGGGGCTGTTGGGTTGATTGTTATGATCCTAGAGGTCTTTTCCAGCCTTGATGATTCTATGATATATTCATGGGTTTACAACAGAATTTCAGACACCTCACAGCTCCTTTCCTCTCAGCCATCCATCTCTGGTGTTATAAATTCATGACCAAGTGTCTTCCTTAATTCCCAAACAGATCTGAAAGTCCTCCCTGGGCATTTTGGTTCCTTAAGCCCAGCTGCCTGTTCAGGAGCACTGTCCTCTCCTAAGGCTGCCTGATGCACCATATCAAATGTCATGTTCTGAATGCTTTGTTGCAAGAGCCTGTTCAAAGGAGCACAGCCTAAGAGAAATGCTCTTTTTGTCCAGACACTGCAAACTTGCATTACAAAAAGATGCTGACATTTTTCTGTCTCAGATTTTTTGGAGTGCTTAAAGCTTATATCATGTATTCACTAAAGATCCATCACAGGAAAATCCAAGGTGAAAAGGCTTAAATTATCATATCTCAGAAACTGGTATCTCCTCATGTTTTCTCTCTCTGCATTAGTACAGACAAATCCACAGGAAGCTTGTGTAATGTATGAAGGGAACTAGGAATTCAAACACTTGACAAGTTCTTTTTTTTTCATGTTTATTCATATGTAAAATGTTGATAAGGGAAGCAGAACTTTTGTAGCTGCTTTTATAGCCTGAGGAAAGAGTTGTTTTCTTCAGTCAAAGCTTTTTCTTAAACTTTGCTCTAAATGCTGTCAAACCTTTGAAATGTGGAGATCTTTCCTTTCTTTTTTCTTTTTAATTGGCAACCTTTTTCTTATTGTGGAATAGATGAGTCATGAGTGATAGCAATAGGTGTCAATAATGGTAAAGTATTTTGGTACCTGTGATACTAATTCTGTGGTGCTTAAATTGTCAAAATAAAAGAGGGGGGAAAAAAATCAGGATGACCAATTCCAACTTCACTGCATAGCTCACTCCCAGTGCAGCACAACTCAAATAACAGAAGCCAAGCCAAGAACCTGACTTAACTTTAATTTACCTTCTCTGGATCTGTCTTACTCTGTAGCGACTTGTGTGCTGCTTGACCTCTATGGGTGTGAAAGTCAGTTATCCAGACCTTGCTGGTTTTGACATCACCAGGTAGAGGCTGAAGGGCAAGAGACCTTTTCTCCTCATACAAGTGCAAAGTTGGTGAGCTATTGCACTCCATTAGGCTGAATTTCTGTCTGAATGACTGACTACTTTGCCTTTATTTGCATGGTGTAGCTTAATGACCTGATTCAGGTTGGTTATTTTAATCAATCTTGTTCAGGAATGCAAGTCTAGGAGGATGGGGAGGTGGGAAGGGTTGTGTTACACAGAAACAGTTCCCCTGTTTTCATGTTTTGTGGCTGGTTTTGTTACTGTTGTTTCTGACTTAAGATGTTACAAGCATTTATAGCAGAAAAACCTCCTCAACTCTTTCAATCCTGTAGCATTTCTTTACCAAGAAAGAATGACTGTTTAACAAAAGGTGTTAAGAACATATATTTTCTCTGTTTTTCAAAGCTATCAATTTGATGTATAGTTTCATTTGGCATTGGCTTCTGATTTTCTTGGAGCAGGTAGATGGTTGAGGAAGGAGTGAGGTCATGGGCATTGATTGGATTTTTAGTTTACAGAGGGAGAGAGAGAGAGGGGAAGTAGTAGTTTGTGAGATGCTGAACAGATGTTTTGGCTGTGTGATAAATGGTTTCTCAATGCTGTCTGGAGCATTTCATGAAATGCTGGACAACCAACACAGGTAGATAGATCTATGCAGGTTCACTGCTAGGGATGTTTAAATGATGAAAAATGAGGTTGAAAAAGCAGAGGACTGTAAAATGTGTTGATTTGCAGAAAAATTTATGTTGGAGCTTCCAAAGACTGCAACAAATTACCTTACTATGGGAATAGGCTCTTCTAGTTTATTTGCTATCATTTGATTGTGGTTTTTCTTTTCCTCTCAATGTTTTAATCTTGAAATAAGTTGAAAGGAACATTTCCAAAGTTCTGCTAAGTTCAATTCTTATATTATCATAGAATCTTATAGAACTGTCAGGGTTGGAAGAGACCTTCAAGCTCCTCTAGTGCCATGGGCAGGGACACCTGGCACTAGAATCAGTGCTGGCAGTGGGGAAAGCAGTCTAGGGACATTTTCCTAGATCCTTTTCACTTGCTTCTAGACTATAATCAGTAAAGACTTCTAATAACAGCAAACACAAATAGTGTAGTATGACTCCTTTGTTTCTTTCTAAGTGGGAATTAATGATGAAGAGATAAGCAGAAACTGCTATTTTGCCAAAGCCTCTAATAACAAAGTCAATCCAAGAACAGTCTGCATCTAATTCTAAATATGAACTAGTTGCCTGTGCTACATTCTAGTAGAAGTGTCCTTAACTCCCTTTTTATGAAGATTAATACTAAAAATAAAGATCCCTTCACTCTACTCTAGTAAAACCTGCTTTTATTCTCTAGTAATGCTTTTTCCTTGTTCTAAATGTTGTAGCACAGAGTTGGTTTAGAGGCCAGTTAATTAGCATGTCACACAGAGGACTTCATCCATGTTACATATATTTTCATCTTTTCTTGAGCAACAGCTTGTCAACAGTTTTCAGTATAACTGTTTAGGACATATTAGAACACAGGAGTTTCTTGTTACCTAAAAATCAAAAGGATAAAATATGATACAGAGAATGATGATAATATTTTATACAGATACATACTTCAGAGAAGATTTTTCACCAGTGAATGTTCATTGATACTCTCAGAACATCTGTGAGATGATCACTGATTTTTTTTTTTTTCCCCTTTGGGTTAATCCGTGACCTGTATTTTTTGGATGGATTTCTATCTGAACTTTCTGTGTGATTCTTCAGGATAAAGGGCTCTTTATTGTGATGCTCTTTAGGACTGAAAGGAGAAGGAAAATCTGCCAACATGAAGCTTCTGGCATGGTTGAGCAGCAGGGTAGGTAAATTCAGATTAGGGAACTTGCCTATAGCAAGGATTCAGATTGTATACTGAATCTTCACTTGCTTGTAAAGTTTTGCCTGGCATTCTGTGTCTCAGAAGCTTTTTTTTTCTGTGGGATTCAATCACTAGATAGTACCTGGCATGGAGCTGTTGCTCTTGGAGAAATGGAGCTGCTCTAGGGCTAGGATAGCTGGGAGCCATCTCATTACTATTCCTTCAGCAGGACAAACTGTTTCAGCTTTACATCCTGTCTAACCTGTTTAAACATCTGATTTCTACTTGCTGCCTTTGTAGCTAGACAGGCTGAACTTGTTCTGTCTTCTGGCTGCTTGTAAAATAAATCTCCAAGATAGGCTTTCTTCCAGCTATTGAAACTTCTGTTAGCTCCTCAAATCCATTGGGCAGATGGAGCAGCAAACCCATCTTTACAGGGCAAGTGTGGCTTGGTGTCTGTCCTAAGTGAGCTATTTCTATTGCTTAGCTATCTAAAATTCAAGTCTGCCTCTTTTTCTGGGTAGAAAAAGGTGTGGTAAATTGAGGACTCAGGACCTTATTATTTCATATTTTTATTTTAAGGGAGAAAAAAAGTGTGATAAAGCAAGACTGAGGACTGTGGCCCTTATTATTCCATGCTTTTCTTTTTAAGGAAACCTGTGGAGCAAGTTGAGAGAATTTTGGCCTCAGTGACCTCAGAATAATGACAATCCTTTGCTCTTCTCAGTATTTTTAGTCAGTCCATCTGTGATCCTATTTCCAATTACCTGATCCTAAAGCAGGAGAGGGGAAAGTTTGTAGGTGAAAGCATCTAGATGGATCTTCAGATATATGTGGTGTCTTGTGCTTCAGTGACATTTCTAGGTGTTTTATAGATTACTGGATATCTTGCTGCTTGGATTTTGAGATGAAAACCTCTGCATTCTATTCTTTTTCACAGTGAACCTTACTACTGTTTTGTTTATCCCTTCCCTCCTCCTTTAGGATCATACATGATAGTGATTTCCTCAGACCATGACCCTGGAGAAAAGACTCGACTCCAGCTTCCAACAATGAAGGAAAATGATACTCACTGCATTGATTTCAGCTACCTTCTCTACAGTAAGAATGGAGCAAACCCAGGCACTCTGAACATCCTGGTTAGGGTGAACAAAGGGCCCCTGGCTAATCCCATCTGGAATGTCACTGGATCCACTGGGAAGGATTGGCTTCGAGCTGAGTTGGCTGTCAGCACTTTCTGGCCCAATGAGTATCAGGTAAGCTTGCAATAAACTCTTAGTGCTATTTAACATTTACAATGAGTTCCTTTATGCTCATCTTGATTTTTTTTCTGCTGGAGTGTTTTGCCAATGCCCTTGAAATAAAGTGTTCCATTCAGAATAAATAATTATTTTGGGATGGATATTTTTTTAGAGAAGGTGATCCTTCAGACTTTTCTGTTATTGTATAATAGGGGGAAAAAAAAGAAGCTGGAAACAAGCCTCATTACAAGAAATAGGAAGGTTAAAGTCCAGGAACATCAAAAATGATAAACTCCTAGAAATAAATTGCCTGTGCAACTGTAATTTGTACCTGTCTTCCCTCCTTTTTTGGATGTGCTTGTGTTACTGTGCCTAATTACATGACTGTTAACTCTGGGTTTTTTTTTCCACATGACATTTGCTTCATTTGCTGTGCAGGCAGACTGGTGCTCACCTAATGAGCAGCTGCTCAGGATGTGGTTGTTTTCTCCTGTTTCCTCACTATGGGCCAACCCCACCTGTGGTGTAGGGCTGTTGTTTACAGAGGAAAGAAATCATCTTATTGTTACTGGATGCTGTTATTTGATTTGTTTGATTAACCTGAGAAAGTAACCTGCAGCTGTTTCTCTCTGTGGGTATTTGATGTGAAGGATGAGTCTCATACACAGGCATTTTTATCCTGGCATGTAGGAAAGGGAAAGAGATGGATGAGTGGTTACACCATGGGGTGTTAGGTCACTGTTACACACAGAATCACACAGACTCATGAAGGCTGGAATAGACCTCTAAGCTCATCAAGTCCAACCATACCTATCACTACCATACCACTAACCCATGGCCCTGCGTAGAACATCTGTTTCTTAACCCCCTCCAGGGATGGTGACTCCAGCACCTCCCTGGGCAGCCTGGGCCAAGACTGAACAACCCTTTCAATGAACAAATTTCTCCTTATATCTAATCTAAACCTTCCCTGCTGCAACTTGAGGCCATTTCCTTTCATCCTCTCACTGTTAAAGCTAGAGAAGAGACCTACCCCCAGCTCACTCCAACCTCCTGTCAGGGAGTTGTAGTGATAAGAGCCTCCTTTTCTCCAGCCTAACCAACCCCAGTTCCCTCAGCTGCTCCTCAGCACACTTGTTCTCTAGAACCCTTCCTAGCCTCCTTGCCCTTCCCTGGACACACTCCAGTGCCTCTGGCTCCTTCTTGGCCTGAGAGGCCCAGAACTGACCCCAGCACTCTAGGACTGGCCTCCCCAGTGCTGAGGACAGGAGGATGCTCATTCTCTGCTCCTCCTGCTCACACTAGCTTTGCTCCAGGCCAGGATGCTGTTCTCTTTCTTGGGCACCTGGGCACTCTGCTGCCTCATCTGCAGTCAACTAGCAAGCAGCAGCCCAGCTCCTTCTGTGCCAGCACCAAGCCAACCACTGTGCCCCAAGCCTAGAGTCTTGTGTGTTGCATGTATTGCTTGCAGGAAGGATGTCTGACATCATGTCAGGTCATTAGAGCTCTTGCAAACAGTTTGGATGTTCAAACTAGTTATTAAATGAAGCCAAGTGGCCTCTTTGGTAATGTTTTCCTGACTAATGGCATTTTAAGAATATATCTTAAAAGTTCTTTGCAACTGCTCACCATCAAACTCATCTCCATAAACCCCAAGCATCAGTGCAAGCAGCTTTACCTCTATGGTGAAACTGATGTAATTGACTAATATTTTATGATTTTCTCCCTTTTTTCTTTCCCTGTTTTTAATATTTTTATTTCTAAAGGAATTTAATCTATCAGTGACATTGAAACTGGGTGAAATTTGATTTAAAAGTTCTGAAACCTGGTTTCATAAAGCTTGGCTTCTGAGGAGGTGGTTTATTAACCCTTTTATGTAGCTAGAAAGTAGCTTTTGGTGTGCTTGAAAGCAGGAGCCTTTTCTAGCAGTATAGTAGTAATCAAGTAGAGCAGTATTATATGCAGTAAATCAGGTTTCTGCTGACAGATGGCTAGGCTTGACAATGAGATTGGTGTTTGGGGCCTTATCGTAGCAACATGGCCATTTTTCACTTGTGTTATAGCCTTCACATTATCTCTCTGTAGACTGTGCTTAAATTCATTCTTTCCTTTGCTTGGCTATCCAGCAGAATATTGAAATCATCTGTAACAGAGGAGGTTTTTTTGAAGTATTAGAAGTAAATCTGGAGTAGGACTGGAAAATGAATGGGAAGTGCCATGGTTTGTGTTCAGGAGGGGCAATCTGCATCATGCTGGCCTGGGGTTGTGTGTGCACAAACAGGCTTGGTGTTTCTGTGGTTTGAAGTGGTCTTCAGATCTCTCAAAGTCAACATTGCTCTTCAGGGTTCTTTTAGTTTGGGATATGTGTTAGTTTTGATTTGAGTTACTCTTCGGCATGGAATTCTTGTCATTTTTCTGATAGGAGGTTTTTTTTACTCTAGAGCTCTTTTGGCACTTGGATCTACCTGTTGGTCAATGATTTTTTTAGGTGGTGCTGTAGGAAATCTGGGCTGCTTTTTGTAATGAGTTGGAAGTGGTTCTTTACTAAACTGGGAATTGGATCCCTGCCTATATAAGCAAGGTCCCTGCTACAGATCACTGTTTGCATGTTCTTTGTTAAATCAGGTCAACTTCATTGCCATTTCCTTCACTTTGAGGTGAGGGAAGAGAGAAGAGATTAGCAGGTTTACATTATAAGGAAGTTTCATATGGTGACTTGGAAGTTAGCAGGATGGACATGATAATAGTGCTCCTGAAGTGCTGTACCTGGGCCAGTTAACTCCTAAACAGCATTTCTGTGCTTCCTGGAAGCTTTATTGCTTTCTGCTGAAAACTGGCAGAGTGTTACTCTGCACATGGTATAGAGACAGCTTCTGCTTTTTTGGGTGGATTTACCATTTACTTACAAGATTACTATTGTTATGATTTAAATAATCTATCTACTTCCCTGGTTTTAACCTTATTCTGTTGAACAATTCCTTTGAGTATTTACTTTCTGGCAAAACCTAGCAGAGTTTATTACAACAGCTCAACCCTAGAACAGTTTATTACAACAGCTCAACCCTAGAACAGTTTATTACAACAGCTCAACCCTAGAACAGTTTATTACAACAGCTCAACCCTAGAACAGTTTATTACAACAGCTCAACCCTAGAACAGTTTATTACAACAGCTTTACAGGATCAAACTGACTTTTTGTTTAGCTTTAAATCCTGTCTCTGATTGCAGATAGCAATGGAAACTTGTAGGAGAGTTCACCAACAGGCCAAACTCATAGCCATACCTTCCCTAAAATACACTTCCAGCCTTGAGTTTCTTTGTGGCTCAAGAATTTTTGAGCTTAAGAACCAAAATTGTGCCTTTCTACAGTCCTGTTACACTACAATGATTTAACTTCCTAGTGTCACAGTGAGTAGGACATGGAATTCTAATGGTAATTCCATGTTAGGACCATTTTTGTGGGTTTATCCAAGCATGGGCTCTGTAATTCTTCAGTTGTCATAGTTTGCCCTTGGGGAGTTTTGGCAGCCCTGTAATGATGTAATTTATCTTCTTTCTCTCCTGCTAGCAAGGGGAGAGCTTCTCTCCTCCTGCAGATGCAAGGCATCTGTGTCTTCTCTTTGGCTTGTGTAACATGTGGATGAACTGTCTAGGAAAAGGGAATCCCTTGGGATCAAATATATCATTTGATTTTGAGCCTTGTTAATTCTGGAATCAGTTTTTGATCACTCTGTTGGAAATATGCTACCTTTGACCTGCCTCAAGTTTGCTTCAAAGGAAAACAAGCTTTGAGATTTTTGTTGCCTAAACTCTGTAACTGTCTGGGAGTTTCATCTCTCAGTTGTCTGTGCTGGTTACTGTTGTAACTCATTCATTTATTTTAGTTGGGATGTTTGTTCCTGTCTGGAGCTGTTGTTTTGTCTAATGCTCCTGTTCATTTCCCCACATTCTCTCCTGTTTTGCACAGCAGGAATTATCCAAAGGCTCTCTTCCTTTCTGCTTCTCCCACAGTCATTTTCCACTTCCCTGCTACTTACAATCTTTTTTGAATCTGGGTTTTTTGGGTGTTGGTTAGTTTGTTTTCAAACACCATCTCCCCAAAGTCTCTTGTTTGGTATTTTTGTGTCTTCCCCAGGCAAATGTGTTTTGCTTCCCATCCTTGCTCCGTACATGTGAGGTTCACTCTGTCAAGTGAACCTTTGGTTTTATATTACATCTCTCTGGGTTTAGGCTTAAGGAGCTGCTGAGCAAGTTCTTGAAAGAGAACTATTAGAACCCAGCAATTAGGCAAAAAGTCCAAGTAAGTCTGATGAGCTGAAAGTAGCTGGAGAAGCAGAGAAGGTTTTGGGAGGCACAGAAAAGTGATGTGCATCCTTGGCCTGTTCTAGCCTTTCCTTATGACCACTGCTGAAGAGAAGATGTTGAGCTAAGTAGACTTTTGCCCTAAACTTCCAAGCCATGATTAAGTTTTTTTACAAAGGGCAAGGACCTCTTTTTGTTCCCTCTTAAGTTGATGTGTACTCAATTTGTTTCCATCTCTCTAGGCAGGCTAAATGTAATTTTCATATTCAATGGTTACCTAAACCAATTTGGTCATATTCTGTGAAAGGTCTTGTTCTGACTGTAGAAATGCAAGCTAACTTCATCTGCCACTTCCAGCTCTATGCTCACTTCTCTTGCCTCTTTTCCCCTTGTCATCTCCTTTCAATCTAACCTGGGGTGGCAGATATTTTGAGACTTAGTGAAATTTTACTAATTAAGCTTTTAAAATTCTTCTAGTTTCAAAGACATAAGAACTTTTGCTTTGGTGACAGGTTAGAATTTCATTCCAGTGGGGATATAAAAATTGTTTATGAAATTGTGTTACTAAAAGTCTGACTAGCTTTATCAGGAAAGAAAACTAAGTTAATATATATTAAACTGAGACATGCCTTTTATTTCTGTCTTAAACCTTTAACAGCTTGTGTTTGGTAGGTAGTATATAAGTCACCCAAATGCTCCTTGTCTAGATGGCTCATTCTTTAGCACTCCTAGTGTGGAATAACTCCTTTGAGAGTACTTGGGGACTTTTAAGAATTTAAGGTGACTGCCCATGAACTGTTTTATTCCCAGTTCAGTAATACACAATGAAATGGCTTAATCATTTGTTTCATTTTCTTTCCTCTTCCTCCTTCTCTCCATAGTTTTCATCAGTTAAAAGCACTTTCAACTGGCTCAGCCCTTACCACTATCACTAATGATGGAAAATTGGAGCCCTTTGGGAATATCTCCACATAGGAATCATGGTGCTTTCTTGTCAGAAAGGCTTTGTAACCCCAGAAGTGTTTTCCTGGCTGTTACTTGCTAGACAGCACTTAATCAAAAGACTGAGTTTCTTTACACAGTTTATTGAAGAGTTACTCAGAGAAATCCTTTTTTTTATAATGAACTATTTCTTCTTTCTTTTCCAAGACTTGTCAGTACAAACAAAGCACTTTTTGTACGTGTTAGGATAAACATGAAAATCTGCAAGCATGTCTGTCTCATTTCTGCCTCATTTCTTCCAAGATGTTTATCAATTTGCTGAGGACAAAGAAGAATTAAGCTCCAGTGGAGTGATTACCAGCAACATTTAAATCATTTAGTTCTGGAGACCACAAAGCACTTAGAGCTCTCAGAGGACTTCTGCAAATATTGTCTCATTCCAGCCTTCAAACTGGCAAACCCTAGTCAGTGATGCCCAAAGAAGCCCAGTCCTGGCTGAGGTAGCAGCCTCCAGGTTTGCAGTCCCACCATAGTGGTTGGAGATTCCATGGAAGCTCTTACTTGTTGCTTAGAAGTGACAGTGTTGGCTTGGACTGTTGGTTGAGGTCTGTGGCATCATTTCAGGGCAGGATAGGCTCTGTGGGCTGTCCCCAATGTGCTTTGCTTCCTTCAGAGTGATTTCATTTATGAGCACAGGAAGGGAGTGATTCTGGTGGGAAAGCAAGTAAATGTTAGTGATAGGTGCTGTTCTCTTCCCCCCCAGCTATTGTGTTGTCTCTCTCCTCTGCTTTCTTTTTTCCTTCCTTTTCTCCTCAGACTTTTAATTTGTCCTATGGAGATGTATATAATAGCTTTCCCATGTTAGTGTTGTTATCCTGTTTTGGGATCTGCTACAGTAAAAGAAGGATAAATACAATTCACAGAATCATTTGGGTTGGAAGGGACCTCTGGAGGTCATCTAGTAATTAGTATCAAATAGTTTTTACAATTAAAAGCAGCAGACTATTGTTAATCAGGTAAAATCTGTCAACTTGGTGTAAGTTGGTGATCCAAGCTATATTTGTACATAGCAAGCAGGGATGACTTTGCCTTCACAAAACATCAAACCTCCATTCCAGCAAAGGTAGAGAAGAAATAACTTTGGATGTCTTGATTTTACAGGTTAAAGAAAAAGAACTTTGAGTAATTACTTATATTACTTTAAACTTAGTCCTATGTTGAAGAAAAAAATGATAGATATAAGGAGGAATTTCTCCACTGCAAGGGTTGTTAAATCTTGGCCCAGGCTGCCCAGGGAGGTGCTGGAGTCACCATCCCTGCAGGGGTTTAAGGAACATCTAGCTGCTCTCCTTAGGGCCATGGCTTAGTGGCATGGGAGTGATAGGGATGCTTGGGCTTGATGAGCTTGGAGGTCTCTTCCAATCTTTGTGTTTCTGTGAATTTGCAGGATTTTGAATTTAAAGCATATGTATGTCTAAAAAGGAAATTTTAGCAGTAATGTAACTCTTCAGAAAACAACACTTTTCCCAGTTTCCTTTTCCCCATGTTGATGTTTTTTAACACTCTCCACTGCCTTGCTTTCTGTTATATTACAGTCTGTGAGTAGCTTTCTTGTTTTCTACAATGTTCTGAGTTTTCTTTGCTAAATGTATGATCTGAACTTAAAACAGGATTACACATGCCATGCTTGAGGCACTGGAGTGTGGTAAGGAACTGGATGGTTGTCCATACTAGATATGCAGTGCTTTCTGATGAATAATGTAGTGAAGCTGAATAATGAAGCTGATGAGCATTTTGACTTTCTTCACTATTCCCTGCAAGATAGTGGAGATTTTCAGGGCAAGGTGATGCAAATGTAGTAGATGCTTAGCATTTCCAAAGACAATGAAAGATTTGGAGGTTAATGTGCTGGATGAGTCCATGTTATAAATGATCTTTAATTACCTGAAGGTCTTTGGTGGAAAAGTGGTTGTAAACTCATGAAGACTTATGTGGAGATAAATATGTAATATTTTTAGGCAGTGCTTAATTTCTGATGAAAGAGATGTGCCTTTAACCTCAGCTCTCTTCCAGGAAACATTCCCCTCATCAGCAAGGTGGTATGCAAATTTGATATTAACCTTGATTACCGAGATTATGAGAAGCCTGTAGCATTCCCTTCCCTGTTATAGAGCATGCACTGCCAGGCAGGGAAGTGGAAAATATACTATTGCTAATCAGCCACCTTGGAGTGCCTGATTCAATACTTCAGAAGTAAAAGATTGATTTAGATCATGGTATGTGAATCACAGAATGTCCTGAGTTGGAAGGGACCAACCAGGATCATCAAGTCCAACTCCTGTCTATGCTACCACCCTCTGGGTGTAGAATGTTCCTTATATTCAGCCTAAACCTCTCCTGGCACAGCTTCGTNTCCCTCAGCCTGTCCTCAGAGCAGAGGTGTTCCAGCCCCTGAGCATTCTTGAGGCCTCCTCTGGACCTGCTCCATCAGCTCCATGGCCTTTCTGTGTTGAGGGCTCCATATAGGACCCTGCACTTGGTCTTGTTGTTCCCTTGGGTCCTGTCACTGGTCACCAAAGAGAAGAGATCATCTCCTGCCCCTCTGCATCCTCCTGTGAGGAAGTTATAGACCATGCTAAAGTCTCCCCTCAGTCTCTTCTTCCCCAGGTTAAGCAAACCAAGTGACTTCAGCCACTCATATAGCTTCCCCTCTAGACCCTTCACCATCTTTGTGGCTACATTTGGATGCTCTCCAACAGCTTTATATCATTCCTGTATTGTGGCTTCCCCAACTGCACACAAGACTGAGGTGAGGTCACAGCAGCACAGAGCAGAGTGGGACTGTCACCTCTTGACCAGCTAACAATGCAGTGCCCGATGCATTCCAGGAAATAATTGATCCTTTGGGCTACCAGGGCACACTGTTGACTCATATTCATCTTGTTATCCACCAGAAGTCCCAGATCCCTCTCTGTGAGGCTGCTCTCCAGCCTCTCCTTCCCCAATCTGTGTGTACATCCAGGGTTGTCCTGTCCCAGGTGCATAATCCAGCACTTGTCCTTGTTAAACTTCATATGGTTGGAAATGAAGAAGTTCTAGTTGGTTCCTTTTCTCAAGTTCTTTGTCTCTTCTGAGGATTTCTGTCTGCAATTGGAAAGCAGAATTACCTGTTATGTAAGAAGCTCAGATTTTGTCATATTTCTATCAGCTTCTGCAAGATCCCATGACTTGCTAAGAAAAATTCTGAATATCACTCTATCAAGGAGCTGGCAGTGATATATTCTTCCACTCTCCTCTGCTGAAAATACCTTTTTATTCACATGAAAAGTGAAGTGACTGAAAGAGAGTTATGGCAGAAATCAGTGATATATGCTTGAAGTAGATGGTTCAAGGCAAGCAGAGATGTCTAATACTTGATTTCATTATATAGGTTCTGAAAAGATTAAGTAATGAGTTGTGCTCTGCTTGGGGTTTCCAGGCTACCCTAAGTCAATAAGAGAAAAAATAGAATAGTGCAGTCTTGAATCATTATCCAGAAGTTCACTAAAATCTCTGCAATTCAAAAATTGGAAACCAATCATGGGCCTTGAAGGGTCAGAGACTTTGACTTAAAAGGCTCAACTTACCAATTCATCACTGATAAAGATGTATTATTAGGTAATTTTTTTTGCTGTGAAGCATTTCATGCTGCAAGATGTCTGGATTTTCCCTCACACTCCACCTCCTCCAGTAATTCCTATGTTGGAAGAAAAAAGAATGCTAAGAATTATCCAGCCACTTAACTTTTTCTTTTTGTCCTTTTCTACTATTTAGGGCAAGATGAAATCCTGTGGGAGAGTTTTTGTTGTTGTTTTGGGGATCTTTTTGAGCCTGTGCACATCGTGCTACAATGTGTTAGTTGTTTTGAATCTTTTCTCTTTTTCTAAATGGTGAACAAGCCTGAGGCTTGGAGTGAAGTCAAAAGGTTTTTCTTCATCCAGAGTAGGATATAATAAAAATCCCATGCTGACTGATGATATAACCTTCTTACTGGGAATTAAATGCCTCCTATCTTTATAATTCACCTTACCTAGGCTGTACTACTTTGTGTTAGTTTACACTTTGTTTGAGATGACATTGAAAAACCAACTGAGATGCCTGCTCTGAAGGAAAAAAGCTTCAAAATTCAAAGATGAGGGAAGAAATGTATCAATTCCTTTGCACCAGGATCAGTTATTCAAGACAGGCTCATAGAATCATTGAGGCTGGAAAATACCTCCAACCATCAACCCAACAGCCCCATGGCACCAAGTGCTATTCTACATGGCTTTTGAACCTCTCCAGGGATGGTGATTCCACCACTGCCCTGGGCAGCCTGGGCCAGTGCTTAACTAGCATTTCAGGGGAGATATTGTTCTTAATATCCAACTTAAACCTTCCTTGGCACAAGTTGAAGCCATTTCCTCTTGTCCTAGCACTAGTCACCTGGGAGAAGAGACCAACCCCCACCTGGCTCCAACCTCTTCTCAGGGAGTTGTAGAGAGTGAGAAGGTCTCCTCTGAGCCTCCTCTTCTCCACAGTAACCAAGCCCAGTGCCCTCAGCTGCTCCTCAGAAGATCTGTGAATTTAAACAAACAAACAAGAGAACAAACAAACCAGTATTGTTGATTTTCCCCCCTCTTTGACAGAATCACAGAATGTTAGGGGTTGGAAGGGACCTAGAAAGATCACCTAGTCCAACCCCCCTGCCAGAGAAGGATCACCTAGACCAGCTCACACAGCAATGTGAATTTGGTAACATTTTAATTGTTGTTTATTTTGTTATTTTTTTTTGTTTTCCCCTACTCTTGAGGGATCAACTTTTTAGCTTGGATAACAAAATTGCCAATTACAGCCAAACATAGTCTTTGCCATGCTTGCCAGGCAACAGATTTATCTCCAAGGTTGTGTGTTTTGTTAGCTCTTGTCTGTTGGAAGAACAGAACTCCCAAGTCCACTAACCACTTTAAGGCAGAGATAGAGCATCTTTCTTTTCTCTGATTTTTCTCCCCTCTCCCTTTCTTGTTATGGATTTAAGGTTAGTCACACATGCTCACACACTCACCCTCTCACATGTGAGTGAACCCATTTCTCACCTCCATTTTCTCTACCATGCTTAGATGATTACTGTAAACTTTCTAGCCTTCACCAAATGAATTAACAAACAATAGCAACCTGTAGAAGTCTATCTCCCCCCACCTCCTATTTTCTTTTGAGTTGATAGCTTTTCTATCAAATATAAGTGCACCCTTGTGTGTCTCTGTTGCTGATTGGTTCAATCTCTTCAGGAGTTGTGTAGTTAAAAAGAAAATCTCAATTTCAGCTACTGATGTGCTTCAATTGCCGTGTTGAACTTTGATGAATTCAGCTTTGGTGTATCTCTGCTTCTGGTTCATTGCAGTGCAGCCACTGCTATCTGTCTGGAGAGCAAGCCAAGGAGCAGGGAGATCCTCCCTTAATCTCAGACTTGCCTTCAGAAGGACAAGGTGGGCAGCAGCACTGTGGGCCTTGCTTGCCTCTCCTGGTTGCAGGCAAAAGGACACTGGTTTTGCCCCTTTTCCACGCTTTCCAGCTGCTGCCCTTGGAAAGAAAGGATCTAGAGGAAGTCAGTGTTGGTCTCAGTCTTCCTCAGCACTGGTGAGGCCACACCTCCAATCCTGGGTTCAGTTTGGAGCCAGAAAGACATTGAGGTGCCGGAATATGTCCAAAGGGAAACAAAGCTGGTGAAGGTTATAGAGCACAAGTGTTGTGAGGAGCAGCTGAGGGAACTGGGCTTGGTTAGCCTGGAGAAAGAGGAAGCTTAGGGGAGACCTTCTCACTCTCTACAGCTCCCTGAAAGGAGGTTGGAGCCAGGTGGGGATTGGTTGTTCCAAGTAACAGGTGCTAGGACAAGAGGAAATGGCCTCAAGTTGCAGCAGGGGAGGTTCAGGTTGGATAGGTTTGTCTTGCTCCTTCTCACAAAGAAGTGACAGGATCAGTAGCACAGGCAATAAGCTTAGTCTCTTTTCCTATGAAGATGAAAATGTCAGTGTAATCCAGGTACAGAGATTCTTAATAACCACATAGAAGGTAATAATTTCACTCAAAAGAAAAGTCATAATGAAAGTAAGTCATTTTCTTCTCCAGTTTAATTAGATTGTTAATTAAATTGGGAAAACTAGCTTGTCCTTTTTAAAGTCCGTAGTAATTTTGCTCCAGTAAGTCTGCTGTAGTGTATAAACCAGTTCTGTCAGTGCTGTGTGTGGCTGAGACTGCAGAGCAGCTTCCCTGCTGTGGAACAACTTCTAACACAAGCTCTGTGGAACCACCTTGGTAGCTTCACCTGACAGACAAGAATTGCCTAACACATTCTAAATCTTTATACTTTCCCAACAAAATTCTCTCATAAGTTGGAGGAAGAAATACTTTGTGTTGGTCCAGGATAGGGTCAAGGCATAGCATAGAGTTGGGATTATTGAGTTTGGAGAAGAGAAGGCTCCCAGGAGATGTTCTTGAGGCCTTCCAGGACCTGCAGGGGCTCCAAGAGAGCTGGGGAAGGACTTGTTAGGCTGTCAGGCAGTGCTAGGACTAGGGGAATGGATCCAAGCTTGAGGAGGGGAGATTTCAGTTGGCTGTCAGGCAGAAGTTGTTGCCCAGGAGGGTGCTGAGCCACTGTGCCAGGTTGCCCAGAGAGGTGGTGGCAGCCCCA
>VWZO01000488.1:31742-82067 GCA_013396975.1 Bucco capensis | reverse complement strand
AGGTGTCCCTGCCCATGGCAGGGGGGTTGGAACTAGAGGAGCTTGAAGGTCCAACCCTGACAATTCTATGTGAGAGAGAATTTGTGTTGTTTTGCATGTGCTGCCTATTTCTCCAGTGTTAGGAGAAGAGCTTGTGCCAGAGCTGTTTGGAGACTTGGCTTGACTTTAGGCATCTCTCCAGCCTTTGTGGTAGGAAAGGGGATTTTGTGAACCAATAATAAAATGTTGTAGGGCTTTTATCTTTTTTAGGTGGAGGTGGAAGGGGTAAATTACAGAGAAAGCTCCAAATGTGAGCATCAGCAGAGCATGAGCAACAGAAGGTGAAGGCTGGAGAACAATAGAAAGTTGTCAGTTCAGCTGCAACTTCCTGGAGCTAGGACAGCAGTAACAGGCAACAAGTCTTTGTGGAGGCATTATTTAATGGCTTGTTAGGTTGTCTCTGGAGCACTGATGGTGACAAGAAGTGAATGCACAAGTATTTCTACAGAGAGCTTATTTTTGGCAAAAATTGTTAATGATTAGCTATTTGCTTTCAGAAAAGAAGTCAAAGTCAGAGTAGGATCTTCCTCTTTAAGTGTGGTCAACAGCTTTAGTGTGATTTGAATATTTATTCCAGAATGAGAATAGAGACAGATATTTCATGCTTCCAAAGATTATTAATCAAGCACAGAAGCTGGACTTCTGTTTTTCCATGAGGAATCACTCATAGTTTAAAATCAGATTAGCTTCTTAGAGAACATGACACAGTTTGTGTTTAAGCTAAAATGTGACTTCATTTGACTGCTTCCATTTTATTAGTTCAATTAATGTAATTTCACATGTAGTAAATTTTCCTGTTGTAGAAGGGAGCCTTATAGCAGATCTTAATTGCTTCTCTAAATTCTTTAGTTTCCTCTAAATATTGTGATGCAAGTTAAGTAATTTTTTACCTATGTTATATAATGCTGAAGTTTTTACAAGGATTTCCACAGTGCTGATATTTAAGACATAATTAAAGTTTATAATTTAGAGCTTTAAGGAGCTGTTTTATCTCTGCTCTAATACAGTTCCAAAATGAAGTTGATTGTGTGAAGAAGAGGAATAAAATTCAGTGGCAAAGCTGATGGAGATTGCCTTCAGGAAAGAAAGTTTGGTAGAATTCCTTTTTTCCTTTGTACAATATTTTTAAGCAAATCATGGAGAAAAAAAATGCTGAATGAGTCTGTAGTCTAGATGGTGTAAAGTTTTTCTGGAAGGATTTGTTATTCTTCTGCCATTCTCCAGAGAGAATTTTCACCCCTTCCTCTTTAAAGTAAAGCTGGGCTCTGCAGGCTTTGTTAGTAAATGCAGATTTGGTTATCAGGGGGCTTTCATATGTTTTCACTTACTGCTGTTTCTTTTGCTAGCTAATGTGCTTAAGCTTTGATTTTGTTAGCATTAGGAAGATGTACTGAGTGGCTGCCATGGAATGGAAGTTCCCACATTAGCAGTGGGAGTAATATTTGCTATTGACTTAGTCTTCTTGCTGTGGCAGCTAGCAGTAATTAAAGGCAGCTTTAAAGGTAGTGCATTGGTTTCTTTTTCTCTTTCTTTCCTGAGCCAAGTAAAATGGAAAATACTCTCCTCTACTCCCAATCATGAGTAGTTGTGTTCTTTTCTCTTTCACCATGCTTGGTGGGAGCTTTGTAGGCAGCATGAGAATCACAGAATGACAAAGGTTGGAAGAGACTTCTAAGCTCATCAAGTCCAACCATACCTAGCACTGCCATGCCACTAACCCATGGCCATAAGGAGAGCATCTAGATGTTTCTTAACCTCCTCCAGGGATGGTGACTCCAGCACTTCCCTGGGCCAAGACTTAACAACCCTTTCAGTGAAGAAATTCCTTCTGACATACAATCTAAACCTCACCTGGTGCAACTTGGATCCATTTCCTCTTGTCCTCTCACTGTTAACCCTGGAGAAGAGACCTACCCCCAGCTCACTACAAACTCCTGTCAGGTAGTTGTAGAGAGAGCTAAGGTCTCCCCTGAGCCTCCTCTTCTCCAGCCTAACCAACCCCAGTGCCCTCATCCTCTCCTCATAAGACTTCTGCTCCAGAGCCCTCCCCAGCCTTGTTGCCCTTTCTGGACACATTCCAGTGCCTCTGTGTCCTTCTTGAGACACCTCTTCTGCTAAATTAAGATTGAAATTTCTGACAACTTTCTTCTACCTTGTCATCTTCATCATTATCTACTAATTTGCAAATTCATCACCCATATTCTAGCATTCAGGAGCTTAATTTTACAAATGAACCTTGGCTCTTTTTCTCAAAGGAGTAATTTGTTCCTTCAGACTTGTTTTTCCTTTCCTCTAAAGGAGCTGTTGGGGTGGTGCTGGTTGTAAGGTGTTTGCTCTAAGGCTGATTGATGTTGAACCAATATGTTATGGCTGGTGCAGAGCAATGAAAACAGCAGTCCTGAAGACCAGTAACAACAACTTAGTTTGAACATGAATTGGTCTGTCTCTTCTGGTTAGCTGCAGCATCCCTGGACATGTATTTCCTGAAGTGAAATGTAAACACTTTGTAAGAACTGCTCCTTGATAGCTGATTCAGATATTTTGTGCACCATTAATCTGTGCTGTGTCCTGCAGCTATGTATCCATCACTGAAATCAGCCCCTGAAGAGTGGTTGGTAGCACAGATTCAGTATCTACATGCATCACTGCAGCAGCTTCAGGTTGTCAGAGTTACACAGGGAAGAGGATGAGGTTTATTAAGTAAAGAGAATGCTATAAAGTTAAAGATGATTTGCATGGTGTATGTTAAAAATGGTCTAGTGGCACCTTCCTAGTGAAATCAAACCTGACAACTTCAGTGTGTAGAAGCCCAAGTGAGCAATAATAAACCCCAGGCAGAATGCACTACAGTGGGACTGCTGACAGACAGCTACAGTCAGAAGGTGCAACTCCTGCTGCACTCCTGTCCACTGTGCTAAGTTCAGCTTCTCCCATTCCCATTGGCAGTGCAGTCAGCAGTTGCAGTTTGCTCAGCATCCCAGTGCAGATGGAGCCACAATCCATGCTGCACCCATCTTACTCCATCACAGGACTCAGCGCACAGCCAGAGGAGAAAAGGATTATTCATAATCCTTTAGTAGTAGGGGACCTACTAGTGACTTTCCAGTACCTAAAGGGAACTTCCAAGCAGGCTGCAGAGGGCCTGTTTGCAAAGGCCTGCAGGGAAAGGACAAGGGGCAATGGTTTTAAATTGGAGAAGAGTAGATTTAAACTGGACAGTAGAAAGAAGTTGCTCCCCACGAGGGTGGTGGAACACTGGCCCAGGTTGCCCAGGGAGGTGGTTGAGTTGCCATCCCTGGAGGCATTCCAGGTGAGGCTTGCCAGGGCTCTGGGCAAGCTGATGTAGTTGGGGATGTCCCTGGCCACTGCAGGGGGGTTGGACTAGATGAGCTCCAGAGGTCCCTTCCAACCCAAACCAGTCTAGGATTCTATGATAATATTAAGGCACCTTGCATGCTGAAGGTTTTTGATAGACACACTATTAACTTAGCATGCATTTTGATACAGTAAACAATGAGAATTAATGGGATGTTTTACTTGAAAATTACATGATGAGTGTGTTTTGTGTGTTCAGCTGCTGTGTGGAACTGGAGTGTGGAACAAAGCTAATACTGCCAGATGTAATGTCAGTTAGCAGCACTGAGGCTTAACTTTTTTTTTGGTGTTTTCAGTGGAATTAACAAAAGAAAATTCAGTGCTTCTTGTTTGTATTAATCTACTACTCTAATTTCCCCAATTACGAACATTTGAGACAAAATCAATTCACACTTGGCAGGTACATACTTTAAACCACTCTGTATTCCTGCCTGCCTTTTGAACATGAACATGTTAAAAATAGTCTCCCAGTCCAGACAGGGTATTTTTGGGCTGCTTTCAGGGCTGTATCTACCTGCTTCTCCTGGGGATGAACCTACCTCAGCAGTGTCCTGTGTGTTTTGGGTTTTGTTGTTGTCCTTGCTGAATGACAATTTCAGGAGAAAACTGAGAAATTCTCCCAAGGCTGCAATTGCCATCTTTCATCTTACAATCACTTCCACCAGAAAGAAAAAGATCATTACTCCCAGTATGTAGTTCTAGGGAGTGTATTATCATGTCATCTTATTTTCACTTATTGAAGAGGCCAAGGCAGAAAGGATCCCAGCTGACAGTGGTGCTAAACTGAGCTCATCAGAGCTGTGAAGGTTTGACAGTTTGCCTGCCAAAGAGTAGCTCAACTACAAGGGGAAAAAAAAAATCAATTACTTCTCTTCAGATAAAAGAACTTTTTTTCTAGAGATGTGGTTTAATCCAACTTCCTAAATGAATAGGAAACATAACAGTAAAAAGCTTCTGCATCTATCCATGTAGCTACACTGGTTAGACATGTAATTTCTCCTTCTCCCTCCAACTTGTGAAGCACAAGGCCATGCTGGCATATACTGCTTTGTGTAGCTGGTGTGAGCATGTCAGAAGATCCAATTGTGCTGAATTATGTGGATTAGTTTCTATGCAGTTCTTTATAAGCACCTGCTGTTGAATGCTGCTGTATTTGGATAGTCTCATTTCAAACCATCCCATTTTGGGGCACTCTTAACTACTGGTTCTGCAAGAATGCCTTCACCTTGGGCTTGTTGAGGAACAGCTGTACTGAGTAACTGCATGTAGACAAGACTGCAATCTTTCCTGATGGCTATAAATACATATTTATCCAAGTAGCTACAACTGGTAACAGATGGCAGATAGAAGTAAAAACATCTTGTGAGTGCTGCTCCTTCTTTCTGCATTCTTCTCTCTTTCTCTCTATTTGGGGAAACCAGAGAGAGAATTATCATGTGTTCTTGAAAAGTGGATGTTAACTGCTCTACCAATGAGCTTGCTTCAAAATCCAGTTTGGTTACTCTGGAGGGGGAAATAATTTAAATTGATTCCAAATTGTGTAGATTGGTCTAGAAAAATAATTTTTGCAGTGTGTTTCTAAACAGAGTTTTCACTTTCTGCTTTGGCTCTCAAATTATCATTGCCCTCTGGGAAGTAGCCTAAGAGTAACCCTGATGGAAGGAGCTATCATGAACAGTTTCTTCTGGAAGCTTTCAAAGCTTTAAGTATGATTTTTAGAGAGAGAATGTTAACTATGGGGAAAATGAATTCCTGTTGTATGAAGAATTGTTGAAGGGTTAAAACCCAGAATTTTGCCCCACACAGATCTTGTGGCAGATGAGACACCAAGCCCAGAGTTTCATATAAGCTTCCCTTCTGATTCAAGGAATTTTAGAGAGTATCCCAGAAAAGCAGCTTCTCTTGGGACCTTTCAGAGAATTAATTATTATTAGCTATATTATCTAATGATCTTTTACCACTGTGGCCTGTTATGATACCTTCTCCAGTACACAGCAGTTTTTATTTGGCTTCCAATCTTATTAATTACAATAATCTTTGTCATGGCAACCAAGTCTTACAGTGTTTGGTTGCTAAGGCTTTTGTTAAAATGAAGATGAAGTACACTTAATTGGGGATTTTTGTTGTTGTTGTTAAAATGAAGGCAAAAATAGACTTAATTGGGGATTTTTTTTAAATTAGTGTGCCTTTACCTGAGTGTTTTTTTTCCCCCCTGAGTTCTGACAAGCTCAGAAGCTTCTATTCTGCTGAATCTGTAGGTTCATATCTACTTTTTGTTTGCTTTAGTAAGGTTTTAATAAAGGGTAAAGATATGCAGGAGAAGGAAAAAAATGAAGTCTTTGAAGAAATACTCCAGTATATTCTGTTTGTCTTATGGAAGTATTGAAAGAATCTTTCACTTCTGCTGCTAAGCACATAACTCACTGAAGGAGTGCAAGTGGGTACAGGGCATTCTGCCCCAGGTGGTTCCCAGGGCAGCACCAGGCTCTTAAAATTAAGTCAGTCCCATGAAAGCATGAAAATAGTGATATTTTTCAGAGAAAGATATATTTTCAGTGAAATATAGTCCTAGAACTGTCCCCCTGACCTGGCTACTCTTAATGGGATATGCTAAGTGAGTAATTCTACTTGGTGGGGTAGATATTAAGGTGCAGTGAGGAAAGTGAGGTTTCACTTCTATGAATGGTTATTCCTTGAGCTATCTAATTAAGTAGCTGGAATGATAATTCCTTCTATTGTGGCAACATTTCACAGGATCATTAAGGTTGGAAGAGACCTCTAAGCTCATCAAGTCCTATCACTCCCATACCCCTAACCCATGGCCCTAAGGAGAGCATCTAAATGTTTCTTAACCCCTGCAGGGATGGTGACTCCTGCACCTCCCTGGGCAGCCTGGGCCAAGGTATAACAACCCTTGCAGTAAAGAAATTCCTCCTTATATCTAATCTAAACCTTCCCTGGTGTAAATTGAATCTATTTCCTCTCATCCTCTCTCTGTTAACCCTGGAGAAGAGATCAACCCTTGTGTGGAGTCTCCCAGGAGCAACAAAGTACTGCAAAAAATTTGGGCTGCCCTATTTTGGGTGAACTGGAAATGGGATGCTTACAACCCTCTGCTTGTATGTTTGGGAGCAGTGGAGGAATTCCTTCTGAAATGATGAGATAAAGAAATAATCCTTTCATTTCTTGATGGGACTGTGTTAGCAGCAGAAAGATTCAGTTCTAGACTGGGGTAACATCCATGCCAACATTTGTATGTTCAGCTTTCTTAATTTCCCAATTTGCACTTCTCACACCATCCTGACCATAGGGATGCAGTGCAGGAAATACTTCACAACTTGTCCTATAAAAACAAGAGCCAAATCTCAACACCAGGACAAAAAAGATCCTCTTGCCTGCAGAAGAAGGCTTGGAGAACTTGGAATGAATGAGTTCCTCACTTGCCTGATGGCTTGAAAAACACACAAGAGGCAAAAAAACCTCTTTATGTATGGAATGTAAAACCTGAAACAGAGATGCAAAACACTAGCTGACTCCTACCAAGCTGTATTTCCAACAAATATGTTTGGATTGAGCACCACATGAGGTTGCAGAGTGTGAACTCAGTGTGATCTTCAGGAGTGGGTAGGAAAGGGGAATGGCAGGCAGTGCTCTTTCTCAGCCATTGAGATGTGATGGCTTCTTGGAGTAGAAAATAGATGGATATTTTATTGATTCCTAGCAGGCATGTTGTTAAAGCAGCAAGCAGCTTATTTACAAAGGGGAACATTTTTAGCATAAATGAGAGTGAATCAAAAGAAGCATAAGAGAAATGAATGAGCAACCTGATCTTGCTGAGGAAGGAATGAACCAAAAGGATGCCAGTAAAATAAACAGGAGTTTGTTTGCTTGCAATATGTGCTGGAGTGTACACATTGGGCCTTCTTCAGGAATGAGGAATAATCCTAGCTAAGTGGTGCTCCAAACAGATTGGGAACTACTCTTTAAAGACTACAATTCTGAGATTTAAAAGCAAGAGCAAAGGCAGCAACTGAAAAGACTTCAGTCACTGAGCTGATAACATGCTCATTAATATGCATATGTATATTTATAGCACTGCAAAACTCTATCACTTACAGGTAGATGTTACCAGATCAAATAATTGCTCTCTTAGATATAAGCATTGTGAATTCTTTTCTGATAAAAAATACTCTTTCTTTTCCAGAATAATAATGTACTTAGTATAACATAGATCATTTGGTGCTTCAAGCCTGAGTTTCTTGAAAGGTTCTTCTTGGGCTCTGCTTTAGAAAGGCTTCACATCAGCAGGGTTGCTTTCCATCTTTTGTCTTTTCTAGCTGATTGGTGGTTTGTTGTGTTGTTTTTTGTTTAGTTTTGTTTTCAGTACCTTTGTGATGATTATTGTGAGGTGGTTTCAGACTATGCAATTTTACCACCCCAATAACCCTGGCAGTTTGGTTTTGATTTTAAACGGGAGGTATTTGGCACTTCTTGGTTTCATTGCTGCTATACTAAGATCATATAACCAATTCTTTATCTCTGGGGTGGGTTTTTTTTTGGTGGTGGTGTTGGTTTTGTTTTTGTTTCTAACCTGTATATAAAGACTTCAGTAGATTTATCTCAAGCTGGCAAAATGTGCTAGATCTACATCCTCGAAGTGCATTGCCTTGCCTGTAGTGTAATGCTTATTTTTTAAACATAGGCTAAAATCTTAAGAACTGCTCATTTGTTGTAACAAGACTTAAGTGTATTCCTAGCAATTAATAAATATATATGTCAGATAATAGGTTTCTTTAATGACTGTGTTAAACAGTTTGACTTTTCTAACTTGCAAGTGAAATAGTTGAGGAGACAAAACAGTTTTTGTGCACTTTGTAATTCAGGTCTAGAGTGAGTAAGGATAAGTGAAGGAGCCAGCAAGTCAACAAATCTCATGCTTTCAAGTACAAATCACATATATTCTCCATGTCTGTGGCTAAAGAAGCAAATCTGCTCCTTGAGCTCAAGTCCTCCCCATCTATCAGCAGCAGTGCACCAGGCACAGCAAGACTGCCAAGAAACTCTTGCCCATTGTTCAGATGTGCTGTATGCATGTGGCTTTTTGTTTTACAGGTGTTTTATTCTGTCTTATACAAGTGGATGAAGGGATTTGTTCCTGGAGATGTTATGGAGTTGCTGAATTTGCTGAATTAGTCACTCAGTCATTTGGAATTTTTCTTTGAGGTAAATTGGTCTTACTGGTTAGATCAGACAAAACATATACTTCGCTGGCAAGGACAACCTCAAATGATGAATTACAGGAGGAGAAAATCCTAGAGTCACAGAATCATGAAGGTTGGAATAGACCTCTGAGGTCATCAAGTGTAACCATCCAGCCAGCACCACCATGCCACTAAGTGCCACATCTCTATGTTTGTGTATATACTAGTTAAATATTTAGTTAAATGTGATAGAGTTGTTAAGAAGCAGGATTTTATCCTCTTTTTCAGCCAAGATGCTTAACTTTCATACACAGGCTCCAACCTCAGTTAATTAAAAAGACATTAAAGTAGATATTTTCAGATAAGCATATGACTTAAGAATATTGATTTAGTTTGGCTTTAAGTAATTTAAGTTTCTATTTCAGACTCTTGCTGCCAACTGTGGGTCACTTTCAGCTTCTGGCTTTACTTTTACTATACTATCTTATAAATGAAGTTATTGTCTATGAAATAAGCTTCCATACATCTGGTTGAAAAATAGATCAGTAGCCTTGGTCTCGTGGCTTTTCATGAATGAAGTAGAAGGAATGAAATTAATGTTCTTGAAGATCTTTTCAAAGGATAGCAAAAGATACTTTATCCTTTGCAGAAAGGAGAAGAAAGAGAAACAGGAGATGGTCAGGGAAACTCTTCTTAACCAAGAGTTGGTTAAGCATTGGCCCAGGCAGGTGCTGGAGTCACCATCCCTGGAGGGGGTTAAATGAAAGACATGTAGATGTGATGCTGAGTGACATGGGTTGGTGGCATGGGGGTGATAGGTATGGTTGGACTCTTAAAACCTTAATGGTTCTGTGATTCTGTGCACATTTAATACAAGAAATGTTCATTTTTGAGCATGTTAGATCTCGTTTAAGTTTTGAAAGGATATTGGCAATCCTCTATTAGTATTGTAGTCTTTGGTTTCATTTAGCTTATGTGTGAAATTATTTGTGGAAATATTATTTGTGTTATAAATGGACTATAAAATGGTATTTTCCTCAAGTTTTACATGTCATCTAAAGCCTAGCATATGTTTGTCTAGCTACTCTTACCTGAGTAATAGTCTCACTTGCATATAAGTATTGGAGCACACTCTTCATGGGTTACTTTGCAGAGATGACATGAAAATCTCTGTAGCTGCAATATTGCATTTCTCCTTCAATTTCTCTTTCCTCAGGCCATGTGCACCAAGAAACTTAATTTCAGCTAACTGCTGGGAGCTTGGATTTCACATTACATCAAGTTGAAGAACAGTTACTGCAGTGCCAGTTTTTAGCATAGCATTTTTTTTTTTAGGAATAACTCTGCTGGAGAAGGAAAAAAAAACCAAACCAACAAAAAAGTACTAAAACCCAACCCCTTAATTATTTTTCTGGTTTATTCTTTCAGTAGCTTTTCTTCAGTTCCCTGAGTGGAAGAAGGGTTTGAAACTAAAAAATGGAGCTGAGACTACATAGTAAATATTTCTACAGTTTGTGTCTGGATGTTTAAGAGGATGCAATGGAGGAAGAACCTCCAAGAGCATCTTCAGAATGCTCTGGTTTTTGTATGCTACTTAGTGTATTGGTTTGTGGTAGATCTCTAGTACTATAGTACTATGCAGAGGCACAATGGGCTGCTGAAGGGAAGCTGAGTGGAAATAAGCAGACTCTGTGTCAGGAGCATTCCATTTCATGCTATTTCTGGGGTTTCCCCTTTAAAATGAAAGCATTTGGTTATTACAAAGCAGTTAATTTTGCATTTCCTATGTATTTCCATTACAGCTAAGTACTATTCTACATCAGCACTTGGCTAGGTTTGGTCCCTGAGGAGTATATTTTTAGTTCCTTTCATAAGGATCAAAAATAACCTTTCAACATATGTATTTTTGTATTTCTTTAACTCAGAATAGTTGGTAGGGTGGTATTTGAGACACAGGAAGAGTTGCTGGTAAATCTCTGGGGTTTGTAGAAGTGTGCTTCAGAGCCCTGGAACTTCTTTAATGACTTGTTGGCATTCACTCTGTATCTCTCTTACCTTCTGCTGCTCATCAGAAGTGTTGGTTAGATCTAAAGTGTTTTGTGGGTTGAACTAAGACATTTCTAGAATGTCCCACTAGGTGTTTAAGAAACATTAAGATGCTCTCCTTAAGGCCATGGGTTAGTGGTATGGGAGTGCTAGGGATGCTTGGGCTGGATGAGCTTAGAGCTCTCTGCCAACCTTTGTGATTCTGTGAATAACTTGTCCCTGAATTCTATACACTACTTGTTAATGTTTCCTTATATTCAGAATGTTGGGAACCATTTTGCCCTGTAGACCTTAATATAGTGTGTGGATGAAGGTTTTAGAACAAATATGGAAATCTTTCCTCAAGGTCTCTTTCAGTATCTTAATATCTTTAATGTTGCCAGAGACAGTGACAATCAGATAGTTAAGGCAGTTAAAAGATCCATATCTGTCTACACATGCTGTGTACACAGCCATGTGTGTGTTAAGACCTAGACATGTACATAATAAATTGCTTAGCTGGCACTGGAAGCATTTTTCTTGGAAGTGCATCCTGGATTTACAAATTGAGGCATTCAGCAACTTGGAGTAAGGTAGTAAAGGATGAAAGGAAGGAGGAAAAGGAGTCATGACTGTTGGGGAAAGGAGTGTTCTAGTCCATTTCAGGCACAAGATGAATGGCACCTGAGTTGCCTAGATAGTCTGACATCCTAGGAATGTATTGTTTTACAAATACCTTGATTAATTTTTTTTTCCCCCCACATCCAAAGAACCTATTTACCACCCAGAGATGGATCACACTTTGGTTGTTCCTTTCCTTTTAGTTTGGATTGTCCTTATTCATCACTTACTTTTGTCAGGAGTGTGAGGTTTGACTTTGTGTATTTTGTGCACAGGATTGATTAAACTTAAGCCAAGGAGAACTGGATGTGCCAAAGGACAAAGTGACTATTACTCAATGTGTCATGCTTGCCATTATTAAACACTAATCACTGAAAGGGAATGGTCTACAAATACTTTGCCTAACTCTGTCCTGGTACTGTTTGCCATGATCCAAATGAAAGTCAAGGTACACTAGTTATTTCCCATTCATATTATAAAAGAGAGACCATCACTGGATTCTATCTATCAGCAAATGCTGATAATGAAAGGTGATCTTTGATTAATTTGGTAATACTTTGGGCTGTTAGTTCTATGTAACATTTTCTCTTTACTGCCTGTAAAAGAGCTGCCCATAGAAGTTATTGAACCATATTTATGGCTCCCTAAGCAAGGTGTGCAAAAGTCATTTTAGCAAACCTTATATGAAGTAAATGGAAAAGGACAGATTTTGGTGTGGTGTTTGTTTTAAAAGAATTAAATCTGGGTAGAGCTTCAGAGCTCAAATGTCAGGAGTTGAGGTCTAAAGTAAACCTGGGCAATGAGTTAAATCTGCTGTTCAGGTTTACAATTCCAGATTGCTTTTCAGAAGTAATAAAGTCTTGCTGCTTGAGCTGACACATGACTGACTGAAGCTCTCTGGAGCATTACACCACCAGCAGACAGAAGATCTAATCACAGCAGTTTGCTTCAATCTCCCAAGTGCTTCTTATTTAATATTTTATAAGTATTTGGTTACTCTTCATGTTAGCTGTTATGTATCCTTAGCCAAAATAGAACTTACCTGAGTGCTGAAATACAAAATTAAATGGTTGGTATTTCAGGTCAGGGTAGGTGAGGAGCAAGTGGCTTGCTGGAGACAGCATGTTTTGCACTATAAACCCTTTGGGAATCTAAGATCTCTTTTTGGAAGCTCTGGAATCCAAAGAGTGTAACTGGGAAGCCTCAAAAGCTCAGGCTGAGGTTTGGGTTAGGAGGTTCCTGCAGCTGCAGGAAGAGTGGATCTGAAACACAAGGCTGAGGGACTTGGAAGCAAGAGGAAATCCTGCTTTATGAAATTGGGTTTGGAGATTACTCTGATATGTTAAGTTTTATCCTTGCAATCTCTTGATATCAAGTGACTATCAAGTAGAATTTGCCTTTCTTATATACATTATGAAGTGTGTGTGCTGACTTCAGTGAAATGGAAATGGCAAATGACTTGAAAATGTGCTGTCAGGTGAGAAAGTGTTAGAGAAGCAGCAGCTAAAGGAAGCACAGAACTCAGATTTATTAAAAGACAAACAATACAAATAAGTGGTTAAATCTCTGCTTGTTTCCTTCCCCAAACTCTTTTGATATTGACTGTCTTCATTGATAGATATTTTGGGAGTAAAGTAAAAGCTTGGACTACCTCTAGTGTGATCCGAGGGCTTCGTAGGTGTGTTTTTTTTTCTCTTTATTTGGTGATATCTATTTTCATGACAGATGTGGTGATGATGCCCATCAGAGTAATCAAGAGTTTGGATTTAGCACTAGCTACATCTTACTTCAGTGTCTTTGTTGTTTTGGAATGCCTTGAAGGAAAATCTTCCTTTCTGTCCCAAAAGTTTCCCCAGCATTTTAGTTTTCTATTACAAAAGTAGGAGGACTATATTTCATTTTATAACTATTTTAGTGCCTGAGGGTGTCAGTGCTGTAACAGTTGCTGTGCTAGTTTGGATGTTCTCAGCAGTGTGGTGCAACTGATGGAGCACAGAGCTCTGAAGGACCTCTGCTCTTTGACACTTTTCCCTTAGAGAAGGCAGCAAATGGCTTTTCAGTCAGTGTGTACTGGCAAAGACCTAATACCTTCTGCACTGGGGAAGGCTCTAGAGCACAAGTCTTGTGAGGAGCAGCTGAGGGCACTGGGGTTGGTTAGTGTGGAGAAGAGGAGGCTCAGGGGAGACCTTCTCACTCTCTACAACTCCCTGCAAGGAGCTTGGGTTGATCTCTTCTCCCAGGTGACTAGTGATAGGACAAGAGGAAATGGCTTCACACTGTACAAGGAGAGGTTCAGATTGGATATTAGGAACAATTTCTTCCTTGAAATGGTAGTTAGGCATTGGCCCAGGCTGCCCAGGGCAGTGGTGGAATCACCATCCCTGGAGGGGTTCAAAAACCATGTAGACATGGCACTTGGCATGAGTTTGTTGTGTCAACAAACAGTTGGACTAGATGATCTTAGAGATCTTTTTCCAACCTTAATGAGTCTATGATCTTTGCTAATGAAAATTCATATGGCTTTTACAGTAGAAAATAGTAGAGAATTTATTGCAGAGACAGTGGTGCTGCCTCCTGTTATCTGTTGTCGTGGAGCAGTGTAGTCTTGGCTTTTGCCTGGGATTTGTCTGTGCTTGTTACAGTTGTTTTTTCATATTGGGAATTTCTTGTGACCTGTGGCAAGGGTAGCAGATGATCTGCAGACCTTTGTGAACCAAATGTGATGCTAATTGCCTGTGACTGCCCGAGCCTGAAATCTGGTGAGGAGGGAAGCACCACTGCAATCACAATCCCTAATTTACTCCCAGTTAAGAATCTCCTTTGTCATCTCTTATAAAGCATCCTACAAGGGAAAAGCACCATGTTGGCCAGAGTGCAGCATGCTGTGAGACAGCTATAACTGGATCCACTGGTGGGACAGTGGCTCTGCCTCCCTGTTGGAAAGAAGAACAACTTAAATATAGGTTTTGCTTTCCCTCTAATTGCCAGTGGCACTTTCTTTAATCATGTACAATAGCTTACACTGAACCTTGAGAGCAGAGATGGGAAATATGTTTGGTTTAGGATTGAAGTTTATCTTCAGGAGGTTACTAGGAAGGACATTCTTCTCTCTTACCTGCTTTTTGTAGGCAAAAATAGTCATTTTACCAGGGGAAAGGTTAGTATTCATCTATGCAATCTTTTTCTGCCATTTAATAATCCACCTGCTAAAAAAAAGGGGTTTATAGGACTGTTAAAAATGTGTGTCTCACATGAAAAGGAGCTATGGTAAAAGGTTTGTGCTGCTAGTGATAAAACATAAGCTATTTCAAGAGTGGTGAAGCTTGGTGCTTCATGGCTGTTTTTTGGAACAATTTAGAGAGAAGTTGGTGCTTTATCCTGAAAAAGTTCAAAAGGTTGTAAATATGAATAATTCTTGCTTATTTCTGCCTTTGAAGGGACAATATTAATTCTGCTATGAGTATTTTTGCCTTTCTCTTTCTGAGAAGGAAAAAAAAAAAAGATCAATTTATGTTCAGTGCCAGAGACCATGAGCATTACTCACTTTGTTAGCCCAAATCACTGAACTAGCTTATGTGGCACACCTAGAGAAGACAAAGAGAATGTCTGCTTGGTAATTAATCTTCAGCCCTTGAAAAATGAAAAGGGATTTGTTTCAGAATGGAGAGATTCTTTTTTCTCCTGGATTTCAGGTTCATCAGTCCTTTGTTTGACTTCTCAGTTGAGTTTGTTTGCTCAAAGGCCAGGTGATCTACCAGATGTCTTTGCAGATTGATCAGTAGAGGGAAGGTAGAAGGGAAAAGGACTATAAGATTTTTAGTAGATATATTAAAGGTAAGAGTTTTAAGGGGGGCAGAGGAGATTCTTTGCCCTCAAGTCTCTGTCTTGTTGATTTTTATCTTTCCAAGATATGCCTGACTTGCCTTGTCAGTAACTTGTCTTCTCTACTCTGATCCAGTTTCAGCTTCTTAATAGCGTGAAGCTCTCTTATACTTCTCCCTGCAAACTGAGAGTGTAAAGTGAAGAGCTTTCTGCTCCAAAGACATGGAAGAAACTACAAAGATTCTGTATTTAATTCTTATTAATGAAAGAATGCCTGAAAGCTCTAAAAATAAGCCAGAAAAATATATCTGGAAAATCTTTCCTGAATTAATATAGTGTGTTGTCCTTGGCCAGTGATGGGTAAACTAGCTCTTTATCACTCCTGACTGATGTTTAACTTAGTGATTTCACAGACAGATTCCACAGCCATTATTGTTAGTGCTTCATCACCTTTACTACCCATTTCTGATGGAGAAGTACTTTGAAAAAGAAATACTCCTCTGTCACAATATCAAATGCTACTTTCTTCTTTAACTGGGAAATTAAGGAATTAATCTGACTGGTCTGCTTTCATTAAGCAAGGCATGTGATATTACACATAACCAAGTAATGATTACAACTGAAATGGCTCACCTAATGTATTCAGAAGTAGAAAGATAATTTTCAGAGAGACTTGTTGAAACCTAATCTGAGTGTTTGGAGGTCTAGCATACAGATCTGGTATGTTAAAAGGTCCCTTCCAACCCAAAGCATTCAATGATTCAATGACTCTATGCCTTTNGCCATATCTGACTTGGCCATAGCTAGATAACAGTTAAAAAGGGAAAAGAGAAGGTAGGAATGGTTTAGTGAGCATGGTGGTGTTGGGTTGATGGTTGATGATCTTAGAAGTCTTTTCCAACCTAAATGAGTCTATGAATAAATTTTCAGTGTGCCCAGAAGTAGTCCCCAAGGCATCCTATAGAGATCTGTGCCTTTCAACATGTTCCCAACAGACCAGAGTGCAAGTCAGTGAACAGTCTGAAGACAAAAGTTTGTAGGTACTTTGTAGTACTTTGGAATAGCAAAGACAATATGTGGTTGTGAGGATCTGTAGAAGAACTGTCCCAATGTCACCAACTGTGAATGACTGGACACTACACTCCATTTTAGTGTAGATCTTGAGATACATAATAATACAGACTGCATCAAATCCTAATTTCACACAGAGAGAACTTGGAGCTTGCCCTGGGCACTCAGCAGCAAGATGATGGTGTTCATAAACATGTCAGCTCAGAGCCCAGTGGTGGTCAAAAGAAAAAAGCAAATGAAGTGTTAAGAATGGTTGAGGAAGTTCAGCAGAAATTAGATAATGATATTATGCTGTTGTATAAATTATGAGTCACCCACATCTTGATTACTGTGTGCCAGCTCTGCTCTTGTTATCTTCAAAGAATACAGTTCAGTTAGAAGGAGCTTTAAAGAAGGATAATCAAAGAAAATGGAATGGTTTCTGTATAAGATTGACTGAATAATCTAGGACTCTTCACATCAGAGACAAAATTACTTGGGGACATATAACAGAGGTCTGCAAAGTTGTGAATAATATAGCAGGATGATTGGGATCAATTTGTCCCTGAATTGGGTCATTAAAGGAAGGTAGGTAAAAAGCAGGCAAGTGGAAATAGCTGTCAGTAGTAAACACAGATTTTCCCAAATGATTCTGTGTTCACTAAAAGCTTACATGGTTTTAGGGGGAAAATGGACTGAAATAAGGACAAGAGATGCATTAGGGATAGCTAAATATCTAGGAGCTTGGCCATTTCAGGGAGTTCTGACACTGGATCTTCATTAGCATCTGAATGCAGCCACTTCCTAAACAAGGACATGGCATTTTATTTGGAGAAGTAACTAAACAGTTGAGTGAGGATCACCTTGGAACTGTGTGGAAAATTCAGGGACCTGATCTTAATTCCCTTGAGGAGCATTTGAATTAGCTGAGCTCTTCAGCCTTTCGCAGTGTCATTCATTGCAGTGCTGCTGCTAGAGAGCAGACAGCAGAGCTGCCTCCCCAGCAAGCCTGGCTCATCCCCTGCAAACAGGCTCTCCTCTCTAGTAAAGAAGCAGGCATCTCTCACAAGTGCCCTAGATGAGCATGCAATTAAATTGGAATAAGTGGAAGGATGTTTATAGTTGTACAGGCAACTCATGTTTTCTGGCTAGAGTGATCATCTGAATGATTTTTTTTTCTTTCTTTCAGCTGAAAGGAGAAGTGTTTTAACTATTCTTTTTAGGCTTGTAAACTGCACAGCAGTTCAGGCTAACTGCAGGATTCACTCCCAAAGCACTGCTGTCTTATTAGGATAAACCTTCTCTGGTGAAAGGAAAAGCTCAAGAGTGTTTTTTCTCATGTAATGTGTGCCTGTGTGAGGCAAAAAGAAACTACTTCCAGTTCTGGTCTGACTTGTCAGCATTTTAAATTGCTCTTTTCACCTATATGTATATATATAATTCCCTTTTTCCATTTCCCATTTTAACTGAGAACAGCTGTTACCAAATTAAAGCCCAATGCTATATAGTGCCTGTAGTTAGAAATGTTTCATAGCTCTGTTTATACCAATTCTGAATGTCAATGAAAAATACTTTAGTACTGTATATGTGAAATCTCAGCTCTCTAATAGCTCTTTTTAATCACTATATTTTCCCTTTACTTACCTTATAAACATTAAACCCTGTAAGGATTTGTAGCCTTTTTGCATGTCCATATTTCTTCGTGTTTTTTTTTCCTTGTGGGTGTTTTTGTTTGTTTGTGGGAGGTATTTAGATGTTTGTTTGGTTGTTGGTTGCTTGGTTGTTTTCTTCTCATGGATCTCCATGTCTTAGTCTTACCATTTCCTGTAAAATTCTCTTCTTTTGGTAACTTCCTACTCTTGGAGGCTTGGGATTAATTAATTTAATCTGGAAGAGGGAGAAAACCCCCCAATAAATTCATCCCCAACTCTGTCCCAAGAAAGGGAACTTTCTCCTAGTGTAGGGAAAGTATCAACATACAGGGGAAGGACACATCTATACGAGGCCAAACTTACCTAGGAGCTGCTTAGTTGATGTTGTTTTGCTCCATCTGTAGCAAAAGACATCTCTGTGCTCTGGAGCACTCCAAGAACAATTCTTTGTTGTCCCTGCCTGTTTGGCTTGGGAGAAGGAGTTGGAATGGGAAGATAATCTCCTCTTTTCCTCCATGCCCAGCAGTTTCCTCAGTTAACCATAAATCTCATGCTACAGCTTGGTTCTTTTCCTTGGCACTGGGGAGTGTTGCACTATTGCTGTGCCTGCTGCCTGTGTTCCTGGGCAGTTCCACTGCAGAAGGTGACAGGAGGCTGCAGACTATCCTCTGACCCCCCAAAAGAGTATAAATTTAGTTAAAAGTAGTTGCTCAGTTGTGTGCTGTGCTGTTGAACTTGGCTGAAGAGTAATGGGTGTTTTTTAGCCATGTTTACCCATGGAGTGGAGTGAAAGCAGCATGCTGTTAATGGAGGGAATAAAGATGCTTTTGTGGTGTGCCATAAGCTGCAAATCCAAAGCAAGTCATGGATCTGAATGGGGATGGAGCTACTATACATTAAGTAATACACATATGTATATATTTTTTTCCTTTCAGTCATCAAACCTTGTAGGAACTCCAACTAAATGAAAAAGGCAATGTGTCTTGTATCTACAGGCTTGCCACTGTGGGAATTCTGTAGAAATGAGTGTTGTAAACATTTTTTTCCCCTTCCCTTTTGACAGGTAATATTTGAAGCTGAAGTCTCAGATGGGAGAAATGGCTACATTGCCATTGATGACATCCAGGTTCTGAGTTACCCTTGTGGTAAGTAATGATTAAGAGCTGCATTTTTCTCTGTCTTTTCAGGACATATTTGATATTGCTGGAGACTGCAGAGTTTTTTTATCACTTGATCACTGATGTTCTTTTGTTCTTTCAATAGGATTTTTTTTTGTTGCAGCTTCCAGAGGGAAAATGTAGTGTTGCAATAGGGTAAAATCTTTGTGTGCCAGAAGGAAAATGCACAGGAATATAAAAGCAGATATTCTGCAGTGTCCTTTTAGTCATAGCATAGTCAATGTACAGAATCAAACTGGGGTTTAATGTTAATGTGTGTACTCCCTGATTAAAGAAAACTGAATTGACAGATGCATGTGGGAGGTTTTGCAGCTTTCATGCCCTTGTTCTTCCTTTTTCTTCCCCTTTTTTTAAAAGGGACTCAACCAATTTAAATCAAAAAGGCTTCTGGCTACTGAACCAGTGAGTTCAGTGTTAGTTTAGTTTTTGTGGACAGACTTCAAATAGTTATGATTGCCTTTTCCCTGCTTAATTCTGGGGGAAAATTACACACGAGTGGCAATAATGAGAATATTCTGCAAAGTTGTGAGGAAAAAATTATTACTGTGCACTTTTCACATTTTATGGCTTATTGAGAGGTAACTTGGTGCTCTACAACTCTTCTGATTTTCCCTTTGACATCCTTTTTCTACACCTTAATTTCATTGTGATGTACTTCATGGCTGATAATTGCTTTCTGAAATGATCAAGATATAACAATCTCCTCCCCCACATTTGCAAAACAATGCCAAAGAATGAAGTTGCAATAGCAAATTCAGTTAGCTATTGGGGGCCTGCAAACCTACAGGTTATTTGAGCAAGTTACCTCTTGATATTCTCTTTATATTCCAGCCAGCCCAGCTCTCTCAGCTGTGTACTTGGCAAAGCTCTGCTCAGATTCAATATGTGGCTTTCATTTTCTTTTCTTGTACTTTTTTTTTCCTCCTTTGTGATGTACGAGTGCCAAACCAAAAGGTGCTTGGGTACAGCCATAGCTGATTATCAGCATGATAAAGTAGTCAGATAAGTTCTTTTTTGTTACTGATGTTTAAACCTTAAATTTGTTCCAATTTACTAATTTTTTTTTTCCTTTGTGCTCTATGTATTTTTATTCTAGTAAGCACAGAGAAATAACAGTTTGGCTCCTGATTTCCTTAGGAGTTCTTGAGAAGGAGATGGGCAAGAGCTGTGTAATGTTCACATTCCTCTTCCTCACACATGTTGGTTATTTGATGGCTAATAAATCCATCAGGTGCTTATGCCATTGAGTTTTCCTAGGGGATGTGCCAGTGTGGGAAATAGATTTGTCATCTCCTGCAATCATGGATTTAATGATGTAAATGACTTCATGTAGTCAAACAAGCAGAGCTCTGAGTTACATTCCCAACAACCAGGATAGTATCTTTCTGTTTGCCTACTAATTAGGTTGTTTTTCTTTTTCTCAACATATTTCCCCACCATCAAAAAAAAATCTTGAGGCTAATTTTGGTCAAGTGTTGCTGACATTTGATCTCTTGGCTTTGATTTTTGAAAGACTTGATGGTTCTACATAAGTTCTAATAAAGTTAATAGAATCACCAGGGGAGAAAGGAAAGGACTGAAAGCATTCTTTCTTCTCCAAGAGATGAAACAAATCATATTCTCTTGTCTGGTTCTCTTCCTTAAGGTTGGTATAATATGCATCTTCAGGGAGACAACATTGTTGCTGGCACCTTTGTATTTTTTTTTTAAGCAAGAAGCCTTATTTGTAATTGTTGTTTTCCCTCTCTGCAGATAAATCTCCACATTTCTTGAGGCTGGGGGATGTAGAGGTCAATGCAGGGCAGAATGCTACATTTCAATGCATTGCTACAGGGAGAGATGCAGTGAATAACAAGTTATGGCTCCAGGTAAGGCCAACTCATGCAAGTCTGTTTGGCTAGAGGATAAACTGCTTTCTGGAGGTGAAATATTTCAATTCCTAAGCCTGTTTTGTTGGTTTTTTTTTCCCTTCTGCATATAAAATATTTAGTTTTGTCTCTGTTAAATGGAGAAACTTGCTAATCACTTTTGTGGTGTTGAAAAGCCATGGACATTGGAGGAGATTTAATCTTTAAGAACTTGTGGCCCTTGTAAATCAGCTCCTCTGTATCAAAATTTATTATCATTAAATGCAGATAATTGGCATTTGGGATCTAGGAAAACAAAGCTTTGAACACAGCTGTCATAAATGTATTTTATCATATAAATTACAACCCAATCCTTTGTCCAAGCAGGTGGCTGGAGGGGTGTGACTGTGTTTCTGTGTGCACATCAGTTTTACTCAGCAGCATATTTAATCAGACAACATAAAAGCACTCTTGCATGCCTCCAGAATAGGAGAGACTGCAACTTTTAGCTGTGTATAATTGCAACTAGTATGTATGTTAGACTCTTAAGAGATGACTAAAACCAAAAAATAGCCATTCTCACTAAAAATACCCCAACAAACCAACCAAAAACAAGGAAAAAAAAGAAACAAAGACCACCATCCCCCCCCCAAAACCACTTCGCTTTGTGGTGTGGGGCTGGGTTTGCTTGGAGTTAAGAACACTGGTTAACTGTGAGGGTGACAAATTTTATAGTTGCTTATTAAAACCATCACATTTTGCCACGTAAGGATCAAAAAAATCACTTTATTTGTATGTGTACCTTTGTGTGTATGTTTTAGTTTATGTATAAACCTTAAGCACCAATACTCCTCTAGAATGGTTTCTAAATAAGCCCTTTAAAACTTTATGTTCTTTTTTAGGTGTGTATTTCTGTCTATTTTCAGAACTGTAAAATATATACTTCTTTGGGAAACATTGTGCTTTGAAATGAAGTGTAATCAGGACTTTAAAAAATCTATTTTTTTTGGCAAATGTTGTACTTTGAAGTAACTGATTATAGCTCATTTCAATCTGTGTGATTTTTCTCCTCCTAGAGAGTGTTGCTGACAAACCATGAGTAACACTTGCATTTAGGGATGTGATCAACTTAACATTTGAAAGTGATTTGGTAAATAAGGTAGAATGAGCTTAGAAAATACTCAACCTGCAAAATGGATTACTGGCCATTAAAAAGGAACACAAATTTAGCAGTAACTGCATTGCATTTAGTGTAAAGGTCTAGCAGTAGGAATCATTTGTGCTCCAGGTCTTTGAGTAGAAACTTAAATGGAGGAAAACATTGAATCCATTCATTGAGGAAGAGGAGTTTGATTGCAGACACTTGCCAAACACAGCACACCAAATGAAATTGAGCTGGATTTTGCTGTCTCCAAGGCAGATTTATAGCAAGAGGAGCATAAATGCAAACCCTTGAAGCACCACCTTCACTTACCCATGGGTCAGAAAGACCCAAAGTACAGAGCCAGCTGGAAGTCTTCCCTATCCCTGCCTCCTCAGAGCCAGGCAACTCTGACAGATTCTCCTTTCTAACTTTCACTCCCAGTTAGAACTGAGAAGCCCAGTTAGCAGCCAGAACAACTCAGAAAACATATGTTTTGGCTTTCTTTGTACTTCATGGGTGGGTGTTTTCTTTTCTTGCATATACACAGCTCACAGATGTGGCTCTTTCTCACAGTATGAGAGATAAGATACCTTTGAGGTTATAACTCTGCCAGTTTGTGCTTAGATTCTTGAAAATATTTTGCTACTAAAATTGTATAATTGAACTTGTTCCCTTTCTTGTTGTCCCTTAAACAGTGCCAAATTGTCACCAATTGAAAGGTGACTCATTGTTTTCTTCATCCCTCACCATTCCTTGCCCAACACAAGCATGAATCAGCAACCTTCCCTCTCTGAATTCTCTCCCTTAGATAACACAGCAACTCTCTACTGTTGTGGACAACTTAGAGTGAATTTACTCCTTTTGCTTAAAACCCAGAGTAGATGTGGATGAGCCGTTGGAGGCTCTGGAGTGTGTCTTGCAAAAGGCTCACTTTAACCTTTGACCAAAGCAGACACTCATAAAGCCCCAATACCCAGAAAAGGAAGAGGCAGCAGATCAAATCAAATGCCTAAGTAATTGTTTTTCTTGAGAGCTCTGAGCTGAAACATTCCAGGAATGTATTTTTCTCATAACCAGAAGACACTGGAAAAAAGAAAAAAAAAAAGGAAAGTGCAAAAATGAAAAATGAAGGGGGGCAGAGTGGGGAAGAAGAGAGTTTCCAAGTGCAATGGGTTAGAAAAAATAGCTTTTGGTTATATGTCCTTATTGAAAGAGAAAATATATTTCCTTGCGAAAAAGAAAACCAAACAACAACAAAAACTAACACACCACTTGAAAGAAAACTTCCCAAAAAACTAAAATAACCCAACCCAAAACCTAGAAACCAGTTTGCTGTTAACACATATTCTTTACTGAGGGAAGGTCAAGCTCCGGGGTGCAGTCTGGCACACTTGGGCTTTTTGTACCTAAGATCTCCTTTGCTTGTATTGAAGTACTAGAGCTGTGCAGGCACAGATTCTGTTACAGACTCCAGCAGTGCTCTCTGGCTCTCCCAGCATTCTGTTTTGGAGAAGGGCTAAAGTAAATTCAGCAGCAAAATAAAATAGGAGCTACCCTGCCGTGTGTTCAGAGTCAGGCAGTTCCACAGCTACCTTAGGCAGGCTTGATGTGAGCTCCTGTGCTCTCAGCTTCACCTTCCTCATCCCTCTCTGCACTGCCACTGGAGCTTCTGCAGCTTACCTATAAAACAGTGGAATAAAGTGATGTGACTGAAAAAGATTTTGGCCCAAACTGGATTTTTGCTGTTGTTGGGAAGGATAGTTTATTGGATTTTGTATTTTTTTTTGTGTGTGTGTGTGTTTTTGTTTTATTATGATTATTATTAGTTTAGCTTGATTCACGTCTGAATTGCCTATGTAGATAGTGGAAAAAGATGGGAATGTTTGAGTAGAAGGGAAGAGGGAAAGCTGATAACAATCTGAAGTAGAAGTGGTTCTTGGTAGCATGTCTCTCTGTAGTTTCTATTCTAGTTGTTGGGAAGAAGCCCTGGTTATATATTAGAGGATCTTTGTCCATGCACATTTCCATTCTTACGTTGTTCTCAGTGTACATATAATTAAGTGCACATACCTTTGTGTGTCTGAAGATAAGAAGTGGATAAAAAGAGGCACAGTTTTCACCACACTATTCCCTGTGTGTTTATTCTTCTCATCAACTCCATTTCCAATAAATGTACATCTGTAAGCCTTTCAGACAACTAGGACTTAACACTGATTTGAACTTTTCCTGACTTTTATGGCTGCACATGAAATCTTGTTTGATTTTGGATTGCATCTGGTCTCTTTTTCCCTTTTCATACCCTTTCCCACCCTCCCTTGCATGTTGCAGCCTCACTGGCCCAAGGTCTGGGAGAGTCAGAGCTCTGTCATTGACAGATAAGCTGTAAAGATAACAGAAGCCTTTACAAGTTGCAGCTGCATTAATGTGGACAGAGAGATTGAACTGGTTGAGCAAGATGCTCTGAAACACACCTTTAGTGACACTGTGAATAATAGCAGGGGTGGGAGTACAAATGCAGCTCTCAAGTTTTTTTTCTTCTTTACCTTTTCAGCCTAATCTACTCTTAAATCTGTTATGGTTGCGAGCTGAAGGAATCTCTTTATGAACAGAGTTAGGAGAATTTCTTGCTGAACAATTCTTTCTTGTAGGAGGTGAACATAAAGTGTGTGTTAGTCAATCTTTTAAGATTATACAATAGCATGTGTAGACATAACTGAGCAGTTCTTGCCTACTTCTGCTGATTTTCTTTTTCTCCAAAGCCTGTGAGTTGTCCTTCTTTGAAAACACAGCTCCAGGGGAAAGATTGTTTCTGTTTATTAACATTTGATGCACCTTGCTGAGTTTCTGAGTTAGTGTAAATAAGACCCCCCTCTTTATAACCCGATTTTTTTCCCCTCTGTGAAATGCCATGCTTTCCAGTGGAGTTAGGTCAATAAATAACCTTGCAAACATGTCTCAGAATCATTAAAGGCTAGAAGAGACCTCTAAGATCATCAGGTCCAGCCATAAGGTTGGGCAGGTGTTTAAGAAACATTTAGATGCTCTCCTTAGGGCCATGGTTTAGTGGTGTATTAGTGATAGGTATGGTTGGACCTGAGGATCTTCAAGGTCTCGTCCAACCTTGGTGATTCTGTGATGAAGTCACTTCTGTATATTTATCCTGTGCTGGGGATGGATATGTATTAAGTATTGTAAATCTAATTTTAAGTNGCAAGCTGATGTAGTTGGGGATGTCCCTGGCCACTGCAGGGAGGTTTGGACTAGATGAGCTCCAGAGCTCCCTTCCAACCCAAACCAGTCTAGGATTCTAGGATTAAATATTTGAAAGAATAGGACATTCTAAACATGAGAATGTGTGTGTGTCTGTCTGTTTCCCCCTTTGATTTGGAAATTTCTGCATGGAGACTCATTTTAATCTTCATTGCTTGACTAAGACAGTGAAGAAATAGAGTTAACTGAACAGAATCAATAACATTGGGGTCCACAAAGGCTCCAGAAAGCAGCATACATACCATCCAGCGTTTCTTCTGTAAATCTAATTGGGATATCAGAGCAGGAGGGGTTTGGGCTTGGTGCTTTTTTTCCTTCACATAATCAGGTTGTGTTTAACAGCTTCCTGAGCTGGGAACAATTGTGACTCCCAGAAGCCCAATCCGATTTGCAGTGCCTTCTCGATGTCCGGTTGAAGTGGACGCCGGCGCAGCGCAGAGAATAGAGCTTTTTGCTGGAACATCTGTTAAACCATATGTCTTGGCACCTGCTTCACATGGCACTAGCTGAGGCTCTAATGAGCCCATCCATCATTGCTGAGCTTTGCATTAACCCAGCATTGGATTAGGGAAAGCAGCTTGTTCTGGCTTTGCGCTCGGATGTGCTTTTGCCACGCTTTGGGGTGATTCCATTCGCTTTGGCAAAGCTGCAGTTCAGAGCAGGGGGTTGGGATGGGAATGGGGTGAGTGCAGCACACGTTTAAAAGTTGAATCCTGTGCAGATTGCCACCTGAGAGAGCAGGCCAAGCTGTCAGGGATAGCCAGGGGGGCTGGCTAATGGCTGCTCCATTTGGGCTGCCAAGGCTGGCAAAGGCAGCCCTGCTCTCGCCCGTGGAGAGGCTCGTCAGTGCTAATGCGTTCAGATGCAGCCTCTCTCTCTCCGCCAGAGGAAGATGTCATTCCTCCCTGGAATAACAGATAATTAAAGCAATTGCCTGAGAGGAATAATTGAAAAAGGGAAATTAAAAAGCATTATGGCAAATCAAATGCAAATTGCTGTAAAAACAATGGGAGTCGGGCTGACCTCCCAGCGGGTACCAACTGTTACTGGAGGATGAGCGAGTGGCTGCATGGTTGGCTGTCAACTGGTTGTAGCCCACTCCCTTTCCTTGAGGAAACTGCCAACACCCTTAGTGCCCTGTTGACCAGCATCTTGAGGTTTGGTGCTGGTTGCCACGGAACATGGTTTGGTATTTAGCATGCATTTTTCCTGCTGGATGTGTGTATGTGGTGCTGTTGGACTAGGCAGATGCAGATGGTGTCCTGTAATGATGAATCATTGTGCAGGACTAATAGGGCACATTGGGAATTTAGGCTGGGGAATTTAGGGACATACAGATACACAGGAATTCAGACTGGAGAATTTAAGAACATACAGAGGAATTTACTCTGGGAATTTAGGAACATACACATACTCAGGAATTTAGTTTATAAGAGAAGCTGTGCCTCTGGCAGTGAGTTGAGGGACACAACAATGACTGTTTTGTTTTCCTTTTTAGAAAAGATAGTATTTCCTCTTACAGGAAAGAAGTTGTGCCACAAAATTCCTGTCTTCCCACTGTACCCAGAGATGAAAGCATGGGTTGGTATTCAGCAGGAGGGTTAACCATGGAGTAAACCATATAGCTGCAGTAAAGTGTTGGAAGGTTTCCTCATAGTGTCAGAAGAAATGTATTTGTAACAAGAAAGTCTCATCCAACTTAACTTTGTTCTAAGTGATTTGCATGTTTTTTTACTTTGGATTTTTCATAGTTTTGTAACCTAACTTTGCCTTTTGCTACAGTTCTTTAACTGGTTAAAATACCTGTTTGATGATGAAACACTTGCTGCCACAGGGTCCCTGCCTAGTCACCATTTTCATTATGTTTGAAGAATGTGTTTTCTTGGTTAGCACAAATTTTATGACCCCTGAAGGTTAAGGGGGGAGCTGTTCCCCTTTGAGTATTGGAGAAGCTTCCTTATTTTGCTTTCTCTTTTGTGGGGACTATAGGAAGTTCAGAGAAAGGGCCTTGTTGGCACCTGCAGTGTTTCAGCTGTGGAGCTATGATGGAGATGTTAGGTCCTCTTTTTGCTTTTAGTCACCTGTCAAGTTTGATGCTTTCTGGTGTTGAATGGAAATAAGTGAGTCAGATCTCCTTGCCCTAAGGAGGAGTGGAAGCTCTCATGTTGCTTGGAGGCTGCAGGAGGAGAGAGGATGGATTGCTCTGGGTTTGCTCTTCAGCCTGGCTGGCAGGAGTGGTGGCTGAAGCTCTGAGGAGCCTCCAGGGACATAGCAGACTTTGGGGATCATCACCATCATCTGCCCAAAACAAATACTAATTTGTACAGCAGACTGGGCTGTTCATACTAAACCTTCTTACCTCAGCTGTTAAAATGATGCTCAAGTCTGTATCATCTTACCTTTATCTTCATTACTGGCAGTGGCCAAGAATTGTGTAAGTTCTTTTTCTGTTGCACTTGAGGCTTGCACAGAAACTTCACTTCCCTCATTTGTCTCATCATTGGTTACTTTTACCTATAGGAAAGAAGTATTTGAAAGTGAGCAACAGAAGAGGGAAACATAGAGGACAGGGCTTCTCTTTTGCCATGACTTCTCTATTTTCCCTGCACTTTCACCTCATCATATTTATGTTGTGTAATAGACATTCTAGTTTTCCAATCACTTTATCAAAGGTGTATGAGAAGCTACCTTGGAGTGATGTATCAAGCTCCTTCTAAGTGACTTGACTCGTAGTTTATTCTCTGTCACACCCTGCTGACTCTGACATGGTTGTAAATAGTATTCAGGAATGAGAAATAGAGTAGCAATAACTTCATCTTTGAGATTCTCCTTTTAGCTTGCTTGTTTCACAAAGGGTTGGGTTCCCCCCCCCACCACCTCCTTTCACTCTGTGTTCACCTTTGATGCTATCTATGTCATTTAACCCTGAATGAACCATTCTCCCTGTCTCCCTCCTCAGTGTATCAGCTTCTGGGATAAATATGGCACTTCTCCCTAGCTGCCCAGTCATCTTAGGCTTCAGCAACATGAAATACTCTAATCCTCCTGCTTTAATTTAATTCTGCCCCAGTTAACTGAAGTCCTCCAGCTTGCCTAGCTACCAGTCCCTTAGTTTAGCCTTTGGAGTTGTTCATCCCTCTAGGTTGTTCCCTAGGGATGCTGCTGCCACTTGCTGCCTGCAGTGGTGCCAAGGGGCAACTCACTGACCTCTTCTGTTTGTGGTTTGCAGCTAGACCAGCTCTGGTGGAAGTTTGATCACTGTGGAGTGCATGCTGTGTTTCCTCAGCCAGCCTGTGGCTTTAAACCCATACAGAGAGACACTTGAAATGGAGATGATGTTAGTAAAAACATCTACTGTTACAAATTCCTTGAGTGTTGAGTCCTGTGAATCTTCTCTGTTAACACCTGCATTTAGGTTGTCTTCTCCTCAAGAGTGGGAAGCCTAATACCTAGCTTAGTTTCCTCAAATAGCTGCAGGACTTAATGAATTACAGAAGAATATCAGCAGCTGGAATACTTGGCTGCTTCTAGAAAAGGGACAAATCATCTCTTGAGAACTATGTGAGGAACTGTCTGGTGTGGTATTGGTTTTCAGTTGAAGGTTGGGTTTGGTTTTGTTTTGGTTTTTTGTTTGTTTTTCTTGTTGTTGGGGTTTTTTGCAACTCTTTCCCTTCATTATCTTCTCCTAGATATTCAGATTTTTTTGTTTCAAGCTGCAGGATGAATACTGTAGCTCAGCATGCACTGCTCAAGGTGATAGAGATCTTTAATCACTGTGTCCAGAATTCATATTTCTATGAATTATTTATATATATATATTAACTATAGCTTTTTGAAATCATATTTTCAAAATGAATCTTTATTTAGTTATTTCTTTAGTTTGGTGGCCTGTGTTAGATGAGGTTCAAATCTAGAGGCTTTTTTTTCCTCCAGAGAAAGCAAGTGTTGTTTTGCTTTGTGTAGTAGAACGATCAGGGATGCTGTAGTAGGAATTCTACTCCTTTGCCACTGGTGGGATGTTATGATAAAATAAATGAGGATTACCACCTCTGAAGGGCCAGATGGCTCTCGATTAGATTATTCCATGAGAACCCTTGCTTTCTTCAGTAGGAGTCTCAGTGCAGCTTGAGAGAAATGGAGCTACTTCAAAGGCTGAGGAACAGCAGCGCACGTAACCAAGTAATCAGGGCTTGTTCTGTGCTGCAGTGCAGGATCACACTTGGCTTCTCACTTGTGCTCAACATCTTCAGTATATACTAGCATGGGAAAAACTGTGTTGCTTTTGTTGCTTTTCCTCCTAAGAAAGCAGAAAATCATTAAGGTTGGAAGTGATCTCTAAGATCAACAAGTCCAACCTCAACCTATCACCCCCTATGCCACTGAACCATGTGCTGTGTATAGCTTACTGGAAAGTAGAATCTCACTCTGGTTTGCTGTGCATGTAGGGAGATCAGCAAGTTAGAGCAATTTGTATTCATTTCATACAAACCCCCCCAAAATCCCCAGTTTAACTACATGCTTTCTCTTTAGAAATCATAAATCAAACAATAGAAATTGCTACTACACCTTCTTGTACACCAAGAAGATAGGACTATCTAAGCATATTATCTAATCTATAGCTCAAATTTGTGTTCTACTTGGGAAAAAAATATTTCTTAGGCTTAAATCATGTATTTGTAAATAAAACAAAAATCTCACTTGTTCAATCGTTTGCTCTTTTGCGAGTGGGGGAAAAAATTCAACTATGTTTTACCATCTTTTCCCATATATAGATGTCATTATTATTATGTATTATAATAATGTATTATCAACCATGTATTATGGTTTTAGTCTATTTAGTAAATCCCAAGAATATATTGAGGCATTTGTGTAAAAGTATAAAATAAAAAGAATCAACAATATAAAAACAAAAATAATATAAAATAATATTTTTATATTATAATATTAATTTTATATTATTATAATATTTTTATTTAAAATAATATAAAATTAATATTTTTAGAGAGCTTTCTCTCCGTTTGGGAATTGTGTCCTCACTGCTGTCAAAGCATTTGCTGTGTGTGCTGAGAAGTGCCAGACAGCTCCATGCCAGTGAAATGTTAGTTAGTTGTATTGTTCATTCCCCTCACAGTGTTCCATTCTTTGAGCCCATTTTTGGCAGCTGGCATTCAGACTATTCAACCTTTTTCCCTCCTGCACACACACACAAAAAATGACATTTCTCCTTTTGCAGAAGGAGTAAAATCCCAAAACATTTTGGAGTAACATTTAGTTACAACTTCCCATAATTGCCAGGGCTGCTGGGGGCATCCTTCCAGCCTTTCTGCTGCCTGCTGAAATCATTTGGATTCCACCTCCAGGGAACTGAGTTGCTTAGAGCAACTCTCTGCTCATGCCCTGCTCCCTGCACAAATCCTCCCAGTGCCTGGGCACTGAATCCAATCATGAGCTAATCCATTTGGGGATGCTAATTCATGGAGAAGGGAGGATGTTTTCCAGGAAGATTACTACTATTATTGTTAATTCTGCATGAGCCCAGGAGTGAAGGTGAGGAGGGAGTGAGTAGAGGCTAGCTGCTGCCAGAGTAACCCAAGTGTCACTGCAGCAGAGGTGTTGACATCTTCTGATCTCTGGAGGCATCCCAGCATCCAGCTGAGAGCCTGAGAAGCCAACTAGAGTTGACTCTAATTATTAGCAGTGCAATGAACTTATTTTAAGGTGTTTATACTGAAGAAGGGAGGAAGATGTGTAAGGTTCAGCTGTCCAGGCTGATAAAAATCACTGAAAGGGGGGGAGGATTTAGAGGGAATATCACCACAGAATGTTATGGCATCTTACTGCTGTGTACACAAAAAAAAGGCAATAAATCCACTTATTAAGCTGGAAAATTGAGAGAGAAATGCAGGTAAGTATTAGAAAACTAGAAATGTAACCCTAAATTTTACCAATTGAGTAAGATGTTGGACTGTAGATGCTTCTGGTTCCATTCAGGATCTGGAAGATTTAATTTCATGGTGTTAAATGCTTGCTTATTTCTTTCATGAGACAGAAAAGAGAAATTGAAGGCTAATGGTTAATTTGCTTGTGATTGGTTTTTTAAGCTGTGTAAACTTTACTCTTGGCTTTGTTTAAAATATATAGAGTTATAGAACAAAAAAAAGAAATAATGTTCTTATCAAATTAAAAATAACCTTGAAGACACAGAAACTTATTTAAGGTCCTAATTTTCAGTGCCTGAAATGGCAGATTGCAGAAGGATTTTCCACATGCTTCTATTTCTTTTAATCAAGTGTTTAGAGACCATAGTTCTTTTTTGAAGCCCAGAGTTCTTTTCACAAAAGGAGAACTTGCCTGGTGGTGACCTCTCCTAAATGAGCAATTCAGGGTTATCAAATCAGACAGCAAGGGACTGGAGGAACCAAGGATTGAACAGGGCCCAGCCATTACCTATTAGGATAACTCCACATTAATTTGAAATTGAATTTTTACAACCTAATTGAGCAGCATTTTCAAGCTCTGTTCAGTGTGAGCAGGACATAAATTGAAACAGTATGTACCAGGAACCCTCTAATAAGCAGAGAGCACTGCTGCCTTTCTTTTCTCTCCTTTAAAATCACTAGTAATGCCCTGACATTAAAAAGAAGAATTTAATTAAGAGATTGTGGCAGTGCATCTGAACTGTGCCTGGCTAAAGCCTTGCTGGTGTGAGGGATACAAGCTGAAATGATTGTGTTGAACATTCATTTTTTTTTTAAAGGGAGAATTCTCTTCTGTTTGAACTTCTCATCATTTTTAATGATAGAGAAATATTTTAATGGATAGGCTGTACATGGCTTTTGAAGATGGAATTGTGCAGCTGGATTCCCAAGAAACAAATCTTAAGACAGAGACATTTGAGCAGCTCCTCTAAGCCTTGTAAGATAAAGTGGTGATGTAAACAGAAAAGCAAATGCTGAGGTTTGTTGTTGGAACTGTAAAGCTTGTTAAATTTCCTGTTGATTAATTGCTTTGAAATTGCATTAATATGTCATTTTAAGAAGGGATCCCATTCACTTTGTTTCTCAACATGAAGCGTGTAGACGAGCTGAAGTAAGCAAGTTCTGAGCTTGGAGGGGTAAATGATTTTACACAGCAAGCTTGCATGTGCTTCTCTGCTGCAGGCTGAGAGCTTGGCATTCCCATGGAAAGCCAGAGAATCACACAATTGTCAGGGTTGGAAGGGACTTTCCAGGTCCTCTAGTGCCACCCCTGTGCCATGGGCAGGGACAGCTGGCACTAGAGCAGCTTGCTCCCAGCCCCAACACTGCCAGGGCTGGGGCTGCCACCACCTCTCTGGGCAACCTGGCACAGTGGCTCAGCACCCTCCTGGGCAACAACTTCTGCCTAACAGCCAACCTAAATCTCCCCTCCTCAAGCTTGGATCCATTCCCTGTAGTGCTATCACTACCTGACATCCTATAAACTCCTTTCCCAGCCCTCTTGTAGTCCCTGCAGATCCTGGAAGGTCTCCTTGGAACCTTCTCTTTTCCACACTGAGACCCATGGACTAGTTGGAGGCCTTCGTATTAGTAACTCAATATTTATTGTTCTCTTCACAGCACAATAATGACTGCTTTACAGGAGTTAGTTGCCAAGTCTGCTATCATACCATTTTTTTATGGTATGCCTTTGGTATTTTAACAATCCTGTGGCAATTTGTGTACATGGAGGAGCTTGCCATCCCGTTGTTGGCTGACTGAGGTGTGCTGATAGGAGCATGAGCAAGTACAAGAGGAAGCAAGTAGCATGAGCTTGGTTTATTTTGGTGATTTAAAGGCACTAGATCCAAGTTTTATATTAAGTTATCATTCCAGAGAGTTCAAGCCTTTGGCTGATACTGAGGAGGGTGAGCTGGTGAAGGGACTAGGGCACAATTCTGTGAGGAGCAGCTGAGGGAACTGGAGTTGGTTAGTCTGGAGAAGAGGAGGCTCTGGAGAGACCTTCTTGCTTTCTACAGCTCCCTGAAAGAAGATTGGACTGAGATGGGGATTGGTTTCTTCTGCCAGATTAGGAGTGATAGGACAAGAGGAAATAGCCTCAAGTTGTGCCAGGGGAGATTGATATTGGATATTAGGAACAATTTCTTCCCTGCAAGAGTGTTTAGGCATTGGACCATGCTGTCTAGGGCAGTGGTGGAGTCACCATCCCTGGAGGAGTTCAAAGAATGTGGAGACATGGCACTTGGTGACATGGTTCAGTGGCATGGGGGTTGTTGGGTGGACAGTTAGACTTGATGATCTTAGAGGTCTTTTCCAGCTGTAATGATTCTATGCTTTATGGTTCTAAAGTGGTGAAGCACAGGATGGATGCTCTGCTGCAACATAGATACTAGAAGCGATCTTTAATGTATTTAAACATATTCATAGTGAATTTGAAGCAGTGGTGAACCTCTGGCTAATCTACTTCCAAACTCTTTAGAGAATGACTAACCCATGCTAAGATCATGAAGGATAGATCTAAAATGAGATGTTTGGCTATTGTGAGCTCCTGCCAGCTGATACACACATGCAGCATTTACTCATCTTCTTTTCCTCCCTTTTGCATTTTGCTTTCAGGTTATGAACTTCTCTGGCTCAGCAGTAGTGCTTCTTGTGTTTGCAGTTTAAGACCTTAATGAAGTTTCTCATTCTAGGGGTTGATTAGACCTAAAAATGCCCCCAGAGGTCACATTTGGCTATGTATTGAGCAGAGCAGATCTTCCACGTACAAGGAATGATGATGTCTTTCTGGGGAGAGAGCAATGCTGAGTGCTCAGAAACATTATCCTGGTCAGGGAGTAACATGTGTCAATGGGAAAGAGCAGTGACATCATTTGTTCTCTTAGTGCCTGGTTCTGGAGGTCTTTTTAGTGCTAACTTTGGGTGGAAGGTCTGTTTTTTGAATAAAGTAAAAAAAAGAGCATTTAATATGAATGATAATAAGAAAAAGGGTCACAAAACTCAAACTGTTTTGACTTTACTGACCTCTCGCCTTGCCCCCCAGCTCCAGACAGATGAAATTTTGTAGTAGCTATGATTTTTTTCTTTCCAGAACCTTTCCTTTAAATGAGATATACATTATTCATATTTCAGCAGCTTCCTTCCCTCCCTTTTTTATTTCAACTAGCTTTAGGTAGATCAGTGGTGCTTAGTCTAACAAAGAATATATTGAATTTGGACAGATAAAAGGTAACATGAAAAAAGAAAACATTGACTGGTTGCTGCAAAAAAAAAAAAAAAAAGCTGTTGAAAAACCTGTAAAATCCCTCAATGCCAGGTTTGTTGAAGTATTTCTTACAAGACACCCTGTGTATCTCTTAGAGTTGTATTTAAAGTTGAATGAGTTTTCTTAGGAGCACAACTGCTACTGCTGGGTTCTCCTAGGGTGCTTCCAGCGATGAGGCAGTGGCAGCTGAGTATGTCACAGTCAGCTGTTGTGGCAGTGCAAAAGCCTCATGGTGCTTTTAACCCCCAAACTTGATTCTAAAGTACTTTTCAGTATTGCTTGGCTCTTGATAGGACCTCAGCACTGAGCTTTTCCCTTGTGGAATTGCAGCACAGGCTCGAATGCATTTGGGATTCTTGTCGTGTTTTATGTGTCCTTTGATGATGATAAATGTCTTCTGTATTCTTACAAGATAACTCTGCCTTGGTTACTCTTATTTTCAGAGGAGAAATGGGGAAGATATTCCAGTTGCTCAGACTAAAAACATCAATCACAGAAGATTTGCTGCTACCTTTAAACTGCAAGAGGTGACCAAAACCGACCAGGATTTATACCGCTGTGTGACTCAATCAGAGAGAGGTTCTGGGGTGTCCAATTTTGCTCAGCTTATTGTCAGAGGTAAAGTTTGAATTACTTTTATTTGATCCTTTTAATACCAATGCTTTTAGTTAGTCTACAGATGCCTTGATCTGAAATGCTGCTACAGAGAGCTCTGTGAAGCTCCTTCAAGTTGCTTGGCATACAATAAGGCATGAGTGTGAGGTGCCTGTTTGCTTTTCTGTGGATGCTGTTTGTCAAAGTTCAGGTGGAAACATCTCAGAAGTGTTTTTACAGGTAGGAGACATTCCACTGTGCTTAGTTAACTTTCCCTTTTAAAAGCTGTTGCCATCAGCAAACAGGTAGTGCATAGCCAAGAATGCCTTGTTCTGTTACCTGGGAGACAGGGAGATAAAGAGTTGGAAACTTTCACCTATCTCAAGGACTTGAGAGCATGATGGAGATGTTTTGGGATGATTTCCAACCTCTGAAGCATGAGAAAAACTTGCTTTTTTCCACTTGAAATACTGTTAGTGTTGCAGTTCCTTCAGAAGCCTGCTGGGCTGCAATAGGAATTTAGAATCCTAGAATCCTAGACTGGTTTGGGTTGGAAGGGACCTCTGGAGCTCATCTAGTCCAACCCCCCTGCAGTGGCCAGGGACACCCCCAACTAGAGCAGCTTGCCCAGAGCCCTGGCAAGCCTCACCTGCAATGCCTCCAGGGATGGGAACTCAACCACCTCCCTGGGCAACCTGGGCCAGTGTTCCACCACCCTTGTGGGGAGGAACTTCTTTCTAATGTCCAGTCTAAATCTACTCTTCTCCAATTTCAAACCATTGCCCCTTGTCCTTTCCCTGCAGGCCTTTGCAAACAGGCCCTCTGCAGCCTGCTTGGAAGTTCCCTTTAGGTCCTGGAAGGTCACTAGTAGTTGCCCTGAAGCCTTCTCTTCTCCAGGCTGAACAATCCCAGCTCCCTCAGCCTGTCCTGAGATTTGTGTGTGGTGAGGTCTGGTTAGTGATATTTCTTTTTATTTATGCATTTTGTGTCCTGGAAGCATGTAACCTTGACTGATGAAGGGTGAGGTTGAATATAGGAGTCCAGTTTTCACTTCTAAAAGTCACTGGTTGTTTGGCCTGGGATAAAGCTATTAAACCTCTCCTTGCCTAGTTGTCTCAGCTGCAAAACTGCCCCTGTTGCACTCTTAGTTGTGATGAGGCTTGCTGGTTCTTAACTGAGGAAAAGAAATGGTTTACAGAATCTCTCTGTAGTGCTGCTGCCTGGTGGAAAGGCTGTTTGGGCCAGGGAAAGGTTGCTGGACACACAATGAGCTCTCACTTGTTGATCCAGCTGCTAGGTCACTTGGCACCTGCTTGTCAGCCACTGTGTCTGGAGCCAGGACAAGGAAAACAAGTTCACCCTCAGCTTGTGAAGATAAAAATAGCATAGGATTAGTTATTTGGTCTCTGGCATGTGCTGGCAGAGATCTTTTCCCTGGGAGACCAGTTGCTTGAGGTCAGCTGGGTTTGATGCCTTCTGGATAACAGCAATCAAAAAAAGGCTTTGCTGACCATGCCAGGATGCAGACAATATGTTAACAGCTTCATTTTCTTCTGTTAGAGGTTCTTTTTTTGTCTAGCAAAGTGCAAGCCAGTCCTCAGCCTAATAAAATGAAATGAGTCCTGTTACAGCAAAAAAACAGACTTTGTGCTTTGTTGTTAGAAAAGCAGAGCAAATGGATGGATTCTTCCAATAAATGAAGTTTGCCTATTTTTTTCCTCTGGTCTAATAGAACAATAAAATGGTGTTTAAAACACTACTTCTCAGACAAAAATGGGCTAATAGTATCAAACTTCATAGTACTCTGCTTCTTAAAATGCAGCATATTGTCCTGCTGTGAAGCTTAGGTTGTTTGATTGATAGAAAATAACATATTTATGGCTTGAAATATAACTTTATATCTAGCTATAGATACAACAATGAAATATTGTTGTATCTATAGAAAAGATACAGACTATAAATATATAAAATATAGATATCTATATAAAATATATAAACCCTTTATAGGGTTTATATATTTTAAGGTTAATTTTACTTTCTGTGTGCCTTTTTTATTGAATTGGAAGCTCAAGAATTTTAACTCTTGTTTAAAAAAAAAAGTGTGTGTGTATATACATGGATATACAATTTAAAAGAAATAGCAAAAGCTTAATCTTCTACAAGCATTTTCATCTCTGACATCATGGTAGAGAACAGAGATTTATGCTTTATTGTAGGATTTATTGCTTGCTGCTCTACTTGAAAAGCAATATACAGTAATATATTTTCTTGTTTGTCTGGATAACCACTAAATAAATCTTGTTAGCCAAAAAAGCATACCCTGAGGGATCAGCTACCCTGGTGTTAAAACTGTACTGAAAATTAACCATAATGACAGGTCCTATATCTCAGTGGCACTTTAAAGCTGACATCCTGCTACATGGATCCAAAAGATGATAATTTTAAAGGAAATTTTTGGGCCACTGATACGAATTGCCTTTAATAAGAGCTGGCATAGTATTGCCCATTGTCAAAGATGACCCAGGGGGAAGAGTTTATTAGTGCATTTCCTTCTAAACTGGAAGTGACAGGGCATGCTTGGGGCCCTTTGCTTGCTGTTTGCAACAAAGGAGAGTTTTGCTGCAGAATTCTCCTGCTGAAGAGTATTGATCTGTGTGTTCTCACAGCCAGAGGAAGGAGGGGAAAAACAACCAACAACAACAACAACAAAAACCAATGAAATACAATTTACTTTGTCATGGCTTTAGTATTGCTTCCAGATCATTTTGAAGAATGATAAGGTCTTTGGTTTGTAGAAGCCAAACTTTATTGACAACAGTGGTTATTAGTGAGGGATGAGGAGCAGGAGGTGTTGCTCAGGAACTCAAAGCCTGGATGGTTAGCTGTGTGGCAGAGATCCTTCTATATTACAGAGAAACACAGAAGGGACCTCTGGAGATCATCTAGACCAATCCCTCTGCAGGTGCAGGATGGCCTAGAGCAGCTTGCACAGCATATTCCACATCTATGTGGTACCATAATAAGAGTAGATTTAAACTGGACATTAGAACGAAGTTCCTCCCCACGAGGGTGGTGGAACACTGGCCCAGGTTGCCCAGGGAGGTGGTTGAGTTCCCATCCCTGGAGGCATTCCAGGTGAGGCTTGCCAGGGCTCTGGGCAAGCTGATGTAGTTGGGGATGTCCCTGGCCACTGCAGGGGGGTTGGACTAGATGAGCTCCAGAGCTCCCTTCCAACCCAAACCATTCTAGGATAATAGAGGCATCTGATGCTTTTCTGATCCCTAAGTGAGCCCTGCTGATTTCCAGCTATATCATGCACATCACAATGAAACATCATCATTGCATGTTGAGCTTTAACAGTCAAATTACTTTCAATGCAGTTCTAAATTATATTATAAATGTAGTTATCTGGGAGGGGATGATAAACATGGAAAGACCCTGAAAGGGATAACTCAATTACTCTAATTAATTTCCAGAAGAAAAAAAATCTGCCTAGGAGAGGATTTGTGATTCAATTATGACATTTTACCAAAAGTAGTTCCAGTCAATGATTTAAGGTCTCACCTTTACTTAGTCCTTAGACCTTTACTTGGTCTTCAGCTGCCAGCTCAGTGGCTGCATTAGATTGATTTTCATTGGCATAATTTTTGTGGGGTTGCTGTCATCTTGGATGCATCTAGAAGGAGCTCTCCCTATCCTCTTCCTTTTACAGGAATCTTGGTGCTGTCATTACTGTTAGTTGACTTCTCCTCCTGAATAGGTCTAATAATCTATTTATCTTTTCCCTTGATGGCCAGGAAATTGGTAAATTCTGGGAAGGTAATTTCTTGAAGTCTCCAAGGTTGTCTGCACTGGAACTTGAGGGAGATGCTGGGGAGGAGCAGGAGCTGTGTAAGAGGAGACAAGAAGACACTAACAGTTTCTTCTTTACTTGTTTCTCACTTTTGAGAACAAGTATGTATCATGCCCTCCGTCTCTCTGCTCCCTTTGGTTCTTAATATGGAAGTGTAGAAATGAAATGTCCTTTGGATATCACCTATGTTCTGGCTCCTGTATATTCAATGCATAAAATTGTGTAGACTTTCTAAGTTACAGTACCAAAGGTACTGATCTTCAGTCAGGAAACAAGCACAAAATGTTAGGGGTTGGAAGGGACCTCTAGAGATCATCTAGTCCAACCCCCATGCCAGAGCAGGAGAACCTAGAGCAGCTTGCACAGGATGTGTCCAGTTGGCTTTGGAATCTCCACTCCAGCAGCTCCCTGGGCAGCCTGGGCCAGTGCTCCAGCACCCTCCAAGTTCCTCCTCTTGTTCAGATGAACTTGCAGGGTGCTAGTTTGTGCCATTGCCTCTAGTGCTGTCCCTGGGCACCCCAGAACAAAGCCTGGCCCCAGCCTCCTGCCCCCCACCCTGTAAGGATTGCTCAGCATTGCTCAGCTCTCCCTCAGGCTGCTCTGCTCCAGCCTAAGCAGCCCCAGCTCTCTCAGCCTGTGGCCAGCACACAGCTGCTCCAGTGCCCTCAGCATTGCAGTGTCCCTGCTCTGTTCCCTGTGTCTCTTAAGCAGAGGAGCCCAGCCCTGGCCCCAGTGCTGCAGCTGTGTCCTCCCCAGGGCAGAGCAGAGGGGCAGCAGAAGCTCCCTGGCCCTGCTGGCCACACTCCTCTTGCTGCAGCCAGGATGCCATTAGCCTGCTTGGCCCCAAGGGCACATTGCTGGCTCCTGGGCATCCTGCTGCCCACCAGCACAGCCAGGCCTTGTGCCACTGAGCTGCTTGCCAGCAGAACTTGCTCCTTTAATCAGTTCTTGTTCTATGTCATTGTTCAGAGCTCTTCGAACCCCTGCTGGAATATTTGTCTGGAGTTGGCAATATTTATCAGAAAAATGATCTTGAGCATTGAGAAATGAGGTAGTTTTCATCACAGCAGTTGCAATCAACGTCTTGGTGAACCTGGCATGTGCAAAGTGGCTGTCAGGAGGAGGTGAAGCTGATCTTGCATTCTTATGTGATTTGCTAGCAAAAACTTTGTAAAATAATCCCAATTTCATTTGTCCCTGTTTGGAATCTCTTGCACTGAGGCAGTCCTGCAGGGCTCATTAATAAAATCATTTCCTTTGGCTGCAGTGTACCTGGAAAATCCACATGAGTGAGAACTCTTAATTTTTTGTTGTTGTTTTCATAAAACAGCAGTTTGTTGCTCTGATTGTGACAAAAAACCTCAACAAACCAACCCAAATGGTGTGATATTTAATTACACTTTATATAAAGTGTTTGTGTGTGCTTTCCAGGGTTTATTTGCCTTTAAAGTAGCTACATCTTATTAGCAGATTAATTGTACAAAAATGACTATTAGGCTATTAAAGACTGCAAAATCATCAGGAAATGAGGTTCATTTGATGTAGTGGAGCTTGCATAGATTAGCTGGAGGAAAATGTAGGTTAGTGCTAAAGTCAGGGAAGAAAAATAAAGGAAAAGATCCTCACAATGGTATGGCTCAACTGGAAAGTTAATAATCTGTAAATAGCTGGGGAGTGCCATCAGCTCACCAGAGCCTGGCCCAAGAGCCTGGAGTGGGGAGGAGGGCAGGAAAAGTTCCCTGCCCTGCTTGCCAGGCAATGGCTGTTCTTTTCAGGCCTTGTGGAGACCTTGCTGTGACTTGGCAATAAAATAAATACAACTGTAGGGCCAGTCAAAATCAGTGGAGGCTTATAATGGGAAGGAGTGACCTGGAATGAACTTGGCTAGGGTGGTTTATATGTGCAGAGGAGTTAGGTCTGTGCCAGCAGGTTTAGTGCCAGCTTTAAGTAATGTTCCTCTGGGATCTTGTGGCTCTGTGGCAGACCAGGTATTGTCAGCCTCCTTAGAGGCAGGAGAAGCTGGCTAGCACCTGCTCTGCCTAATTCAGCAGGAAAGCCAAGAGATGATGTGGCTTTGGGCCACACACTACAGAGAGGACACTGAGGTGCTGGAACATGTCCCAAGAAAGGCAACAAAGCTTGTGCACAAGTGCTATGAGGAGCAGCTGAGGGAACTGGGGTTGGTTAGTCTGGAGAAGAGGAGGCTCAGGAGAGACCTCACTCTCTACAACTCCATGCAAGGAGGTTGTAGTAAGGTGAGGGTTGGTCTCTTCTTCCAGGTAGTAAGTGATAAGACAAGAGGAAATAGCTTCAAGTTGCACCAGGGGAGGTTCAGATTGGATATTAGGAAGCATTTTTTCACCTAGAGGGTTCTCAGGCACTGGCCCAGGCTGCCCAAGGAATCACCATCCCTACAAGTGTTTCAAAACCATGTGGATATGGTGCTTGGGGCCATGGTTTAGTGGTGAGCATGGAAGTGCTGGGTGAGCTCAGAGGTCTTCTCCTCTATGAAATTGTGTTGCAGATGATACCCCAGATGTGGCATTAATGATTGATTATCTGTCATTTTCTCTTTGGGAAAGTACATAGGTGATTCCAAACAGCAAAATAAGCAGTTGGGGAAATTACTCTGAGCTTCCTCACTCTGAATAGTAGGATCCCTGTTTGCCTTTATGATGGAAAGCAGTGCAAATATAAGGAAATAGCTGATGGCAGCTGTCACTTCAGGGAGGAAATAAAGGGGTTTCTTTGTTTCTTCTCTCTGCATTTTATCCAAGGACACAGACATGAAGATCATTTGCAGTAATGTGATTTTTCTCCTCATAATTAGAGATGTCTCCAGACTGCCCCACCACATCAATGCTGTATTTCACTGGGATCATTTCCTTTCCAGTGTCTGGCCTTTCTCCACATTTATTTAAATCAAATGTTTGATTTGAATAGTGCAGCTCAGGATGGTCTGTCTCCATTTAAATGCCATTGACATTAGCAGGGAGGTTAGGAAAATATTTACTTGAAGGGTAGAGAAAGTTCCCTTACCTGCCATCATATCCCAGTTTGGAGGAGGGGGGAGAAAACCCCTGTAGGTTTGACATCTCTGTGCATTGTGCAGGGCTGTTAAAAAGTCTGCTGATGAGTAGCTGCATGGCAATGATGAAAAGGAGTGCATTTGGAATTCAACATCCATGGTAGGAAATGCAGGATGTCAGAGAAGCCATATATTAAAGGGAATTTGAATTGGAAACTGAATCCCAACCTGCCACTGGGGGCATTTTGATCATTTTGATTTATTAAACTTTTATAACAGCATTCAGATGAAGCTGAATTAAAAAAGCTTCATCTTGGGTGGTTTATGGTGTACAAGTCATCAGGCTGGTGAAGTTTTGCCATGATCAATGGAGAGTTAATCTAAGTTCCTTTTTTGGAATGCAGGTGCACCCTGTGTGCTTTAGTATGTATTTAAAAATCTAATAGTGTTTTAATACTGAATCACTTAACAAAAAGTACAAAGTGAAGCCACCCCTGACATGAATTTTCAGCTGCATTTGAGTGAAGCTTGCTGTTAAATTGTAGATGAGCAACAGGAACATAAACTGCATGTATATTCCTATAGTAATTTTAGATATTGATAAATATACAGCTGTTAGCTATGGAAAAAAGAGCACTGTTTCCTTGGAAATGGGTCATATTCCTGAAGGAATAAGACACTTGCATTGTAGTGCTGTCCTGACCATCTCCTGTCTTCCTGAGCAATCAAAGGGAATCAATTACTATCAGAGTGGCACTGCAGGTTAAAAGCATTACAGGTTCACCCTCAGCTTTGCAGCAAGGAGATGATCCTTAGCTGCAGTGGGGAATGATGCAAAAGATGGATGAGACAGAGTTCAAGGAGCAGTAATGTGAGGGTCCAACAGTATCATTCCAAGCTGTCTTGGAGACATGATGGATGGCTTAGTGGCAAGAAGCAATAATACCAGATGATGAGAGATTCCTCTCCACATCTTGAGCCCGCTGCCTGCTGTCTACCTGTTGATGTTCCAGTGGCTTAATGATTCCTGATGTGTTATGAAAAGCTAAATTACTGCACTTCAGCAACTAAACTGGTATGTTGAATGGAGTAACCCAGCTTTTCTTGGCAGCTGCTAGAAAAGCAAGGAGCATATCAAATGCTCCTGTACATTGTAAATGTAATTACCTGATATTTATGTGCAGTGCTTGTTGACAGGATCTTGTAAGCTATGCTAATATGGGAGGTAATTTGTTACCTCCAGAAATCACTTTCCATGTGCCTTCTGATCATTATCATGAAACATGATAAATGATCTAGCCCATGAGGTGTAAATGAAAATGAAATGGATAATTGGATTCTATGTCTAAATTGTGGCTGGAATAGTTGTTGCAATTATAATGGAATTTATCTCATTAAAATATGCTTTGCAGTGTACTAGTGACCTTTAATCATCTTGGTTGGGGAGCTATTTGAGGATAATTTTCAAGAGATTACAAAAAGTTTACTCAGAGTAGTTTGGATAGAAGTTTGGGTGGTTTTTTCTTTCTTCTGTCCTAAAGAGTGTTAAATATTTGCCTGCTTAATAATTCATATTGCAGCATTATCCTGCAGTGTTAACTGCTGGGAGATAGTATATTTGCAGGCTTTGATAGGAAATAGTAAGAAACACATCTGCCTCTCCTGAAGAAGAGGGAAGCTTAGCTGTGTGAAGAAAGGAAGATTTCTTCCTGCTGGGATGCAGTGTTGAATTTGGATGTGAGAGAGCTTGTCATTGAGGCTGAAGCACAAGTGCCAACAGATGTGTCTTGGGGAAGGTTTAAGGAGTGTTAGGAGGAAAATGCAGCTGTTTCTGCTGTTGCCCAGGTGTGTGCATGTTGCTAATGACAGAGTTTATGCCTTACCTCCTTGAAGAGGAAGGATGCCACTGGTGTGCCGAGACTGAACTCTGAATGTTCAGCTCTTCCCTAAGCTTTCTCTTTTGTTTTGTTGCTTGTTTTCTTGCTTTCTGCCCAGAATTTGCTCTGTAACATTTCATCTGTCCCTTTTTCTTAGCCACTTAACTTTGAAAACTTGGAACATACCTTGACCTGCCAAACAAGTTTGAGTTTTCCATCCCAATTATGTCTTAACATGGTAATAAGTGCTAATTTTCACTTATTGGCTTCTTTACTAGTGAATGAAAATTTCCACTCATGAGCTTGTGGACTAAAGAGAGACAAATCTTGATGAACAGTGTTAGAAAAATGTGAGTACTTTCTTAGGAACAAAAAAAAGCCTAGAATTTACTTACTTAGAAACTTTACAAGCTAATAAAAGTGATTGGTAGCAGTGCTAGGGAAAAGTCTCTCCACAATCAACTTACCTGAGTTACCTTTATCCTCCAAGAATGGAAGATTTTGGGTGCAAAATATGTTCTTAACCAATGGGATCTGAAAGGCTTAGAAAGTAGGGTTGATATCTTCTAAGGACTTCTAATATTATTACTGAATGACAGCCCTAACTTTGTATAAATTGCTTGATATGAATAAATAGACTAAAAAAGCTTTGCCTAATTTAGAGCTTTGTTTCAATCCCCCCCAAAATAAGTGGATTATAATTTAACTGAGTTTAAGCTTTATTTGAACTATCAAGCATCCTATAAGATAATTTCTGTAACCTAGTGGAATGTTTTATTCAAACTTTGGAGTGTTTCTAATAGCTTTTTGCACCTTGTATCTGTTTTGTGGTCGATCCCATAAGGCATAGGGAATTGTACCTGTTGGTTGACACAAGGAAGAATACTACAAAGTGTCAAGGCCATACATGTCTTTTGTAGAGCTGTCTCTAGAGCAGCTTACTCATCTCCAGAGAAAATGAAGAGTTGTGTATTGCATTGATTTTCTGTTCTATTTCACTATCAAAAATAGAAATCTTTGGTTTTGATTGATGATTTTTTGTTGTGTTGGTTGGTTGGTTTTCTTTTATCCTAAAGTTGCAGTTCACAGTTTATGTGCAAAACTCAGTTTTATTCTTACTCTGACATCCTCATGGTTAACATAGGTTGTTATTTTTTAACAACTGGAGATGTAAAGGCTACTGCTTTTGAAGGGAGATAGAAGTAAACCAAATGCTTTTCTTGGGCTTCAAAATGGGCCATGTAGTCTCATGATTTTTAATGCTTGCTTTCAACTTCACTCTGACTTTGAAATGTGTTGACAGCAGTTGGAAATGTCTTGACTAATGATTTATTCTTTGACTTTCCATTTCTTTTGGACTGGGTGACTTGCACATCCTAGAGAAAAGGAGATACACTTGGTGTGATCAAGCTTGTGATCTATGGGTTACATCACCAGCCATGGGAATGCTTTTTCCCCTTTATTGAGGATAGAAAGGAGCAGCTCTCTGGCAGTGTATGAGGCATTGCTTTGTGGTGGCAGCCACATACTTCCAAGGTACAATTGGAGGGTGATTTGTTGGTTTTGAGTTCTTTTTAACATGTGAAGTTATGGCACAGTTCTTCTTTTGGAGCTGTGCAGCATGGTACTTGCTCACATTAGTGCACTGAGTTGGAGAAGAGATCTCTCATGTTTCTGCAGTTGAAGGCTTGGCTTATCTTACAGTAAGGAGTTTTCCTCTTAGGAGCCAGCCAGAAACATCCTCTGGCATTTCTCTGTCTTTTTGCCCCTTTCTAATCTAGCTTGCCCTCCTGCCCTAGGGCAAGAGGAAAGGCATGAGTGCAGAATCCAGGGAGAAGGAAAAACAACCTCTCTGTAGATCACCCTGCCATGCCTTCAGAGCAACTTGTGGCCTCTGTGGTGTCTGAAGACAAAGGAGTGAGGGAAGCCAGCACACTTGGTCCAAGTGTAATAATGAGTGAGGCAACAACTCCTCCTCAGCTCTTGAACAAGTTTAAGCAGCTTAAATCAATGGAGCTCAGCATTTTGGTAATGGATAAGCCAGAATCCTTGTCTATGATGTTTTTCTCCATCTTGCTTTTCCTAAGAATCACGGAATGTTAGGGGCTGGAAGGGCCCCACAAAGCTCATCTAGTGCAACCCCCCTGCCAGAGCAGGAGCACCTAGACCAGCTCACACAGCAATGTGTCCAGGCAGCTCTGCAATGGCTCCAGACAAGGAGACTCCACAGGCTCCTGGGCAGCCTGGGCCAGTGCTCTGGCACCTGAACTGCAAACAAGTTCCTCCTCAGCTTAATACTAAACCTCCTTTGCTCCAACTTGCTCCCATTCCCTCTTGTCCTACCATTGGATGCCATTGAGAAGGTGAAACATTGCATATCTTCCAAGAAGCAAGTAAAGTAGACAACTGTGTGTGTGGAAAAAAACCTTCCAGCAAACTTTCTACCAGTGTTTCTGCAAAGATATTTTGTCCCTGTTGTTCCAGGAGCATCTTTAGCCTGTGATTTGCAGCAAGGGACTCAAAGCCTACTCCTGTGATGACCCATTGACAGCTGCCCACAAAGTCCCACATCTCATCCTCTCCAACCAGGCCACTGGGCCTATGCTCCCACTCAAGAAAGCACAACTAAATCAGCTTTGACACTAGATTTTTGTTTGGCATCACATCAATGCAGCTTCAAGAGTTTGTGCCTCTCTCTTGTGATTCTGCAGGGGAGGGACTTCCCTCAGCAGTTTTCTCATGCCTCTTGACTCCTTGTGTCAGCTTATCTTCAGCAAGTTAAAGTGATGTGATGCATGCTCACAGGTTGCCATTAATCCCCTTCTCTGCTCCTTCTCTCAAGTGTGGCATGCTGAAATCCTCTCTTTTACCACTGGTTTTTGCAGTCTTGCACCAACAGACTCTCTGCTGGCTTTTCTGCACTGTGATTTCATCTTTTGTGCCTTACTTGCTGCTTTTCTCAGCAGAGCAGAGAAAATGCTGTCAGGTTAAATATGCCAAGAAGTGAAAATGAGATCATTGAAAGGTGGTTAAAAAAAGTCTGGTTTACTAGTAAAATAACTCCTTCTCCAAAAAGTTTTGTAAAGGCAATTATATTAATTATATATATAAATTATAATTAATAAATTATATATTATATATATACTTAATGGAAAATATTGGACTATCCTAACTTTCTGGCTGGCTGCAGACATATTTAAGAGTGTATATATAAAGAGAGTTTATATTTTGAGTTTGGACTTAGACTTCTTTCTTAAGATACATCTTTGTTTTGTGTGAGAACCTGCCTCCACCTTCTCATTGTGTTTTCTTTTTACTGCTGAAGCTCTTTAACTTCAGCTATTTCTTAATGCCCTTTCAGGAATCTGTTTGACCTTCCTCTTGTATTTTCCACAAAGATTTCATGAGTATTATTTTTCCTGGGAATACCTCCACTACTTGACCTCCAAATATGTGGACTATGCAACAGAAAGACTTATGTGCCAGGGATACTTCTTTTCCCTCCAAATCATCCTGGTTATCAGTGGAATTTCACCATTAGAAGCAAAGTGTCCTCCTGCTTTACTTCCACTTGTTCCAGGAGCAGCTTTAGCCTATATTTTTGTATAATAGAAAAGGTTAAAGAATTGAGTGAGAAGTGTGTGCCAGACCTGGTACCTGCAAACTCTCACCTGATTAAGGACACTGTCCCCTAAGCCATTTGCACCATTAGCACTTGTGATAATTAAAACAAACTATATTTCAGCCAGGAGACAGCTTTCTAGCCAACTGACTGAGCAGATGCCACATGGAAGCAAATGAAACTAAGCTGAGCTCTCAGGCAATTAACAGAAATTAATGGAGCAGGTACCTGCAGTCTGTTCCTTGTGGCTGTCAGGTCAGTGTCCTTGCACTTTCAGCTCTGCTGACTTGCAGGGCTTTGGCACCTGAGCCTTTCTTGATGGAATTTGCTGGGATTTTATCAGCTGCTTAGCAGAGCTCACAGGATTAAAAACTTCACAGGATTCTGGAATTTTAAGCATTTGGAAAGGAATCACTGTGAAGTGGCATGGTAGTGCTAGGTATGGTTGGACTTGATGAGCTTAGAGGTCTCTTCCAACCTTTGTGATTCTGTGACTCAGAATTTGGGGTACAGAGGATGCTTTCCAGAGGGACTTGCACTCAGCAAGGAGCTGAAGCCTATCAGTCACCATTTGGTCTATTTTCACCTTGCTTTCTGAAAGATGTATCTCCATACTGCCATAGTTAATGAAGCTTCCTAATCTGTGAAGGGATTTTTTTTGCATAGCCTGTTTTTGTCTGATTCTGTGCCTCATGAACAGGTTCACACACTGATTATTTACTTATTTGTTGGACCCATCCTCAAATATATATATGTAGGCATGGGCAAGAGCTGTGTATGTGTCTGATGCACCAAAAGGCATTGTGCTACTGCTCTTTTTCCTCTGCTATTCCTGCTGCTTTTCTACCAGACCCATACTTGTCCCTCTCTGCAGTGAGGAAACTAAACTAACAAAACCCAGACACTCTAGAATGAGTATTTTTCTGTCAGGATAGTTTTCTAACAGCAGAACCACTGGCCTGGAAAAGATTGAAAGTGGTAGTTCACTCCCCATGAGGATGTGGTCATTTTGGGTTAGCTTAGCTAGAATGTAAAACTGCATCCTCTTGCTTTGCAAGTGGATTACACTACAGTGCAAAACTCTTGGTGCCTACAGGGAAATGTGGTGTGAAATGGTTCCTGAGATAAACACTACTGTCTTGGGTTTGTTTCTGGTTTTCCTGTGGCAGCCTCCTTGTATGAACATGCCTGGAGAGGAGTTAATATAACAGGAGGGGACTGGCAGGAGATACTAGTCTATTCCCTCAAGCCCACATCACCTTGTCATAGTAGAGGAGATAACCAGATACCAAATAGGCTTTACTGTAATAGCTCTCAATAGAAAACCCCACAGGAAGCCTCATCTTTGGAATGGTAAGGAAAAGAACAGTTGGACTTGGTATGGAAGAGAAGGAAATTACACACACACACCCCCAAAAGAAGGAAAAAAAAAAAAGATGTGTAGTTATTGCACCAGTAGTAGTCAATGAGTAATAAGATATTTTCACACACAGTAAACCCTTAAAAAGAAAAACAAAGTGGGGAGAAATGCATTTTTCCTGAATTCACATTAAAAATATTCTTGTGCTAAAGCCAAAAGTCACTTGTTGTGTTATTAGAAGTGATGCAAGTTGCTCAAAAAGACAGTTAAAGGGAGGGAGGCAACCAGAAAGCACTCTGAAGGTGTTCATAATTGAGAGAAGAAGAGAGAAGGCAGCACCAAGGCAGAAGTAGTATGCTGAAGAGCAAAGGATTATGAACCTGGATGAGGAAAGTGTCAGTAAAGCCACTGAGGTGGAATTACAGGTGGATGATTGATTCTATGATTTTGATGTGTTTTATAGTCAGTTAATGCTTGGTGTAAATGACACGGCATGAACAACTGGACTAAAATGAGACAAGATAACAAAGGGGAAAGAGCTCCATCCCTGTAGTGTTTTCAAAGGATACTTAGAGCTTCAGCAATATTCCTGCCCCCCCTTCCATTCCCCATTTTTATTTCTTTCATGTGCTGTAGAGAAAGAAATGATAAATAATTCAGGCCAAGGGAAGCTTATGCACCACAGGGTTGGAATATTACCAGTGGGGAAACTCTTTCTACTGTCTGTGAAACAAAGGCAAGACAGCAGGGCAAACCATTTTGCCTTGGCAGGGAAGGCTGAGCAGACAAGTGGTGATTTTGATCTTATTTGAAGGTATTCAGCAATTAAAAGCCCCAGTGATACTCATGTATTGGCCTGCAGTGAGAGGGAAGAGTTAAAGGAGGTTAAACCAAGCTATTTTACTTGCTGACTTTGTTTACCATCACTGCTTGATTTCTCCCACACATTGAAGAAAGGATGGAATGGGAGGAAGTTTTTTGTAAGGTGCTATGTAGGTGGGATAACTTAGTGCAGGTACAGCATAATTATGCTCTTCTTACTACATCTGTATTATCTTAACTACTCAGGGATGTAAATTAGCAGAAAATTTCCTTTTTATTTCAATTGGTTAGCTTATACTGCTTTAGCTCTACAAAGTGTCTTTTGGTTTATAACCAAAAGCTTTCCATTCAGGCATCAGAAAAAAGAACAAACCCAAACAGAAACATGACCATTGATAATAAAATAGGAAGGAAATGTAGCCATAGAGCCACAGAAGAGGTGAGCTGAAGCAATTCTAGCTTTAGGCAGATGGCACTCACCTAGAATGAAGTCTGTGTTTCTCTCTTTGCCCAATGTTCCATCAAGAACTTGACTGCTGCTTGGTTTTTAACTCTGCAGAACATGATGGCAACTTGAGAAAACAATGCCACAGGGCCAAAAATCTACTTAGTTTAGTATATAATATAGTATTTTTTATATATATATATAAAATATAGTATATACTATATATACACATATATATATACTTATATACTTTTAAG
>VWZO01000488.1:8911-31660 GCA_013396975.1 Bucco capensis | reverse complement strand
TATATACTAATAGTATATACTATATGTACTTATATATACTATAGTATATTTTATATATAATGTGGTATATAATACTATATATAATATTGTATAATTATATATATACTTATATATAATTTTTAAGTGTATATATATACTAATAAGTTTCTCTGTTTTCAATTTCTAAACCTCTGCACTTAGGGAGGTCTGAAATCTGGGGGTAGGAGATTGCTTTGTGCTACCTCTAGATTCTTGGCTGTAACCAATGTTAGCTATAAAATAGATTTCCTGCACTTGTGTGGCCTTGAGAAAGGGATTATTTGAGGACTAGTGAAAAGGCAAAGGGTCACCCAGACCCTGAATTTTCACTGGCTGGTTGAGGTGACTAAGCAGAAGGATTTGCATCCTGAATATGTGCTCCAGAAGGCAGGAGAAGAGGCTGTGCTGGCAGTGGGGAGAGCTTGGAGATACACATCTAGCTGATGGCTGACTTCTCAGTTTGCTGACCAAACCTTTTGACTTCTTAAAGTAGCACTCAAGTGAATACTGGAAGGAAAAAAACCCACACCCCTCATTTTAATAAAAAGGGGATTGGTTTTAAATGTCAAAATGCTGGTTTGTGGCTTGTTATGCTTGGAAATAGGTGATGTGCACCTATTCTGAATGTTTGTTTAAAGCCAGCTTGCCTTTCTCCTTCCAGGCTGAGGAGGAGGAGGAGGGTGAAAAAACAGGCAGAGGCTTTCTTGAGAGCAGGCAGGATAATTATTTGGATCCAGAGGGAGAAGCCTAAATAGAGTTCACTGGGGCAACTTCCCCAGTCCTCTGACTTGATAGAAGTTGGGCTTTTTTCCCCCCTGAAACCACTTTTATCAGAAGGGTAGTGAGTCCCAGGAGAGAGGTTTTCTGGTACTGGCAGTTATTTAAGAACAAGCAAGCAAACAAACAGAAATCCTTCAAAGAACATTCCCCCAGCCAAAGTTTGAGGCAGCACTTTGGGATCTGGCAGGAAAAGTCATTTAAAATTGCTGAAGAAATGCTGCTAGCTTTGTGTACTGAGGCCAACAGAGCTTGCTGCTAAAATTATGCAACATTTTTTTCCCCCATGGTTACATGCTTTTGTTAGCAATACTTATGTACAATCACAGAATGGTTGGAAGGAATCTTTAGAGGTCATCTAGTCCAAGCTCCCTGCAGTGAGCAGGGACACCTCTAACTAAATCAGCTTGCTCAGAGCCTTGCCCAACCTGACCTGGAATGTTTCCTGGGATGGAGCATCCACAACCTCTCTGGGCAACCTGGGCCAGTGGCATGTAAGAGCTTCTTTAAGGTGCAGTTCCTGTTTTCTTTACATGTTAATACAGTGATATCTGTTTTAATTTTGTCTCCAAATGTGCTCTTAGCAGCTTGGTTCAAGAACAGAAGCAGTTAGACCAAAAGCCATCTGTATTGAAGCAATAGCATAGTTTACATGTGTAAGCTTGGAAGGTTGCAATCTCCATAATGTTGTTTATTATTAGGAAGTGTATTATTAGCAGGGAGTCTTGTGTTTGCAGAGGAAAGCTGTGCCCTCCAATTTCTGCCCTAATGATTTCTTCTCTCCTCTTTGCTCTAGCATTGCTGGTTTTGTGTTTGCTTTTCTTCCCTGAACACACAAGGCTAGTTACTGAACTGTCAGCCTGAAGGACATGTTGATGAGCAGCATGCTCAAGAATTAAAACAGGCAGGAGTACAATAAGAAGCTGTATGATCTCGAGTTTACTCATCAAAAAATTTAATAAGATCATTCTGGTTCAAATAAGGTAGTAAAAACAATGATTTTTTTTTCATTTTAATTTGTCTAATCTAGAAGCATTTTTATTTCAGCTACTAAAGCTGTGATCAGCTCAGTTGTCTGAATTAGGGCAGTGTCTAAAAATTATCATTAGTCTTGCCCTATATTTGATATGTTTAGCCCATTCAATATCAAAATTGCTGAGTTTAAGTAGAAATAAATAGGATATAAGAGTTTCACAAGGGACAATCACAACTGTTCCAGCCAAGGATCTAGCTAAATCAGGATTCTTCAGCAGTGGCCAGAGGAGGACATGTTGGGAGGAGAAAGAGCTTAATTAAGCATCCATGACATTTGCCTTGGTATCCACTCAGCATCTAATTCCTTTCAGCAGTGGTGCTGAGCCTGGTTGCTGTCTGATTAGTAAGGGGTAACCTTCATTTGCTCACAACACCATTTGGCAATGAAACTGCTGCTTTTTTTGATATGAAGACCCTTTCCTTTGTTTTGGAGCCTGCCTTCTGCTAGCTGTACTTGATGACCTATATTTGCTGTCTTGGAAAAGGCAAAGATTAATTAACCTGCTCTAGTTAGAGGTGTCCCTGCTCACAGCAGGAGGGTTGGACTAGATGACCTCTCAAGGTCCCTTCCAACTCTAACCATTCCATGATTCTAATTGAATACTAACATCTCTTTGATGTATGATTTTCTTTTTGCAGAGCTGTGGCACAGTATTACCCCTAGATCATCTCTTTGCCAGCATGGAATAGTAGGAAAAGTTTCCTTATAGAAAGAGTTGTTAGGCATTGGCCCAGGCTGCCCAGGGGGAAGTCACCATCCCTGGAGGGGTTCAAAAACATAGAGATGTAGTACTTAGGGACATAGTTTAGTGGCATGGGGGTGATAGGTTGGACTTAATGATCTTAGAGGTCTTCTCCAACCTTAATGATTCTCTGATTTCAAAGCCAAGCTTCCCCACAGCGTTGTCTATTTGTTCTAAGGGAATGTTTCTACAAACTCAATCCCAGTATGTCAGGGGTTGGCAGNATGCATCCTAGGATGCCATTGGCCTCTTGGCCACAAGGGCACATTGCTGGCTCAAAACTCAAGTGCAAGAGCTTCTGCCTCCCAGGTGATTGGTATGGATACAGTGTCCAGCTGATATCTTAAGGTATGCTTAACTCTTAATGGCTACTGAGTGAACACTGAGCACTGTGGAGTAGTTGTGCTGGAGATGTACAGGCAATTGAGCTGCCTTTCCTTGGTGGTCCAGTTAGGCTTCCATTGGATGGGTCTCTTTCTCCTGAGACCATCAGTGACTTTCTAGTCAGATATTTCCCACTGTTAGCAGCCACAATAATCACATAAATGTACTCCAGAAACCCCAAATGTTTATATCAGTAGAAATAAGATGCCAAATTTAGCCTCTGTGGCTGTATTCAGGGAGTTGCTGTTCCACATGAAATGATTAGTAGTTTTTTGTCATATTGACACTTGGACTCTTTGTTGCAACAAAACAACGATTCTAGGATATCATCAACTCATAAAAAGCTTCTAAGAACTATTCTTCAGAACATACTTTTATAATCTAGCAAACACACACATAGATTCATTTTTCAGCTGTCTGGGTTTTTTGTGTCCTAGAGTGAATTTGGGATTCAAAGCACTGAGTGTCAATTTAATTACAAGGATACCCTCTTCACAGCAACACTATCATACTTGACAAGATAACTCAGCTTCAAACTCTTGAATAGAACAGACTCACCTGATTGTGAAAATATGCCAATAAAGCACCTTAGCTTCTAAGGAATGAAGCTGTTCTCATGCTCTAATTGAAATGGTCATCCCTCTCCTTTGACTGTGTAAGGATTTCAGCACCAGCTTCACTTGGCTATTTCTGCTTCACCACACTGCACCAGGGGAGGTTTAGATTGGAGCTTAGGAACAATTTCTTGCCTGAAAGAGTGCTTTAGGCATTGGCCCAGGCTGCCCAGGGCAGTGCTGGAGTCGCCATCCCTGGAGGGGTTCAGAAAACATAGATGATGTACTTAGGAACATGGGTTAGTGGTATGGGGGTGATAGGTTGATGGTCTTAGAGGTCTCTTCCAACCTTAATGATTCTGTGAATATCAAAACTCCTAATGAATCATTATATTCTGTCCTTCTTTTAAAGAAACCTACAGCAGAATGTATTTCGTCTTAGCCTCAAGAAGAAGTGGTGAGGTTTTTTGGTTCTGATTTGTTCTTCTAGAAAGCTCTTCCAGGTTTTCCAGCACAGTCAAAATGCAGTTGGCAGCAAGAAGGTGGACAGCTGCTTTGTTTACCTATTTCCCTTCTTTTCCTAGGTATTTCTTTACCACCTGTCTGGGTGCTGTGGCAAGGATGTTGGCTCCTTATGGCTACCTTATCCTCTCCTGCCCCTTTCTGAGGGTGGCTTTCATGGCAAAGCTAAGCAGATGTAATGACAATTCTTGCCCCCTCTTTTCCTCTCTTTCAAGCACCTGGACTTGTGCTCCTGCTTCTTTGTTGACACTAGCTCTTGCCCAAAGCCACTGGAAGCTGCTTCAGGGACCCAGCAAAGCAGGAAACCTTCATGTGCAACCCCCTCAAGATCAATTTTAAACCCAAATTGCCTTGAATGTAGATGAGTAGCTGAAGTAGATGAGTGGGACTGCAAGCAGCACTGATGGTGGGAAGTGAAGGAGCAGGGTTGCCCTTTCAGGTGGGTGTTAGGTGACGTGGAACTCACATCTCTGATGTAAAACTGTGGTGCACAAATGAACCATGTTGGGTTCCCAGTTTGGTTTCTGTTGGTTCATTGCATAGATTGGGGGGAAGTGTCTTAGTGCCTCCTAAAATTAGCCCCCTCCTCTCTCATTCCAGTGGGCTGCCTTCTGGCACTTTTGGCAAGAAATATTTGGGCATGCTGTAATAAGCAATGTGGAGACATTGCTGGTGGGAACCTCTAAATGTGTCTTGGGAAAGGTTCTGAATAGAAATAGAGGGATTTGAGCAAGGAAACAGTCCCTCAGAAAGAAATATGCTCAGAAGTGATGGATTCTGTCATTTTTTCCCTATAGACTTGAATAGTTTGAGCACACCCCAAATCTCTAGATCATCTTTAATGTGTAACCCAAATCCTGAATTTTATCCACTTGGACTTTGATGGTAGTATTGAAGTGCTGGCAGAAAGCTTTTCATTTCAATGAAATGGGATACCTGAGGAAGAACTTTGGAGAAGGGAGATATTATTTATCCTGTTCCACAGGCATTTCTGTCTGCTCTGCTGCTCTGAAGGGGGAGGTTTTAAGTTCATCTCTGTCTTTTGTGTATTTGTAAGGGTTTTGCCTCAATAATGTGATCTGGGAGCAGCTTCCCTTCCTTTCTGCTCCCAGGTCCATGGTTTGGGTTAATGCTGACAGTAAAATCAGTCTTTAAAGTACCTAGCTTCCTTCATTTGATGGATCACATAATCAGAAATAGCAGAGACACAAGAGGAGAAATTGGGGCTGCCTAGATGGGCCCCAGGATGCTGCTGGGCAGGTCAGTTTGAGACAGGGCTAGAAAGATGAGATGTCCATGACTCACCTCTAACATGCTTGGAGTTTTTGTAATTACTATTAAAGAAATCATAGAATGTCCTGAGTTGGAAGGGACTCAAAAAGATGAGGTCCAAGGCTTGTCTATACACAGGACAACCACAAAAAACCTCACAGTGTGTGTCCAAGAGCATTGTCCAGATGCTTCTGGAGTTCTGTCAGGCTTGGCACTGTGACTGCTTCCCTGGGGAGCTTGTTCCAGTGCTCCATCACCCTCTGGGTTAAGAGCTGCTTCTGAACATCCAACCTAAACCTATCCTGGCACAGCTTCATGACCAAGCTTTAGATAGTCTCTGTACTTAGAAGGAATGAGTACTCTTCCCTTTGTTGTTATGGTTTCACAGTATCCCAGTATGTCAGGGGTTGGCAGGGCCCTAGAAAGATCATCTAGTGCAACCCCCCTGCCAGAGCAGGAGCACCTAGACCAGCTCACACAGCAATGTGTCCAGGCAGCTCTGCAATGGCTCCAGACAAGGAGACTCCACAGGCTCCTGGGCAGCCTGGGCCAGTGCTCTGGCACCTGAACTGCAAACAAGTTCCTCCTCAGCTTAATACTAAACCTCCTGTGCTCCAACTTGCTCCCATTCCCTCTTGTCCTACCATTGGATGCCATGGAGCAGAGCCTGGCTCTCTCCTCCTCACACTCACCCTTCCCATATTTCTAAGCATTGCTGAGGTCTCCTCTCAGTCTCCTCTTGTCCAGGCTGCAGAGACCCAGCTCTCTCAGCCTGTCCTCCTAGGGCACATGCTCCACTCCTTTCAGGATCTTGCTGGCCCTGGGCTGGACTCTCTCCAGCAGCTCCCTATCCTTCTGGAGCTGAGGGGCCCACAACTGGACACAGCATTCCAGGGGAGGCCTCCCCAGGGCACAGGAGAGGGGAGAAGAACCTCTCTGGCTCTGCTGGCCACGCTCCTCTTCATGCATCCTAGGATGCCATTGGCCTCTTGGCCACAAGGGCACATTGCTGCCTCATGGGCATCCTCCTAGCCACCAGCACTCCTAGAGCTTTTTCCCCAGGGCTGTTTTCCAACAGATCAGTTCCCAGTCTGTACTGATCCATGGGCTTGTTCTTTCCCACATGGAGTACCTTACATTTTCCCTTGTTAAATTTCATTAAGTTTCTCCCTGCCCATCTCTCAGATACTGCCATTCCATCAGATCCTATCCCTGGTCACCAGAGAGAAGAGATCAGCTCTTGCTCCTCTGCTTGCCCTCCTGAGGGAGTTATAAACCATGATGAGGTCTCTTCTCAGTCTCCTTTTCCCCAGGCTGAACAAACCAAGTGTCTAAAGCTGCTCACCATATAGCTTCCCCTCTAGACCCTTCACCATGTTCCTGGCATCCTCTGGATGCTTTCCAGCATCTCCATCTCCTCCTTCTATTGTGATGCACACAATAGTGGAGGTGAGGCCACAGCAGCACAGAGCAGAGTGGGACTGTCACCTCCCTTGAGCAGCTACCAATGCAGTGCTTGCTGCAGCCAGGACATGGTTGGCAGGGCAGATACATAGTGAATTAGTAGGTGGAAAGGGTGAGTTGGTCTGTTCTCCCAGATAACTAGTGATAGGACAAGAGGAAATGGCCTCAAGTTGGGTGTTAGTAATAGAGAAGGAGGAAATCAAAGAAAATAATATTGTCATTATAAAACTATGTAAAAGAATTTCCTGGAGTCTCTAAAATAATACTTGCCCTTCTCCAGGCATTCTTATTCTCTAGTTTTATTCCTTCTCATCATTGACAGCATGTGGAATGCAGCATTGTCAAATATCCCACTGCAAAGATTGTAGAGTTGAGAGTAATTCTTCCTTAGGAAGTCCCAAGTTTTGATGAAGGCATTCAGTTTTGTTCCTGAACCTGCTAGGTCCTGACAGTGAAGCAGATAGACTGATTCTTTCCAACAATAATCTCAAGATTGAGATCTCAAGGGAGTTACTGCTACATGTGGATAATGAAGTCCTTGTGATCAAGTCTTTTTCCCTGAGATTTCTATTAGCTGACCTCATTTACACTGAGTGATTTTATTTGTTGAAGATGTGAATGTCTTCTCATTACAGGCACTTCTTTGTCTTACATCTATTCATTTCTCCTGGAGGAGTGCAGTGCCTAAAATGTCTTTAACACAATGCCATCTTCCTGACAAAATCTGTCATACTTTTCTTATTGATTCCCAGAGTAGCATGGCTTACTGGCATTCAAGGATTTGGCATGTGCTCTGCTCTTCAATATTGCAGAGGGCTGACATACTCCAAGTTTCAGGCAGCACTCCTTATTTTTTGGTACCTATAAGCTGGGCATGAGCTTAACCTTGTTTACAGGTTCTGCTGACAATGCTGAAGTTGCAGTCTGTGCCTTTTCTTTAAAGGGAAGCTAATAAAATGAATGCAGCAGTGTTTCAAATCCAGGGGAATAAAATGCCACAGTGATACATAGGTTATCATATCCCCATGTAGAAGTGAGCAGCTTTCACTGTGGAAAGAATTCTCATTCCAGCCCTTGGAGTGGCCACTAACTGCCATGTCACTGAAATGAGAGCTTGCAGCCTTTGCTGTGCTTACCACACAAACTTCATCTATTAGGCAGCTTGTCAAAGATAAATCAGGGGGTTCACATGAACTTTTGACATAGTATCCCTGTTGCAGACCCCAAAATTAGAGGTGATATTAGGGTGAAATATGTCAGTATCCTACCTAAGCCAAGCTTGCTGCTCGCTTTGCCATTCCTGTTGGTGCTTGGTTTTTGTCCACTAACTAATTCTCTGGTTAATAACCTGAATCTGTGTTGTAGATATTTATTTTGAATGCTTGTTTAAAAGAGATTCTTTCAGGTTTTTTTACATTCCATGTAATAAAGGACAATGAAAACAGTCTTGCAGACTCTCTGAAGTGACTTGGATAAATCACTTGATACGACCTGGTCACTAAGCTATTACTTAAAATGACTTCTTTTGTTCCAGATAACTAACTCTTTTAATTTAAATGTAACATTTTTTAGCTATTGTGCTCAATCTCAGGACTTAGCAACTAGTGCCAGGTACTGAACAGTTGGGATAAATTGTATTTTAAAGCCACAGAGAGACTGTTTCTGGAGTCCCAGGAATTAAGCCTGCATAAGCATCCCTAAAAAAGCTTTGTGGCAGGATGCTAGATCACAAACTGTTCAGTTTCTCCAGGCAGCCATCATCACTTCTGATTGCAAGACAGCAGCTGAGATAAGTCTGAATTAGCTTTAAATTGTTTGTTTTGAAAAATAGAGAGGGAGGCTTGTGGCTCTTTGGAACACTTAACTGTAAAAATCTCCTGATTCTACAGGATTTTCTACATGAAATCATCACATGGTGTAATAGGTTAAAGTCAGTTCTATTTGCTGACAAGCTTTTTGCTCCTTTCTCTTCAATATCCCTTGGAGGGGAGATGATGTTAACTTGCCTTGAGCAGCAGGAAGCCACAACAAATGCTTCCTCCAAGCTGTCTGCAGAAAGCAAAAGTAAGAGCAATAGAAACTTTTCTGTCAGAAAAAAATTAAGCAGTTGTTAAAATGAGTTAAACTTAATGAGCAGAGAGAAGTTTTTTGACCATTGGGGAAAACAAAGAAACAAACAAATCTCTTGCAAAAACAGTAAATGAGTTTTGAAACAAATAGAGAAATACTTAGGGAAATCCTGATGAAACCTGAAGAATGGCCAAGGCTCTGTAGCTGATGCATAATAGATCTGGCCAAAAATTAGCTTACACTTACTGTCCACTTTTGCCACAGGAATAAGGTGGAAAATCAAGTATCATCACTTTCTGATGTGCAGGCAAGAATCCTGGGAGCTAAGCCCAGAGCAACAGCATTTCTCTGCTTAGGGATGTGTGTGTGTGCATCTTTGAATTGGTTAGTTAGGATTGTCCTGATGTAACTTGATTTATTGCACTTCCCATGTGAAGCCTTGGCTAGTGGTTAGGTGTTCTCAGGGCACTGGACATCTAAAGGTGTGTTCTTAATATTGCAGAAGGAGAAAATACCAGTTAGAAGAGTGACAGTTCTGTTTACTTTTCTTCTTTTCCTTTGTTTTCAGAAGCCCAGTAGAGTTTTCAACATGCATAAATGAACTGTCCTCAGTGTGCTGGGCAATGTCATTGATGCTTAGGCTGTTGGAGGTTTTGAGATGTCTTCCACATATTGTAGAACAAACCTGTTAAGGATCTACCTAATCCCTGGAGGTGGCATGTCTAGGGTGACAGGCTGAGCTGGGACTGTAGTCTGTCATGCAGAGAGAGGGAAAGCTTGAAATCTTGCTAGCAATTTCACAATAAACTGCAGAGGTTTGCTGTGAGCTTACCTTAAGGTTCAGGATCCTCTGCTGTTAGTCAGAGCTGTGCTTTCAGCTTGGGATCCTCCAAGGCTCTGCATTAAGCTGCTTTGTGAACTCGAGGAGAAGAATTTCTCATCACAGAATCACAGAATGTCAGGGGTTGGAAGGGCCCTAGAAAGCTCATCTAGTGCAACCCCCCTGCCAGAGCAGGAGCACCTAGAGCAGCTCACACAGCAATGTGTCCAGGCAGCTCTGCAATGGCTCCAGACAAGGANTTACATTTACCCTTGTTAAATGTCATTCAGTCTCTCCCTGCCCATGTCTCTAGCCTGTCCAGGTCACTCTGGATGGCAGCACAGCTCCTGGTGTGCCAGCCACTGCTCCAAGCTTGGGATCATCTGCAAACTTGCTTTCTCCTCCTACTTAGCAAAGCCCTGTTTGTGTTAATACAGCTTTTTATTGATGCTGAGGCCCACAGGGGCTTGTCAGGCTGCTGTCAGTGGAGAAGACAGCCAGGTGTCTAGTTCCTACTAAATAAATGCCACATGTGGGTTTTTTTCTGAATATAGAATGAACCCAGTTTTTGTGCTGAAAGCCTCCATGGTTTGTTTTTATCCTCAGCTTTTTGGTAGCTGATTTTGTGACCACCTTCATAACCACATCATTTCTTTCAATTTCACTTCTTTGGAGCCTTAGATGTTGTTCTTCTCTTTTGCTTTTTCTTCCACTAACATGTAATTTATAAGAAGACATCCAGCCTTGACTGAAAACACTCAGACAGAGAATGCAGCTATTGTTGTTCAGTTACATTTCTGCCTTAATACCATATTTGAATTTAAGCTTTCACTCACTGCTTCTTAATTCTTTTTTTTTTTACCATTGGATTAACCAGATTTTAAGACTTGAGAATTTTGTTTCCCTGCTAGTACTTCACTGCCATAATTCTTTCTGCTAAATCCTCATACATTTTCTCCTACTTTTCAACAAACTTTCCTGATTCTTCAGTGTTTCAATGTTTTATTTTAAATGTGTGACTCCCTAAAGCCATCTGTAATCTTCCAGAACAGGAAGAGTGCTGAAGCAGTGGAGCTGTTGCATGCCTTCTTCTCCACACTCTTCTGGCTCTGTGCCTTGGTTCTTCTGAGGCAGCTTTGCCACAACATCTCTCTGTGCAATCTGGAGCCCAGCACAGAGGCAGCATCATGTTTCTCTGCAGGTTCCAGCTCTTGGAAAGCAGATATTTTCCACTTGGCTTGGATGCTTTGGGTGTCTCAGAGTGCACTCCCAAGGGCCCTTGGTCCCTGTGGCCTTTGTATGGCAAAGATCATGGTCTAACAATACATAGCCAACATGGGTCAGGCACTGACCCTCAGCTAGGAACCCAGGGTACTGGCAAGAAATATGCTGGCATACTTTGTCCTGGTTTGAGTTAGGCTAGGGCTAGTTCTGCTCAGTGCTTTCCCTTCCCAGCTCAGTCTCTTCTCAGTGCTGCACTGCTTGCAGCTGCCAGCATCTTCTCAAGAGTCTCTGCAGCTAGCAGGGACAACACTGTCTGGGGAGAGTGAGCACCAAGGGTTGAGGTGCAGAGCAACAGCTTGTGTCCCACCTTGGGGTGCAGTAAGTAAGAGGTGGCACCTGTGTGGAAGAGGGGACAGGAGAGGTGACCCTAAACTGACTCTGACTGCTCCTGAATCTGGTTCCTGTCTGCCACTGAATCCAGTCTGGGACTTCTGCCACAGCATCAGTGATGTAATTGCCATCAGGGGGTTGGGTTGAGTATTGGTTGTGTATCTATTTTTATATATTTCATTTTATTGTTGTTCTTTTCATTAAAGATGTTCTAGTTTTCTTTTCCAATCCATCAGTCTCTCTCCCTTATTCCTTTTCCCTTCCCCTTTGGGAAGGCAGAGAGTTCACAGAGAGCATCTGTCACTCCTTCAGTGGCCAACCCGCCCAAACCCTTGACAAATTAAAACAGCTTTGCAAGAAATTTCTCTGGAAGAGGAAATGAGTTGTACCTTGGTGGTAGCTGAGTCAGCCTTGAGTCATGTGTGGAGGCATCTCCACTCTACTCCCCAGAACATCCAGGATTAGCTATATTTATATACATTCATCTGTTTGTTTCTCTGAGTGATGAAAAGGGCTATTTGTATTCTTTGGATTCATCTGCTTGCTTGACAGTTCATGGTGTAGTTAAAACAGACTGAGTTTCATTTCTCTGGAAGGGTGAGGCTGATGTTGGGCTTCTTTTAATACATGAAAGCTTTGTTCTACTTGCAAAAAGCAAGCTTTTCAGGATTGCCCCTGTTTGTATGTATTGGGTTAAGCTGTTGTTACCCATCATTGTGTAAGGTATTTGGCAGAGAAAGCTGAACATGCCAGCAGCAGAGGGAAGGTGTGAGCAGGAGGAGCTTGCAGGCTATTCCAGCAGAGCATGCCTATGGACACATGCATCTATCTTCCCTGTCTGGGCTGAATGGGGATCAACTCTCTCCTGCCTACCTTCTCAAACCCTTCTGCTGTGAGCAAGGTAACAGTCTCCTGTGACTGGGACTTGTTATGCTCAGCTAAATATGACTGCAGGCTCATAAATGTAAATAAGTCAGATTTTAACAAACCTCCATCCAGTATCAGCTTTGCCTCTCAAGTGAAACAACTTGTAGGATTCTGGTTTGATTTTTTTTTTTTGCTTTCTTGAGTGTTTGTTTGTTTTTTTTAACTGATCATTAACACTATGTAATTACTACCAAGATATTAATGAAACTCCCTTCCTTGACTATACATTTAGGAGGTGTTTAGTATTGGAGGGCAGTTTATTAGCACTGTTGTCACCCAGGCTGACTAAATACTATTAAGCAACATTATATTACTTGGGAATATAGGAATTTTTATGCACATTACTTACTGTACTACTAACACTAGTGACCTTTTCTGTTTATTTTTTTCTGCCAGTGAATGCCTACTTATTTGCTTCCACTATTTAATATTAACAATATGACACAACTGCTTAACTGGAGGAAGACTTACAGCTGAGGTTGATGCTGCATGCTTCTTCTAGTCATTGGTGCCTAAATATCACAGTGCATTTAATATGTAATGTCATATACATCCTGATGTGAGCACAGTCTACTCTTAGTAGCTCAGCAGAAGGGGAACTTAGTACTGATGAAATGTCAGCCTTAATTTTTTGATTAACTTAGCTATGGGCATTTTATGTCAAAAGCAGAACTGACCAAATATTGTAAAATGCTGTGCATGGAAAGATTTTCTTTTGTTTAATGTCTTGCAGATGTACAAGTGGTCTTTATTATGTAGAGTCATTCAGAGGTGGTAGTGGTCCTGTATACTGGAAGGGATTTCATCAGATTTAATGCCTTTAAGCAGTAGCTGAAAAATAGAGTAAAAAAAATAATGAGTCAGTAATTAAACTAGCTACACTGGAAAAGGAATTGTAGATTTTGTGCTTAGCAAAGGAAGAAATGAAATTCACCATATAAGGTTTTCATTCAAAGTGTTTAGTGTCAGGGCCTGAAATACCTTTGGAAATTGTGATTCTGCTGAGGAGTTAATAAACCCTCTGGGGGTTGAAATATTTCTTCATAACATAAAATGCTCAATGGAAATTGCTTGCTAGGAGTGCTGTGTGCTTTAGAGTCATTGAATCATTAAGGTTAGAAAAGATCTCTAAGGTCATCGTGTCCAACTATTGACCCACCACCCCCATACCAGTAAACAGTGTCCCCAAGTGCCACATCTGCACCTTTTTGAACCCCTGCAGGGATGGTGATTGCACCAGTGCTCTGGGCAGCCTGGGCCAATGCATAACCACTCTGGCAGGGAACAAATTGTTCCTAATAGCCAACCTGAACCTCCCCTGGCACAACTTGTGGCCATTTCCTCTTGTCCTATCACTAGTCACCTGGGAGGATGGACCCCCACCTCACTCCAGCCTCCTTGCAGGGAGTTGTAGAGAGTGAGAAGGTCTCCCCAGAGCTTCCTCTTCTCCAGAATAACCAACCCCAGTTCCCTCAGCTGCTCCTCACAGGACTGGTGCTCTAAACTAACAATGCCACAACCCTTCAGCAGTTTCCTTGCCCTCCTTTGGGCATGATCCAGTAACTCAATATCTTTCTTGTAGTGAAGGACCCAAAGCTGAGCCCAGGATTGGAGCTGTGGCCTCCCCAGTGCCCAGCCCAGGAGGACAATCCCTGTCCTAGTGCTGCTGCCACACTGGTGCTGAGCCAAGGCAGGATGCTGGTGACCTTCTTGGCCACACTGGGCACTCTGCTGGCTCATCTTCAGCTTCTGTTGACCAGCACCCTCAGCTCCTTTTCCTTTGGACAGCTTTCCAGCCACTCTGCCCTGAGTCATTAGTGTTGCATGGGGTTGTTGTGAGCCAAGTGCAGGACACAGCACTTGGCCTTGCTCATAGTAATTGAGGGGACTGGGTTAATTCTTGGCAAAAATAAAGAATAGAGTAGCCCAGCTTGGTTGAAGTGATGAGGGCAGTGGGGAGATGGAAGGAGGTCACAATGCTGCCTGCCTGTAGTGGCCATCAGCAAGAAGAGAGCCTCAGCAGGGTTAGGGCCAGGCAGGAGATGGATAGCTAATTGATGATCCTCAGATCCTGGCTCTGAGCTCCAAAGTTGTCACTTGATGTGGCTGAAGCTAAGATTTTGTATCATTTAGAAACCAGACCAAACTTTGATTTTTCTTTAGGGTTCCATTTCACACATCTTTTTGTTTTCATACCTCATGTATGAGGTAACCTATCTTCTCAGGACTCTCTGAAACTCTGTTAAAAATAATAACAACCAAAATATGAATAATGGCTTTGTTGTGTCTTTCAGCTATCAATGGCAATTTTTCCAGCATAAAAGTTTCTGGTTGCTGTCTACCTGAAAGGAAATGATGTGATTTCAAATTACAGTTGGAGACTGCTGGATGTATCTGGTTATAGAATAACAAATGAGAATAATTAATAGAAAGTTAATTGGGTAACATCAAGAAAGTTTATCCTGGTATATTGGGATTGCATGCTTCACTTGCTACTTAGTGTACTTTGGGGATTTCTGGTTGCACCTCACCTCTGGTTCTGATAGTATATTGTATAATGAAGAATATTAATAATGCTGCAGAACAATTACTTGTTCATTTGCTAACTGATTAAAATTCATGCATAATTTATTGGGACTGGGACAGACTTTATAAGTAAGTCTCCTTGGCCTCAAGAGCTTAAAACCAAAATGCATATGCTAATATAGGAATAGACTTTACCTCCTCACATTAAAAATTGAATATGCAATGGTATATTAGTCTCATTAATGTGAGGTTTTATTTGTGGCAATCATGCTCTTAATCAAAGTGTGTACTTCTACACAGAGCCTTATGTTTTGGAGGTTTATAACTTGGACTTGGTAGTGCATCATGCTCATCAACATTTATGTTTTCTGCCCTCATATACACTGACCTTAGAATTCATTAGTTTGACATTTAATGTGTTAGTTCCACAGCAAATAAACTGCCCTCATTAAGCCTGGCTGCAGTTCTGAGCTTGGATGCAGGTAGGGATCTAAATGAGTTCATATGCACATTTCTTGCCAGAACAGGGGGAAACATGTTAATAATTAATTGAGATACTTTCTGGAGTTTGTCTATCCCAAAGCAGAAAGCAAGAACCCCTCAGGGGATTCACCTTTTCACTTCCAGAGGAGAAAATCAGTAGGTCTCTTCTCCAGAGTTAACAGTGAGAGGACAACAGGAAATGGCCTCAAATTGCACCAGGAGAGGTTTAGATCGGATGTAAGGAGAAATTTCTTCCCTGCAAGGGTTGTTCAGTCTTGGCTCAGGCTGCCCAGGGAGGTGCTGGAGTCACCATCCCTGGAAGGGTTTAAGAAATATTTAGATGTTCTCCTTAGGGCCATGATTTAGTGGTATGGGAGTGATAGGGATGCTTGGACTTGATGAGCTTAGAGGTCTCTTCCAACCTTAATGATTCTGTGATTCCCCTTGCAACCATTACAACACATTCACTGATTTCTTAAGCTCCAAACTGAGTGATTTTAGACACAGCTATTTGAGGGGGAAAAAAGAGTGTGCAGTGTCCTTTTGTACCAAAATGTGGCGAACTTGGTTGCCTACAGAGCTGGTAAATATACTGGTGTATTTACAAAGTGTTATGAGGAGCAGCTGAGGGAATTGGGGTTGGTTAGTCTGGAGAAGAGGAGGCTCAGGGGAGACCTTCTCACTCTCTACAACTCCCTGCAAGGAGGTTAGGGCAAGGTGGGAGTTGGTCTCTTCTCCCACTTGACTAGCAACAGGACAAGAAGAAATGGCCACAAGTTGTGCCAGGAGAGGTTCAGGTTGGCTATTAGGAACAATTTGTTCCCTGCCAGAGTGGTTAGGCATTGGCCTAGGCTGCCCAGAGCACTGATGGAGTCACCATCCCTGCAGGGGTTGGGAAACAGTGTAGATGTGGCACTTGGTGACACTGTTTAGTGGCATGAGGGTGGTGGGTCTGTGGTTGGACTTGAGGACCTTAGAGGTCTTTTGCACCCTTAGTGATTCTATGTGGAGGGGCTGGGGTGTGGTGATGAGAAGGGTTCTCCTCTAGGGAATTCCCTAAGGCTGGATAGGGTTAAATGTTGTTTCTAATGTCCTGGCCATGAGATCTCCTCTACCTGCTCAGAGTTGCCGTGCTGTTAGTTCTGCATCACCGCTGTGTGAAACCCCTGTGTGCACTGAATTGAGCATTGTTGCCTAATTAACTGAAACAAATTAGTTGAAATATGAGCCATCTGGAATGAAAATGAACCTTCCCTGTTTATCAGTGGGTTCATTTTCTTAGGAAAGGACACTTTGCTTCTGATTTGCTTCTTAAAATAAATGATGCCGAGGCCGTGTGTTGCTGCTTTGTGTAAGGGTAAGGAGGACCTCAGCTCTCCATTTGGACTGTCATTGCCTTTTCCCTTTGCAGCTGTGCTGAATATTTAAGCAAGCAGAAGCTGGTGGGAATAGAGGAAGACAAAAGGCAACATACATCCTATTGTTTGAGCTTCTAAATCAGTAGTTAGTTACTGAAGAAGAAAGGATAGCGTTGCTATACATTGTGATTTTATTCGTTCTCCTGACAGTTTTGCTCAGTTCTGAGTGTTTTGAATGCTTGGAATAGACAACTCTATCTTCTACCTTAACTGCATCTGGTGAGTTTCAAACAACCTGCAGTGATACTCATTTTTAAGCATATTCTGTGCAGGGCTAGTGTACCAACTTAGTGTTCCTCTAAGGAAAGTGCATGTGTGGCTTTTGTCAATAGTAGAAAAGTAGTTAATGTTTCACAAAATCTCAAGATATCACCCCAGGAAATGATATAAATGAGCATGAACCCAGAACCCAGATTGATTTATGGATTTATTTGTTAAGAAAAATATCTTAAGAAGTAGCAATTTATCAATCAGGTAGGATTTTGTGGTCCCTAGCTGAGATTTTTTTAAATGGAAAAAGCAGCATTGAGCAGATGCCAGTGGTGCACTACCTGCTTCCATCAGCTGGAACTCTCCTCAGCTCTTCTTCAGTGATGTCAGTTTAATTTTGCTTGTTGACTTTTGAAATCTTTGTTGGATATTAGGAAGATTTTTTTCCCTAAGAGAGTTCTCAGCCATTGGCCCAGAGCGGTGGTGGAATCACCATCCATGGAAGAGTACAAAACCCATGTAGATAGGGTGCTTGGGGACATGGTTTAGTGGTGAGTTGGATGGACTTGATCTCAGAGGCCTTTTCCAACCATAATGATTCTGTGCCTTGCAGTGGGAATGAGGGGCATTGGGTCAAAGGTTGGGCTTGATGATCTCAGAGGGCTTTTCCAACCATAATGATTCTATGACTTTTTGTAGGGAGAGTCCTCTTCTTCATGGCTTTCCCAGCTGTTGTTTTAACCCTGACTCTTCCTTTCTTTGTCTCCACTACAGAACCTCCTCGTCCCATAGCTCCTCCACAGCTGCTGGGTGTTGGGCCCACCTACTTGCTCATTCAGCTCAATGCCAACTCAATCATTGGGGATGGACCCATTATCCTGAAAGAAGTGGAGTACAGGATGACATCAGGAACCTGGACTGAGACTCATGCTGTCAATGCACCAACATACAAGCTCTGGCACTTGGACCCTGACACCGAATATGAGATCCGAGTGCTGCTCACCAGACCAGGAGAAGGTGGCACTGGACAGCCAGGACCACCACTTATCACCAGGACCAAATGTGCTGGTGAGTTGTGCTCTGGAAAAACAAAGAAACAAACAAAAGTATATATTGAATGATTTAATTGGTTGGTGGCTTGTTGGCTCTAATTAACTGGTGGCAAAGCTTAAGGATCCATAGGATCTCCAAGGTTTTTGGCCAGTAAAGATTTGCTGTGTCCTCTGCTTTGCCTGGGCACTGTCTAGGTTGCTGTTGGCTAACCCTAGGAGTGTATGTTTGGAGCTGGGATGTTAGAAAGTTAAGAAAACATCATTCTTGGAGTCATAGACTCATTAAGATTGGAAAAGACCTCTAGGATCATCAAGTCCAACTGTCAATCCAACACCTCCATGGCACTAAAGCATGTCACTAAGTGCCATGTCTACACCTCTTCTGAAGCCCTGCAGGGATGTTGAGTCCATCAGTGCCCTGGGCAGCCTGGGCCAATCCTAACCACTCTGGTTGGGAAGACATTTTTCCTAGTAAACTTAAACCCTCCCTGGCACAACTTGAAGCCATTTCCTTTTGACTAAAAAGTACCCAATGGTCCTTTTTCCAAGTACTTGGAAAAAAATATAATTTAATTTACCCAGTCTGAGAGATTAAAACTTGTTAATGGGAAATGAAAAGAAAGAAAGTCAGGATTTACATGGCATACTTTTAGAAGTCAGCTAGGGGAAGCAGTGTTGTTGTGGGTGTGGGTTTATTTGTCATTTGTTTTTAACTTCAATCTCAGATAGAAGGCACCAAAATCTAGTCTGACTTGAGACAAATTTTCAGCTCAATTTAATCCACTAGGAAATGAACCAGATCAAAAAAAAAAAAATAATTGAAAAGAAAAACCTGAACTTCCATGACAATATTATTGTAGTAATAATAACATTTTCAGCCTTTTATTTTGCAATAAAATTGGTTGTTCTTACCCCATGAAAGCAAAGAAATGTTACTATCACGTAATCAGTCCCCTTTTAGTTCAAATGTTTTATGTTCAACTACATTTTCAAAGAGGAGTTTTTAATAGGGTTTTTCTGTACACATTTTAGAATCCTAGACCCAAACCAAAAAAAAAATAATTTTTTAATATCTTAACAAATAATAAAGGAGAAGAATAGCTCCAACTGACAGCAAAGTGAACTTTCCATTTTGGAAATTAGGCTTGATCATCTTGAAGGTCTTTTGCAAGCTAAATGATTCTAGGATTCTGTTAGCCAGTTTCAGTTAGAGTTAAGTTCATTCAGCAAGGGTTTGTGCTAGCTGTGAGCTTGGGGCCATGGTTTAATGGTGAGCATGGTGGTAGTGTTGGGTGGGTGGTTGGACTCACTGATCTCAGAGGGCTTTCCAGCCATAATGATTCTGTTGTGCCTGGCATCAGGGTTGAGGCAGGGATGGCCCCAGCTTGAGAGGCAGGTCCCTCTGCTGCCTCCTCACCTAGCTGGGAAAGGAACACAGACCTTTGGCAGTTTTCTCCCAACAGTGCTTTGCTGGNAGGATGCCATTGTGCTTCTGGGCTGCCAGCGTGCACTGTTTGCTCATGGCCAGCTTCTCAGCCACCAGCACCCCAAGGCCTTTTCTGCAGGGCTGCTCTCCATCATCTCATCCCCAGCCTGGATTGATAGTGGGGATTGTTCTGACCCAGGGGCAGGACCCTGCCCTTGGTCTTGTTGAAGCTCCTGAGGTTCCCCTGGGCTCACCTCTCCAGCTTGTCCAGGTCCTTCTGGATGACATCTTGCCCCTCCAACTTATCCCCAGCACCCCATAGCTTGGTGTCATCTGCACACTTGCTGATGGTGCACTCAATGCTGCTGTTGATATCATTTATACAAATATTAAACAGTGCAGGCCTCAGCACAGAGCCCTGAGGGACACCACTTGGCACTGATCTCCAGCTGCACTTGGAGCCATTGTCCACTATCCTCTGGATGCAACCAGCCATCCAGCCAGTTCCTTATCCACTGAACAGATGTATCTTATTTCTGAATGGTTGGAGCAGTGATTGTACTTCTCTCAGTATCAGACAGGCACTTTTATTATTAGGTATTTAGATCATTTTCTTGCTCATAAGCCTTCCTCCCAAGGCTTCTGTAAGATAACTGCAAGTCAATATGAATATTATAAGTTTGGTAATATTTTCCTTGTAAAAGGCAAAGTGTGAAGATAAAAATTAGTCTCTTGCAAAGGGAAGATTTAGAAGAGAAAGGGAAAGCTAATAATGGAATAGCTCACCCTGCAGTCCCTGCTGCTGCTGGGATTGTAGGAGTGACTGGCAGGTGATTTACTGTGCTACATTAGATGACATCTCTGCAGCAATATCTTCTTGCTGGAGATCCTTCAATTATTTCTAATTCTTGTTTCTGACAAGATCACTTGTTTTTTTCAGACAGATACTTTCTTTGCTGTCAGTGTTCTCTGTCAGTTTGCTCTTCCCCAAAATTCTGTGTGGATTAGTCCAAATTCTGAAGCAGATGATAATTGATTAACTGCTCAGCATCAAAGGGAGTGGTGGGAAATAAATGAATTTGCAGTGTGAAGTTTGACTCCTCTCTCTGTGGATTATAAAGCACACATTAGCAAACGTTGATCTGATGACTTTTTAATGTTTCCATTCCAAGTAGCAGCAATAGCAAACTCCCTGACACATCAATAAGAATAGGTTAGTATCCTGCTTTTTGTTTATTTAATATCTAAGCATTATTTTCAATTGAGGATTGAAAATGATTTTTTTTTCATCCAGAATTCATTCAGTATTTATAATTTTGTGGCTTTCTTACTAATATGTTATTGATCAGTTAGCCTGTGTGCTTTGCTGGAGATAGATATCCTGCTTCTGAGTGATTTGAGCAATGATTGTCCTTATCTGAGTATCAGAGATGCACTTTTATTATTAGGGATTTAGATCATTTTCTGTCTTGCTGAGAGCAAAACCAGTGCCTGGCGACTTGTTCACTAAATGTTTCCACTAATGCTAAACAAAATTGTTTTCTAATGAAGAGATAATTCTTCCACTAGTTAGGAACCCTCTGACAGCCTCTTTCTGTACCTGGCATTTCCCAGGTAATCTGTTCCTTGCTGAAGCTGAGTGATGAGGTTTGGCTGGAAAACTTGCCCCTTGTTTTGTCAGTCTGCAATTAAAGAGAGTGCAGAGCAGTCAGAGAGATGAAACTACTGAGTGCTTTTAAGCAGCTGAAGGAAGACAAAAACATGTGAAGCAAAACATTTATTTTCTGACATTATCCTCCTTAACAGCCAAGGTTTAGGCTTTACATTTGCATCTCTAAGCACAGCTACAGTTGGTGTTGCTGTTGTGTTCCTGGCTGTGTGCATGGTTAGGCACAAAGCTGCTGATGCTGAAGGCTCCTTGGATCCCCATCAATCCTCATGGGGCACCTGGGCTTGCTTACAGTTTGCCTGGTGTCATTGCTCCAATTATTCACTTCTCAAGCATTTTCAAAACAGAATGAAAAGCAGAAGGGTAGCACTTTAATCAGAAGTCATCCTCAAGGCTGCTTGCTGTTCCTTTGGGGTGCATTGTCCTGAGCCTATCCTCTGAGCTGTGGTTGCCTTTCCTTTGGAGGGGATGTAGAAAATACATCTTAATCTCAAATTGTCCACTTAGCCTGCTTGAGCAACTGTAAGTTAGAAGTTATTCTCTCCTTCTGCATTGGCTGCTGCTTCTGAGGAGCAACTCATAGCTCAGTTTGATGATTAACTGATATTTTGGTGGCAGAGGAGGTCAATAGTTCAGCCTGTCCAGAGCTTAATGTATGTACACAGTGGAACTGCTCACTGCTACTTTACTGAAGTTCAGTGCAAGGGTGTGATTTTCAGTTAAATATGAAGAATTGCAGAGCAGTGGGAGAGAGAGAGACCTGTGTGCTTTCATTTTGTTTTTTTCAAATGACTTCATTTTATTAAAATGTTGCCTATATTAAGAAAATGAGTAAGGGGAGGGGAAAACAAATAAGGGGAGAGGAAGCTTTATTGCTTTATCAGAGCTGAGAATGGACAATATATATTGTTATCATTGGTTTTGCTGTTGCTGCTGTTCTTATTACTGTTGTTAGTATTATTATTTCATTGTTCAACATCATCATCCATCTCAGAGACCTTGCTATCAGTAGGAGTGAGCTGCAAGGGATGATACTGGAGCTGCTGGTTCAGCAGTGCAGGGCTGAGGTATGATCACCTGCTTGGGAGCTGGGCTGCTTTCTGCTTCCCTTTTCCAAGCCCAGAATGTATCTTTACAATTTGCACTTTTATTAATTTCAAAACCAATACACAGAGAATGCAGGATGCTGCTGAACTCACCTCTAGCAAAAACAATTAAACTAAAATAAAGCAAAAGCTGTGGAAGCATTGAAAAACAAAAGCAAGCTTAAGGCTTTTGTTCATTTTGGATGGATTTTATTTTAACAGAGGGACCCCAGGTGAGGTTACCACTTACAAAGTGACCTTGCACAGCCATCTGGAGAAGTAAAATGTTGTTCTGGTGACATAAAAATTGTAATTGATGTTTAGAAGTGAGCAGAGGGAAAGGGGTGGTGCAGCATAGGATGTGCTGTGGTGGGGGATGCATGCAGTGCTGCTTGGGTCAGTGTGCTTTGCCCTTGGCTTGCAGGGTGGAGGTGGAAGGGTCAAGGTGGGGAGCTGGATTTCTAAGCTTTGCTGAGTACTGAACATGAGAATTGAGGATGTTGCTATGGGTGTGAGGCAATGGGCTTGTAAAATTTGGTACAGTCAGCATCACAGGAGAGTTCTGGAATATACTGCAGTGAAACAGCTAAGCTGTGCTCTTTGTCACAGAATCACAGAATGTCAGGGGCTGGAAGGGCCCTAGAAAGCTCATCTAGTGCAACCCCCCTGCCAGAGCAGGA
>VWZO01000480.1:540-13441 GCA_013396975.1 Bucco capensis | reverse complement strand
GAGTCCAGAGGAGGCCACAAAGATGATTAAAGGACTAGAGAACCTCCCCTATGAGGACAGGTTGCCTCATCCCTGGAAGTGTTCAAGGCCAGGCTGGATTCTATGATTCTATGAATTGTGCTGCCAGTTTGTGCCCTGAGCCCTGCAGGAGCACATTCCTTACTTTGGCATTCCCAGCCTGTTGACAGCTGATGGCTTAGTCCAGGCTGCCCCAGCCAAACTCTCTGTGCCCTTGACACTGATGTGTGAAGGGTAAATAGAGGACTTTGCTCTGCCTCTGGGTTCACATCTGCTGATTAATTCCAGCCAGGTGTCTATGCTTCAGGTCTTAAAACAACAACTGCTCAAGTGTCTGGGAGCACTTAGTTAGGCTTCACTCTGCAATTCCAAGTATGGATAAATATTTGCACCTCTGTGGCTCTAAGACACCTTTGAGCTCTGAAGGCAATTGCTGGAGGAGTTCTTGACAAGGCCAAAAGCTTTGATTTGCTGAGCTGCAGGGGCAGGCAGGAGCTGGGGGCTCTTGCTGGGTGGGCTTGGGGAAGGTCAAGGGGTTTTGGATGCTGGAGGAGCTCTTGTCCTCCAGGACCTTCTCAGGGAATTCAATCATGCTCCCAGTGCTTTTTGGCTCTCCAGTTTGTGGGGCATGCTTGCCTCCAGGGATCCATTTTCCATGGGAGAGTGAGGAGGAGAAATGGAGCATCCAGGAGCATGTGCACAGGCCTCTTCTCTTCTTCACCCTGAGGAAAGCTCCTGCATGGCTCAGCAATCCTGGCAAATGAGTTCTTACTTCCAGCTAGGTGTTCTTTAGCAGCTGGAGTGTTCTGCCTCTTCCCAGTGGAGAAACCAAGGGTTTTCAGCTATATCTTGGGGGAAGCCAGCACTGTGACTCTGAATTCCTGGCTTTCAGCAGCATGCCAACCTGTGATGTGTGCAAGGATGACAGAAAAAGAGCAATTTGGCTTCCCTATGCCTTCCTGCATGCCTGAGGACTCCAAGTCAGTCAGTTACCTGCTCTTCTAAATGTGTTCATGATGCTCCTGCTGAGGCATCTCTGGTCTGCAGATTCTATGGAGACTTGGGGACCTAAACCATGGCTCTCTCTGGCCAGGGATCATAGAAAGGCTCAGCTTGGAAGGGAGCTCAAAGATCATCCAGTTCCAACCCCCCTGCCATGGGCAGGGATGCCAATCACTAGCCCAGGTCACCCAGGGTCACATCCAGCCTGCCCTTGAACACTGCCAAGGATGGAGCATCCACAACCTCTCTGGGCAACCTGTGCCAGTGCCTAACCACTCTCTGGGTAAAAAAACCTCCTGATTTCTAGTCTAAATTTCCCCTCCTTCAGCTTGTATCCATTCCCCTTGTCCTNCTCTGGAGCTCATCTAGTCCAACCCCCCTGCAGTAGCCAGGGACATCCCCAACTAGAGCAGCTTGCCCAGAGCCCTGGCAAGCCTCACCTGCAATGCCTCCAGGGATGGCAACTCAACCACCTCCCTGGGCAACCTGGGCCAGTGTTCCACCACCCTCGTGGGGAGCAACTTCTTTCTAATATCCACTCTAAATCTACTCTTCTCCAATTTCAAACCCTTGCCCCTTGTCCTTTCCCTCCAGGCCTTTGCAAACAGGCCCTCTGCAGCCTGCTTGGAAGTTCCCTTTAGGTCCTGCAAGGTCACTAGTAGTTCCCCTGAAGCCTTCTCTTCTCCAGGCTGAACAATCCCAGCTCCCTCAGCCTGTCCTCAGAGCAGAGGTGTTGCAGCCCCTGAGCATTTTTGATGCTCATGGGCTCACTGTTGGAGTTTGTCCAGGTGCCTCTGGATGGCATTCTGCCCTGTGGCACATCATCCACACCACTCAGCTTGGTTTCATCTGCAAAGCTGCTGTGGATGCACTCAATCCTCCTGACTAGGGCATTCCTAAAGCCACTGGAGAGCACCAGAGCCCTGAGGGACACCACTCCACTCCTCACTGATGTGCACCTAGATGCTCCTAACCCTCCTGAGCTGGGCTGCAGCAAACCTCAACTCACCTCCTTTCCTTTGAATGTGGCTCTGAAGAGAAACAGCAGACACCTCTGTGCTGGGGTGGGAACACACTTAGCTCAGCAGCTTTGTCCTTCACCCTGGCAGGATGCAGGTGAGGAGGATGAGCAGGAGGATGCTGTGGGGCACTAAGGGAGATCATCATCATCATCATCATCATCACCACACTGACTCAGTTCAGACCTATATGGGCTAGAGAATCCTTGTTATTAGGCTAAATAAACAGCCCCAGAGGAGAGCTCTTCCCTCTAGTGTGTGGAGAAGTTGCTTTCTACCTCTCTCTCCATTCCACTGGGGAGTCTGTGGTGTATTAAAACTACTGTAAGAACTTCCCAGGCTTTCCCACCTTCATGTGTTCATAATAATGCTCGTAAAGTACACTCCAGGGTGAAGTATTTATGAATTATCCAACTTAAGGTGGAAAAAAAGGGAAGAAGAAAAGCCCTGGGCTGAATTAATAGCTGGGGAAGAGCCATAAATTCAGAGGCATCATATTGCAGAGGCTGATGTGGTGTGTGCAATAAAAGGAACATTTATGGCTTGGGTGTGGGAATGTTGGGTTGGATGTTTCTGAAGCAAAGAGCTTTGAAAGAACTTAGAACTTTCCTCCTTTCCTTTGAATGTGGCTCTGAAGAGAAACAGCAGACACCTCTGTGCTGGGGTGGGAACACACTTAGCTCAGCAGCTTTGTCCTTCACCCTGGCAGGATGCAGGTGAGGAGGATGAGCAGGAGGATGCTGTGGGGCACTAAGGGAGATCATCATCATCATCATCACCACCCTGATGGCCTCATCTCATTGGTGACAGCACCATGTCCCTCCCATGGTGGCACCATGGCATCCTTGAGGGCACCAGATCACAGTATCACAGTGTCACAGTATGTCAGGGGCTGGAAGGGCCCTAGAGAGATCATCTAGTGCAACCCCCCTGCCAGAGCAGGAGCACCTAGAGCAGCTNGGCTCTGCTGGCCACGCTTCTCTTGCTGCAGCCCAGGATGCCATTGTGCTTCTGGGCTGCCAGCGTGCACTGTTTGCTCATGGCCAGCTTCTCAGCCACCAGCACCTCGAGGCCTTTTCTGCAGGGCTGCTCTCTCTCATCTCATCCCCAGCCTGGATTGCTAGTGGGGATTGTTCTGACCCAGGGGCAGGACCCTGCACTTGCTCTTGTTGAAGCTCCTGAGGTTCCCCTGGGCTCACCTCTCCAGCTTGTCCAGCTCCTTCTGGATGACATCCTGCCCCTCCAACTTATCCCCAGCACCCCAGAGCTTGGTGTCATCTGCACACTTGCTGCTGGTGCACTCAATGCTGCTGGCCATAGTGTTTATACAAATACTAAACAGTCCAGGCCCCAGCACAGAGACCTGAGGGACACCACTTGGCACTGATCTCCAGCTGCACTTGGAGCCATTGACCACTCTCCTCTGGATGTGACCAGCCAGCTCCTTTTCCACTGAACATCCACCTATCCAATCCATAGCTCTCTAACTGGGTGCTCTCAGCCTTGGTGCAGGCTGGCACTCTGCTCCCTTGCCTTCTGCTGCACCTTCCCTGCAGCCCTGGAGCCAGCAAGGGACTGGAACTGCTGGGCAAGAAGTCTGATCCAAGCAGCAGGAATGCAGCCACCATCACTCCCTCCTGCTTTTGTTCCTTACTCCTTTGCTCAGGCAGAGAGACCTGAAGCAAAGCCTCAGCTCATAAATCCTCCCTGCTGCCAGCACCCTGAGGGTTTGCTTCCCTCTGTCAAATTGAGTAATCAAATCTCCCTCAAACACGTTTTTAATTGGCTAACTGCAGGCTGTCATGCTTCCTGGGGAGTCCTGCTTGGAACAGACAGCAGGGAGACACTGCTCCCATCCCCAGTGCCACACACACCCAGCAGCAGCCAGAGCTTCTCCTGCCTGGAAGCACTTAGGGCTTCCCTGGGGCTGCTGGAGCCATGGCACCCAGATGGGAGCAATCTGGGGAGATGCCTGAGGAGCATGGAGGTTCTGGCTGTGCTCCTCAGGGCTGCAGCCACTGAGGTCTGTGAGTGTGTGGCAGCTGTGGGTGCTGAGGATGCTGCCATCCCTTCCCTGCTAAAGCATCAGGAGCTGGGGCTGAGGAAACAGTGAAGAGTTCACTGAATCATGAAGGTTGGAAGAGACCTCTAANAGCCTCCTTGCCCTTCTCTGCACACACTCCAATGCCTCTGGCTCCTTCTTGGAGTGAGTTGTGAGATTGTGTTGTAAGCCATGGGATGCCCAGTGAGGTTGCTAGAATCAATCCCCTGGGCCCTGGAGAGGCCTGGTGCTCCTGTGCTGCCCTGGCTGGCAAGGCTCCTGGCACTGACAGGGCAGGAGCAGACACAGGCCTTGAGAACAGCTGGTGCCATGCACATCAGTTTCCCTCTTCTGAACCCTTGCCAGAGACCTAGTGCCACCCCATCACAGTGTTCCTGGGGATGACAAGAGAGGGGATGCTTCTGCTCTTGTGGCCTTGCTCTCATGGTCCATGGAGGTTAGGAGCATAGAATCATAGAATCCTAGCATGATTTGGGTTGGAAGGGAGCTCTGGAGCTCATCTAGTCCAACCCCCCTGCAGTGGCCAGGGACATCCCCAACTAGAGCAGCTTGCCCAGAGCCCTGGCAAGCCTCACCTGCAATGCCTCCAGGGATGGCAACTCAACCACCTCCCTGGGCAACCTGGGCCAGTGTTCCACCACCCTCATGGGGAGCAACTTCTTTCTAATGTCCAGTCTAAATCTACTCTTCTTCAGTTTAAAACCATTGCCCCAGTGCTGGCCCAGAGTCAGGGCAGTGGGTGACTGCTTTCCTGTGCCTCCTCTCCCCCAGGATCTGAGGCAGGCAGAGCTGCCTTGGCTCCCCTCAGCTCTGCCCCAAGGTTTGTTCTCAGCAGCCAGTGCTCCTGTTGCAGTTAGTGTTTGAGGCTCAGGCCATGAGCTGCTCACAGCAGAGCCAGCCTGGCACCTCTGGCTGTGCCCAGAGGCTCAGCAGTTGCCATGTGTCACCTCTGCTCCCATCTTCCAGCTCTCAGCTCATTCCTTCTTGCTGCTCTCAAGGCAAATTTGTCCCTTTGCCTTCAACTTTTGAGTTGCCCAGACTGGAAATCCATAGGGAAAGACACACAATGTGGATTTGCCCTTTCCTATTCTGGCTTTCCCAACCCAGCCAGTCCCTTCCCTGCTCTCTTCTCCCCACAGCAGCTTCTTGGCCAGAGTCCCACCAGGACATTCCCTCAGGGGATGGTGGAAGAGACATGTCACGTGTGGGGAAAGTGAGGAGATGCTCTTGGCTTGGTCTGCAACAGATGATTGTTGCTAGGAGTCCTGCAGCACTTGCTTTCCATCTGGGCCAAGATGGTTCTCATTAGTTGTGCTAACTCTGACCCCCACAGCCCTGATAACTAGAAGGTCATTTGCTGGTTGATGCTGGTGGAATCAGCTCTGTAATGAGCCCTTGGCTGTTTGGGGAGAGGTGAGAGCTCAGTCCCTTAGCTAAGAGAATCTCTGCCTGGCTGGAAACCTCACTCCTCAGACCTGTAAATTGAAACAGCTCAGGAGGCAGCTGGAGTCTAATCCAGAACAGTAGGCTAGTGTGAAATATCCTCCTGGAGGCTTTCCTGCTCTGCTGGATGCAGATCTGAGGCTTTGTGCACAGAGCAGGCTGCTGGCAGTGGATGGGGGAAGCAGGATCTCACATCCTGGGGGATTGAGGAGATTGGGATGTGGGCACCAGAGTGACTCCTGGCTCCCTGCACTTCTGGGAGCCTCCAGTGATGCTCACTGGCACCATGATGATCTTAGAGGTCTCTTCCAACCTTAATGATTCATGAGCCTGAGGAAGGATGTGCTGCTTGGAGGGAATATTGGGATGCTATAGAAGATGTTGTTTGCTCCCCATGGCTGTCACAGTGTCCCTTTGGTGCAAGGGGCTGGGGTTGACATGGACCTCCTGATGGGCTGGGAGCAGGCCCACAAAGGGGAGATGTTGACACAAAAGCCATCAGCTGCACCAACAGCTCATGGATACCTGTCTCTGTCCCCTACAGCCTGGCTTAAGGGGACTTTCCCTTTCATTCCTGTAGGAAAGAGTTACTCCCCATGCATTTGTTTCAGAGCAGCATCCTGGTTCAGACCTTCCCCCTGCAACAGCACTGGAACTCCCTGGAGATGCCACGATGGGAAGGAGCTGCACCTTGAATATTGGGTTCAGCTTTGGACTCCTCACTTCCAGAAGGACATTGAGGTGCTGGAGTGTGTCCAGAGAAGGGCAAGGAAGCTGGGGAAGGATCTAGAGCACAAGTGTGCTGAGGAGCAGCTGAGGGCACTGGGGTTGGTTAGTGTGGAGAAGGAGGTTGAAGGGAGGTTGGAGTGAGGTGGGGGTTGGTCTCTTCTTTTCTCCCAAGGAACATGTGATAGGTTAAGAGGAAACAGCTTCAAGTTGCCCCAGGGGAGGTTTAGTTTGGACATTAGGAACAATTCCTTGAGTGTAAGAGTGGTTAAGCACTGGCCCAGGCTGCCCAGGGCACCAGCCCTGCAGGGGTTAAAGGACCTTGTGGTGATTTGTGCCCAGTTGGTAAAAGTTTTTGATGGAATTAACCTCTTATCCCAACCCTTGGCTGAACCATGACCTGAAGAACAACCTCAGAGGGCCTCCTGCCATACAAGACCTGAGCCAGAAGGTCTCCAGGAGGTCAAGGGCAGATGTTGGCTCTGGGAATCAAGTGTGGTTAGCAAGCAGATCAGTTTAAATCCTGGTTGAGATCTGATGCCATGAAAGAGATTAAACCTGGGACAAAGCAAAGCCAGACTGTCCCAGCTCTGATCCTGCTTGGCTTCAGGGAATGGAGGAACCCAACATTAACAGAGGGCAAGTTGCTTTTGCCTTGCTGCTGTTGGATAAAGTTTAGCTTGAGGGACTTTTGAACCTTAAACCAGACGTCTTCAGGTCTGGGCTAAATTATGCCTCCACAGGCCATCATTAGAGCATAAAAGGAGCAGGTAATTGGAACATTTTTGAACAATTGCCCAGATTAAGTAACTTTGCTAAAGAAGAAATCTCTCTTGAGTGTTCCTGGAGGAGCAGAGGAAAGCAGAAGTGGAATGCTTTGATTTATAGCTGAGCTTGGGGATGCCCAGGAATGAGCAGCAGGTCCTTGGCCAGCTTACAGACAAGAGCAGGAGGCTTAAAAGACCTGCTGAAATGCTTTGTGGTCTGAGGATTGCACTGCTGTATCCATTCATCTCCCATTATCAAACAGAGCACAAATTCCTTCCTGATGACATGAGAGTGAGTGTGTTAGCAGAGAAGCCAGCTGATGAGTTCAGGATAGGGCAGAAGGTTCTTTGGTTCTTTTTGGGGGAGGATTTGAGTGCCTTTGCTTGGTGAGGTGACTCAGGAAAGTTTCTGCAGCTTGGATCTCTCAGGATGCTGTTTTGATGCTTGCTGGAGATGCAGGCCTGGAAGCAGGAGGCATTTTAAAGAGGTAAAAGAGCATCCTTCTGCAGGGGCTGGAGAGGGGTTTTGCACAAGAGCTATATTCCCCAAACTGGAAGACAAAATAAACCCCTAAATGACAGCAGGACATTGTGAAGACAGAGATGACTGTAACTGGTCACTCTTTGACATAGTCAAGGGCAGAGGGAAATGTGGAAAAGGAGAGGCATCATGTGCTGTCTTCTGCTCCGAGTTACACACATTTTATATCCCAATGTCATGTCATCACTNCAGGGCTCTGTACCCTCACACCAAACAACTTGCTCCTGCTGCTCCCATGGAACCTGCTGGCTTCCAGTGTGTGCCCATTGCCCCTTGGGCTGGCCCTGGGCACCACTGAGCAGAGTGTGGCCCCAGCCTCTTGCCCCCTGCACCCTTGAGCTCTTGCTGAGCCTTGAGCAGCTCCCCTCTGGCTCTGCTCTTGTGCAGGCTCAGCAGCCCCAGGGCTCTCAGCCTTTCCTCCTGCCACAGCTGCTCCAGTGGCCTCAGCATCTTGGGAGCCTCTGCTGGACTCTCTGCAGCAGTTCCTTGTCTCTCTGGAACTGGGGAGCCCAGAACTGGTGCCAGGACACAGCTGTGGCCTCACTAGGGCAGAGGAGAGGGTGAGGAGATCTTCCCTGAACCTTCTGCTCACACTGTTGTTAATGCATCCCAAGGATGCCATTGGCCTTCTTGGCCATGAGGGCACATTGCTGGCTCCTGGTGACCTTGTTATCCACTAGCCCTCTCTGCTCCTTCTCTGTGTAGCTGCTTTCCAGCAGCTTAACCCCTAGCCTGTCCTGCTCCAGGAGGTTATTCCTCCCCAGGTGCAGGACTCTCCCCTTGCCCTTGCTGAGCTCCATCAGCTTCCTCTCCCCAGCTCTCAGCCTGTCCAGATCAGTAAAGACTCCTGGAGGGCCTGATCCTGCACAGCTCATCCCCAGCAGCAGGAGAAGCAGCTTGGCTCCATTTGGGGAGTGCAAAGAGCAGCAGAGGCTGTTCAGGATCAGTCCTGGGCTGCTGTTGGGAGCTCTCTCTCTGCTGCCACTGACGTCAGCTGGGGAGTGCCTGGGGAGCTCTGGAGCTGAGCTGGGAACACCCTTTGCTGCTGTCAATAAGGGTAGAGCATGGCCCCAGGAGGAGCAGGGAATTCATGCAAACACCAGCACATGTTGGAGTGAGGTTGGGATGGATGCTGAGTGAATGCAGCTGACAATCTGATCATATATATTGCCCTCCAAAGAGTTTTTATTCTTTCAGCTCTGTCTCAAACACACAGATGAGCATCCAGGAGATGGTCTGGCACTGGCAGGAGCTCTCCCAGTAGCAGCACAGAGCAGGGCTGAGGCACTATCAATTATACCAAAGCTATTTAAAGCAAGATGCTGCTTCTCCAGCTCTCACTCTCCTTGCCTGTTCATGCTCAGTGGGATGTAAGTGGCATTTTCCAGCTTTTACAGCAACAGTTCCTTTCCTTTGCAGTCTCATGCTGCTCCACTGTTGAGTTTCTTCAGGAACAGCCCCCAGCTCTCAGCAGGCAACATAAATCTAGCTCCTGGAGCTGCAGGAACCCTTTGTGGAGATGTTCCTTGAGGTTGAACACCACTTGGCTCAGTTGAACACCATGCATGTCCTTGCTCCTTGGCCTGTTTGGGTGATGGGATGTAGCATAACCTCCCTGTGAGCTCAGGAGAGCCACAGCCAGTGAACAGAAAGGAGCTCACCTTGCCCTGGGGACCTACTAGTGACCTTGCAGGACCTAAAGGGAACTTCCAAGCAGGCTGCAGAGGGCCTGTTTGCAAAGGCCTGCAGGGAAAGGACAAGGGGCAATGGTTTTAAATTGGAGAAGAGTAGATTTAAACTGGATATTAGAAAGAAGTTGCTCCCCACGAGGGTGGTGGAACACTGGCCCAGGTTGCCCAGGGAGGTGGTTGAGTTGCCATCCCTGGAGGCATTGCAGGTGAGGCTTGCCAGGGCTCTGGGCAAGCTGCTCTAGTTGGGGATGTCCCTGGCCACTGCAGGGGGGTTGCACTAGATGAGCTCCAGAGCTCCCTTCCAACCCAAACCAGTCTAGGATTCTATGTCTCAGGGTACCTGAGCAGGACCCAGCACTGAGTTGCTCTTTCTTTGCTTTCATTCCTGCTAAGCCAAGTGCCAGCTCTGCATTAAAATGCCTTTAGATCTGGGTGAAGAAGCCAGGAACCCTTTGTAGATCTGCTCCTTGCAGTTGAACACTACTTGGCTCAGTGGAACACCATTCATGTCCTTGCTCCTTGGCCTGTTTGGGTGATGGGATGTAGCATAACCTTGTTGTGGGCTCAGGGATGCCACAGCCCTCATCCTTGCTCAGTGGCCAGGAAGGAGCTCACGTTGCCCTGGGCATGTCTGAGGGTGCCTGAGCAGGACCCAGCACTGAGCTTTCATTGCTGCATTGAACCAGCTTTAAAGCTGGGTGAATATATCACCCTCCTTACCCAGGGAGTTCATTGAGCTCAGGTGCCACTGCACAGCCTTTTCCTAAGGGACAGCCCAACTCAGAGCAGGAGATCCTTCCCATAGGATTCATCTCCTAAGCTGGCCCCACTCTCCCTGCCAGAGAGAGGAGATCTTCCCCCCCCCCCCAGGACAAAGCCCATGCTTTAGTGCTGGCTATTGGCTTTCCTTTGTTTCAGGGTTCCAAGGGACACTAAACCCACCCCAACCAACCCATTGCAATGTCCCCTCCTCCCCTCCTTGGTGCTGGAGAAGGACTTCCCAATGGAATGGGCTCCCTGTGCTGTGATTTAGGACCTATCTCCTTGGGAAGCTCTGGCTGAGCCAAGGGAGAGCACAGATCCTGCCCTCTCCTTGTTATTCTGCAAAACAGCTGCTCCTTTCTGCTTAATCCCTTTGCAAACAGATAGGCTTAAATCAAGAAAGGTTGGGATTGTGCCAGTCCATGCAAGAAGCCTGTCCTGATTCATATCTTCAGGCAGATGGACTCTTGGGAGGCTTGAAAAATACCAAGCACCTTCTTGGCAGAGTCACAGGGAGTAAGAGTGAGTAAAAATAAACCTGGCCCAGTTTGCTGGGGAAGGGGATGCTCCTGGCTCAGTTCCTTCCCAGCAGCACTGCTACAGCCTCCTGGCAAAGGGCTTGCAGCTGAATTGAGGGGAAAGACATAAAAATCATCAGTAGTTAGATTGATGAAGTAAAGGGGAAAATGCCTCTGGGAAGAGGATAGCTCCAAAGGGTGAGGCTGTGCACTGGGAAATTCCTCTGTGTGTTCATGCTGCTGGGGAAGGTGTCCAGTGTCCAAACTCAGCCTGGGCCAATGTTCACAGGATCACAGAATGGTTTGGGTTGGAAGGGAGCTCTGGAGCTCATCTAGTCCAACCCCCCTGCAGTGGGCAGGGACATCCCCAACTAGAGCAGCTTGCCCAGAGCCCTGGCAAGCCTCACCTGCAATGCCTCCAGGGATGGGAACTCAACCACCTCCCTGGGCAACCTNAGCATGTTCCTCTGCTTCCAGGAGAGCTCAGGTCTCCAGAAATCACAGGGTAGCCAGGAGATATTAACATGCCTGTGGTCAGTGCTGCTTGCACAAGTGGGGAGCTGCTGTGCTGGGACTGCTGGAGGCTCACCTAGGGGATAAGGATCATGGTGCAGCATCCTGGGGAACACTGGAGACTCCCTTGGCTTGGAGTTAAACCTTTCCTACTACCTCGGCTATGTGAGTGCTGGGACAAACCTGGTGTGAGTCAACTAGTGATGGCTCCAAACAACCATTTGTGGCCATGGCTGCATGTACAGCTGAGGCTCTAAGGAGCCTGGCAGCAAGGTGACACTTGAATTACATCTCTCTACAGTTGGTTAACACTTCAGGGACCTCATGAATTTCCCCTTGGAAAAGCTTTGGGTCACCTCACTGAGGCTGGACTGTCATGAGCTGCAGGAGAGAGGCCAAGATGTGATGGGAAGGTTCACTGGAGATCAACTACTCCAGGATACGTCACTCTGGAGGAGCTGCTGGAGAAGGAAAACATCCTGAACGTGTCAGTGCTGCTTTGGGTGGCTGCCAGGGCAGGGCTGGCAGGAGGAGGAGGAAGGATGGAGGGCTGGGGAGCCCCAGGCAGCACAGGTAGCATGTCAGCTGTTGGGGATCTGTCAACACACAAGCAGCACATGTGTGTGCACCAGTGTGGGCAGCACACGTGTGTCTGTGTGTCTGTGTGTGTCTCAAACACAGCTGCCAGCACCCACACACCCCACAAAGCATTCCCCACAGGCACAACACCTCCCTGCCTGCTCCCTGGTGACTTTTGTTCCCCTTCTCTTGGCATGGCTGCACCCTGTGCAGGTCACCATGGCTTTCCTGCCAAACCTTTGCCTCTGGTCTAGTCTTTGCCACTAAAGCATCCTCAAGGGGAAAATAGGGAGGAGATGAGGCTGGAAGGCCTTTCTGGCTTGGCTGGAGGAGGTGGATCACAGGTAGATCTTGTCTTCCTTCCAGCTCCATCACTGTTGCTGTGCTGCTATGGGAGGGCAGAAGGTTGTGATTTGCCCACAGAGGCTTTGGCACAAGGATTATCCACCCCTAGGTAATGACATTGCCCTTCAGCAAGCCCTCTCCTAAGCACAGTCCTGGCTGCCCCATCCAGCCCCATGGGCATGGGGAAGCTGCTGGAGCATCCTCACTGTCTTCCTCCAACTAGTTCTGGCTTTCCAAGCTACTGGAAAGGAAACAACAGCAGGAGCTGGGGACAAATGCTGTGTGTGCAGAGGCTGGAGGCTCCTGCTGTTTGCCCTCAATCCAGCTGGGATCTCTTTTTATGCTTTATGAAGGCATCTCCCAAAGGAGACCATAAAGCAGTGGCAGATGCTTTGGAGGATGCCCAAAGCATCTGAAACATCAGTAGGGTAAATGGCAGAGGGAAATGGCAGAGGTCATTGCTAGGCTGCTCTCCATAATCTTTGAGAGGTCCTGGAGAACAGGAGAGGTGCCTGAGGACTGGAGGAGGACAATGTTATCCCACTCTTCAAAAAGGGCAAGAAAGATGACCTTGGGTAACTATAGACCAGTCAGCCTCACCTCCATCCCTGGAAAGGTGATGAAACAGCTTGTTCTTGCCACCATCTCCAAGCATTTGGAGGAAAGGAGGCTTATCACAAGTAGTCAACATGGATTCTGTAAGGGGAAGTCCTGCTTGACTAATCTGATAGCCTTTTCTGATGGCATAACTAGATGGATAGATGAGGGGAAGGCAGTGCATGTGGTTTTTCTTGACTTTAGCAAAGCTTTCCATACTGTCTCCCATGGTATCCTCATTGCCAAACTTCAGAAGTATGGATTGGGAGACTGTGCTGTGAGATGGATTGGGAACTGGCTGAAGGACAGAGCCCAGAG
>VWZO01000479.1:0-13616 GCA_013396975.1 Bucco capensis | reverse complement strand
AAAAATGTCACAAAGAGGTAATTGAAGCTGCCACAGGAAGATGTCCACTTTTGAGGGTTTCATCTGCTTCCATAGATGGGTTGGGAGCTGCAATTTGGGTCATGTCACACAGTCAGATGCTTTCCAGGTTGTAAAGTGCTAGATATATCTATTTATTTTACTTACTTATTTGCTTAGGAGCAGAAAGCTGCAAATTTCCCATCCAAGAAGAAGTAGACTTGGAAGCAGGATGGGGCCTTGCTCCATGGGTCAGATGTGTCAAGCAGGGGATTTTAGGAGAGAATCCAAAAAGGCTCTGGGGTGCTTATTAAGCATCTAATAATACTTCATTGCAGAGGCAAAAAAAATAGGATTATTTGGCCCAGAGTCATCCAACAAATGGTCTTTAGCATGTCTTGCCCATTTTTCCCATGAGCAGGCTGTGACTTTTCCCTCCTGAAATGAACCATGACAAGCCCCTAACCAAACAGTAATAATTGTAATAATAACAGTAATTATCCCAGCAGCAAGATTCATCATGGAAAACCTCAATTTTGATTAATCTGCCTCTCTCCAGAGCACTGAGCCACTGATTCTGCTCATCTCAGCACCTTCCTGGATGAGAAGCCACTGACCTATAGCTCACCTGGATGCTTGTGCTCATAAGCAGGGTGCACTGAACCCTCTGGAGCAGAATTCAGCCCATCCCAGAGAATCATGAGGGTTGGAAGAGGCCTCTAAGATCCTCAAGTCCAGCCATACCTATCACTAACATAACACTAAACCATGGCCCTTATGCTTTCAGGGCTGCCAAATGGCACATGGATGCCCACCAAACCCCAGCAGCCTTATCAAGAGTGAATTAAATTGTCTTCTGATGATACTAAGGCTCTGGCTCTTGTGCTAAAGTCATGTGTAACCCCAGGGTGTTCATCCTGTGGCAGCTGCCCTTTTCATTCCCAAAGCTCACTGGGAGCAGGGGAGACAAAGGCAGACACACGTGTAAAGAGCTTGATGAAGTTCATCCAACCTGAAAGGGCAAGTGGAGGAGCTCCACTGTGCCTTGAGATTGTGCTGCTTTGGCAGTCATTTCCCTCTGCTTGCTTTTGGCTCTGCTGAAGACATGAATGAAGATGAAGACCTCCTCTGGAATACTGTGNCAGCCTTCTTGTATGTTCCCTTTAAGTACTGGGAAGTCAAGAAGGCTGCAGAGGGCCTGTTTGCAAAGGCCTGGAGTGAAAGGACAAGGGCCAATGGTTTTAAGTTGGAGAAGAGTAGATTTAGATTGGATATTAGGAAAAAGTTCCTCCCCACGAGGGTGGTGGAACACTGGAACAGGTTGCCCAGGGAGGTGGTTGAGGCCCCATCCCTGGAGGCATTCAAGGCGAGGCTTGCCAGGGCTCTGGGCAAGCTGATCTAGTTGGGGATGTCCCTGGCCACTGCAGGGGGGTTGGACTAGATGACCTCCAGAGGTCCCTTCCAACCCAAACCATTCTAGGATTCTATAAATGTCTTGTGCTGTTGTCTTCTCAGGGGCCTCACCTGCAGTGCTGGGTGCAGCTCTGGAGAGACATGGACCTGTTGGAGTGGCTCCAGAGGATGCCACAAATAATCTGAGGGCTGGAACATCTCTGCTGTGAGGACAGGATGAGTTGGGGTTGTTCAGGCTGGAGAAGAGAAGGCTCCAGGGAGACCTTCTTGCAGTACTTCAAGTAGCCTAGAAGAAAGGTGTGGACAGACATTTTAGCAGGGCCTGTTGTGACAGAATAAGGGATGATGTTTTTAAACTAAAAGAGGGAGATTCAGACTAGTTATAAGGAAGAAATTTGTTGTTCTGAGAGTGGTGAAATCCTGGCCCTGGACAACCTCTGTCCCCCTCTCTGTGCCATGCTGGATGCTCAGGACTGCAGCAATTCATCACTTGGCAAATACCTGCTGTTTTATTCCATCAGCAATAAGCACTTTGTGGGGAAATTGCGTAACTTCTAATCCAATTAAATGATAATTACATTGTAATGGCTTTGTAACTAGGGCATTAATTACCTTTTATTGCCCTCTAAATTAAGCCTGGTATTGATAGGGAGTTGAGAGCAAGACAGTTGGCTCCTTTGGCGTGGCAGCAGAAGGATGAGGAACTCCAAAAGCTGTTGGAGAAGACTCTCAAAGCCTATGGTCAGCCTTGGCATGAGAGCTTTGATGACCTTAGAGGTCTTTTCCAACCTTCCTGATTCTGTGCTTAAAGACATGGGAACTCTGGCTAGGGTACTCCAAGGTTCTCCAACACCCATCTGTGGCTTGCTCTTGGCAAATCATCTTCCTGGATCAGGTTTTCAGAGGTGACAATGACACTTCAGAGTGATGCTTCAGCAGAATCTCCTTCAGGAGGGGGACGCAGAGGCCAGGGACATGTTTTGCCCAAGGCTTGTGCTTTGTGCACACAGCTTTTCCTCCTCCCTCTTTCCAGAGGGATGAACTCCCCTGGATATGAAGGGTAAGGAATTGGAGACTGGAGCTGGCAAGACTGGCAAGTGTCAGAGGAAAAGATTTGTAGACTTCTATCTCTGGGTCTTGCAATCAAAAATGTCTGGGTCTTGCAATCAAAGATCTCTAGGTCTTGCTGGGTTTGCCTCCTCTGGAGGTCTGATGGTCTGATTTTTTTAGCCCAGCTATACTTGGCAACTGGAAAAGCAGCAGAGCCACTCAGCTTCTCGCCCAACCGGTAGAGTGATGCAGATAGGGAGATGGAACAAAAGGAATTATCCTTTTGATCTGCTCTAATCTCTACATCTCTGAAGCTTCCTGAACTACCTCACTGCTCCCCTCCTGGGTTTCTGCCTCTCTGGCATCCTCCTGTTTGGCCAGATGCCTGCTCTGAACTCTGTAATAACCCAGGACACATAGAGTCATGATTTGAGCTGGGCTTTGCTTCATCTTGCTTGAGACTAGGTCACTCGAGTCACTTTCTGGAGCAGGTTTTGGTACCCAAAAGGGGGTAGAATTGTTTTAGCCACCAAAAAATGAGTTAAAAGACATCCCTCTTTAAAAATAAAATGAAGGGGAGAGAGAAAGAAGTGAAGAGAGAAGATTGGAGGTGAACTGTGGGGATGGGTGATGGGGCTGCTATCCATCATCTCTGCTTGCATTCCTCTTCCTCAGTCTTCTCTTGCTTCACTGAGGACCCATCAGTGCTTTGTAGAGCTGTCTTTAGGAAGGGGAAGAGCATCTGAGGGAGGAAAAAAAACAAACCAGTCTTTGTGGCAGCTTGATTTTCCTCTTGAAGAGCTGCTGATCCTGCAGGAGAGGAGGATGTGGTGATGCATGGAAATCACTTGAGGAGCTTCCCTACTTTTTACCCTCCCCTTGATTTAATTCCCATTTTCTTTTTAATGCAGGAAGCTTGTTCTCCTGTCATTTGGATGCTTGTCCTTCCATCCCCAGCCAGCCCTTGGATGACATCACATTCCACCTTCCTGCAGCAATGGGCTTCAGGTAGGACCTGTTGGCAGGAGCCAATGCACTCCTCAAGTGACTCAGTGGTAGTAAAAGGGAGGGAGAAAGGAGAAAGACTCAATGAATTAACTCAGGAAATGCTCTGTAACCTGTGGCATCCAAAGAGGGAAGCCTGGGGAATGTGAAACCTCACTGCAGCCTTTTAGTTGGGAAGAGGAGGACTACTTCCTTTTTATCCCTCCAGCAAACTAATAATGTGTCTTGATTAGCACCAAAGAGATTAGCAAGGTTCCTTTCCATGTGCTTTTGTTTCATCAATAGCAAGTTAATTAACATCCCTCTGCCTTCTGATGCTCAGTTATACATCACCCAGGCTCATAATCTTAGATTATCTCATTAATCTAATCTTAGATTAGGAGTTTTGCTCTAATTTCAGCTACTTTTAGCTAGAAGCTGTGTTTTTCATAGCAGATAGAGCCCAGTTTGGTAATATTCTGTATTTCTGGATGGAGTTGAGCATTAGAACTCTTTCCAGCTTGAAATTAGGACCTAGTTTACCCATGAAAAAAGCACCAAAAAGTCATCCAACTGGTTTGCAGAATATCTGGGACATGGTACAGATAAGGACAGAAGATACAGGATGATATTGGAGAGAGAGAGAGACTCTAAAGAATATTTAAAAGGAGGATAAACCTTGATCAACTAAGAGCATCACCCCCCCTACAGTTCCATGTAGTTAAAAAGTCAATTAAGGCCAAATTTCTCTGAAGGTTTGGCACCCCTAGAATATATTCTTCCCCCCCAAAAGACCCCACTGTTCATTGGAGGAGCAGGAAAAACATGGCTAGAAAAGAAATGACATTATAATGTGGCCTTCTGCTCATCCCTTTAGCTAAAGCCACTCTCTCCTAAATCCCTGAGTGGCTTATTTTCCCACATTTCCTCTCTTCCCAACATTAGCATGCTCATTACCTTAAAGCCCTGGCAGACCTTCATGCCCCAGCCCCACAAAACCTGGTCATCTCCCTCTCCCCTAAGGTGAGGAGCAGGCCTGGCAGGTTTGAGGTGCCCTAAATGCCCATCTACAGAGTCCAGGCACCACCCAAATTCCTCCTCAAGTTTTAGCTTGAAAGGAGAGGAGCCCAAATCCTGCTCCCTGCTTGTCCTTCTAGGTGCCAGCCCTCCCCTTTCCAAACCAACCTTGGCATCCCATCTTGCCATCCAACAAAGAAACCACAAAGAAAAGAGGCTTTCTGCCCAAGTTAAGGAGGAGATTAGAGCTCCTGGCCCTTTGATCTTGGGCATGGCAATAATAACTCATCTGGCTGACAGCAGCCTCCTCCCCACCTCTCTTAATTAAAGGGAACAAAGGAAAATTTGCTAATTAAAAGGAAGGAGAGAATGAGAGGGGAGAGCAGCACGTGGGAGGGAGGGATGAGCAGCACTGGGGACACCAGAAAGATGAGTGTGGGGTTGGGGAAGGAGCTGGAAGGGAATCTTTATCACCCATGCATTGGGTGCAGGCAGTGGGTGATGCTTCAATCTCCCCAGCCCTCCTCCAAACCAAATCCAGGGATGAGACCCAGGCAAACTGACGGTCCTGGGGTTCACCTTGCAGCTTCTGCAAGCTGCTTTCTCCCCATCCTCCAGCTGCTCTTTTTAGGGTGGTGGGAAGGATGCTCTGGCATTTTGGCTAGGTCTCTGCTGGCCCTGGCGCCTGCCTGTATTTCTGCTTTTGGGGTTTAGGGATAGTCCCAGAGTCCAGAAAGGGAGGGGGTGGTGGTGAAAGGAGGGATTGGAGTGCAGTTATGGAATAGATTTGCAGGCAGATGACTTAGTGGTGCTGATGTGTGAAAGGTTTAGATCTGGGATGGTGCTCTGGTGACTTTCAGAAAGCAAAAACCCAGCCATTTCTCTGCTATCCTAGTGAGGTTCTGCCCTAGTAAGGCCACATCTGGAGTCCTGTGTCCAGTTCTGGGCTCCCCATTTCAGGAGGGAAAAGGAAATACTGGAGAGAGTCCAGTGGAAGATATGAACATGCTGAGGGGGACTGGAGCATCTCTGGAAGGAGGAAAGGCTGAGAACCCTGGGATTGTTCAGCCTGGAGAAGCCTGAGAGGGGATCTGCTCAATGCAGTGGTCCTGCTGCAGCTGAGAACCACCCAAATTATCCCTGGCTCCAAGGAAGACATCACTGGCACCTATGGCTTTGAAAAATGGCTTCTGTCTTCCCTGTCTTGTTCCTACAAACAGAGGAGTGACAGGAGTCAAGGGGAACATCAACTCCCATCCAGGAGTGATGGGTGAAGCAGGGAGGGGAATGGCAGCAAGGGTGAAGGAGACAACCCATCTCCCTGCCTCTGTTAGCTGTAATTAACCCCAGTGCTAATGAAGTGCAACCAGACAGCTACCTTCACATGATGGAGAGCTTACAAGGAGCAGCACTGTCTAATGAGGACATTAGAGGCTGATCTCTCCCTTATATTCCTCCTATTGTTTCACTATTAGGCTAATTTTACTTTAATGCAGATGAATTGGCACCTTTCCGCCTCAAAATTCCTTGGACAGTCCAAATTTTTGTTTGTTTGTGTATTTCCCTTACAAACATAGTTTCCTTGGATTTGGAGGAGAGGTGGAGAAAAGGAGAAGATCTCTTCTAAGAACCAGAAACAAAATCCAGCTTGAGGTTGAGAGGGAGGAAAGGGCCATGGTGGTGATAGGGAGGTGGTTGGACTTGATGATCTGAGAGGTTTCTTCCAGCCTCAATGATTCTGTAGGGGAAAAAAACCCCCACATTTTGTTATCCAGGCTGGAGAAGGCCAGGTCACTACATGGATCTGGATGTGCATTGCTGCTGGGAGAGGTAGGTTGAGTCAGACAGGGGACAAGAGTAAGGTGGTTTGCACTATGCTTCAGGCTTTGGGGACCAGGGGATAGCATGCAGCCTTAGCAAGTTTGGGATGACAGCAAGCTGGGTGGCAGTGTGGATCTGCTTGAGGGCAGGGAGGCTTTCCAGAGGGATCTGGATAGGCTGGATCACTGGGCCAAGGCCAATGCCATGAAGTTCACTAAGGCCAAATGCCAGGTGCTGCCCCTTGGCCATAGCAACCCCCAGCAGTGCTCTAGGCTTGGGGAGCAGTGGCTGCAGAGCTGCCAGGCACACAGGGACCTAGGGGTGCTGAGTGACAGCTGAACAGGAGCCAGCAGTGTGCCCAGGGGGACAAGAAGGCCAATGGCATCCTGGCCTGGAGCAGGAACAGTGTTGGCAGCAGGAGCAGGGAGGTGATCCTGCCCCTTTGCTCAGCTTTGGGGAGGCCTCACCTCCAGTACTGCATCCAGTTTTGGGCCCCTCACTCCAAGAGGGACATGGAGGTGCTGGAGAGGGGACAGAGGCTCCCAAGCTGCTAAAGGGCTTAGAACATAAGCCTGAGGAGGAAAGACTGAGGGATCTGGGCCTGTTTAGCCTGGAAAAGAGGAGATTGAGGGGAGACCTCCTGACTCTCTCTAACTACCTGAAGGGAGGTTGTAGAGAGACAGGGACTGGTCTGTTCTCCCTAGTGGAAAGTGATAGGACAAGGGGAACTGGATGAAAATTGCACCAGGGGAGGTTCAGGCTAGATATTAGGAGGAATTTCTTTGCTGCAAGGGTTGTCAGCCATTGGAACAGGCTGCCCAGGGAGGTGCTTGAGTCCCCATCCCTGGAGGTGTTTAAGAGACAGGTAGCTGTTGCCTTGGGGGGCATCATTTAGCAGGTTGCTAGGGCTAGGACAAAGGCTGCACTGATGATCTTCAAGGTCTCTTCCAGCTCTAACTATTCTATGATTCTATGGCCTTACCGCTGGTGCTGGCACCAACTAGGATCATGCAGACTGTGGGTTAACTAGGCCAAGGTAAAGCTGCTCTGGGTTGGGAGGTGAAGGAAGGAGGGAGTGAGGCAGCTGTGAGTGTGAACTAAGTGGGTGTATGTGTCTCCTTCCATCCATCCTCCACTAACTGCAGCTAGAGTTTGTGTTCAGCCTCTCAACTCCCCAAATGCCACAGAATCATGAAGGTGGAAAGAGACCTCTAAGATCATCAAGTCCAACCATACCTGTCCACACTGGCTGGAGTGATCCAGACAAGGAAAGCCAACCACAACTGGCTTGGTGATGAACTTCACTGCCTTAAGCAATATGGACATGGCCAGCATCTACCAATGGGCCAGACCCTAACAACTCAGCCAGGACTTAGGAATCAGTGATTTTTCTGCTGCAAGAAATATTTCCCACTCCCAAGCATGCAATTTCAAGGTAATATTTTCTTTTCATAAAGGAGAAAACAGGTATCAGCAACTTTGGAAGTTCGTCTTTCTTATTGCTGGTACACTGATCACCTCCCCAGAAGACAGAAAAGCAAAGATTCTTTTACACCTGACTAATTCTTGCTGCTGTTCTTCAGAGCTTGCTTTCACACCACTTCCCAAGGCTGCCAAGACACCCTTGAACCTGTTTAGATTAGGTTAGGATGCTAATTAAGTAAAGCTGTTTTTCCTCCTCCTCAACCTGAGGGATAAATGTAAAGAAGTCAATGAGCTAGCTTGGATCTATCATTATTACTCTTCTTTTTCTCTGTCTTATGAAATATCTGCCCCAGTTTTCCCCAGGGGAATGTGCCAGGTCCTGTGTGGCAGTGTGAATATGGGCCAAGAGGTTAATTTGGAGCCCTGTGCTTGCAGGAGCTTTTTCCTTTTGCCCAAATATTGATCTAAGGCTGTGCAAATATCCATCCTAGCCCTAAGAGCAGCAGGGTGATATTGCTGCTGGAGAAGTGCAAGGATATCAGAGGGAAAGGGAATGGAGAAATGAGGTAGGAGCTGCAGGTTGGACATCCATATTCGCTCTTTCTCCCCTCCTTTCTCAACTTCAATCTCTTTTTTTACTGGCATTTGTCTCAATGGGCTAAGCAATCTTTCAGAGAGGAGAGCAGCAGTTTTGTCCTAGCCTGGGCATTCATTAGAGGATATTATTTCACCCCCTTGGGTTGCACCAGGTAGGAGGAGGTTAAATATATTTGTTGACTCCAAAGGGCCATGGCAGAATTTGATGACCAGGATGGTATCTACATTAGATATTGTACTGATGGAAGCCTATTTAACCCAAGGTGTTTGAAGGCCCATACTAAGACCATAAAGCATCTTGTCCAGGAGCTGCTTTATGCTGCTGACACTGCCCTTGTTGCCCAGAGAGAAGTAGCTCTGCAGCGTTTAACATCCTGCTTTGCAGCCACTGCTGAGCTTTTTGGGATGGAAGTTAGTTTAAAGAAAACAGAAGTTTTACATCAACCTGCACCTCAGGAAGTTTTTCATCATCCTCATATCACCATTGGCGATTCGGAACTTAAATCAGTCCAACAGTTTGATTACCTAGGCAGCCTCATCTCCTCGNTGTCTGTCCTGCATTGGCCTTTGCAGCCATCATGAAGTCCAACCACTCTTGGGAAGAGCATGGCTGGAGCCCTCCCTGGAGCTGCGTTCGCCAAGCCTAGCCATGATGATGATGATGATGATGATGACTCGTAGGCAAATCAATCTGTCTTTGCCAGTTGAAGGGCTCGTGGAGAAGATCTTCAGAAGAAGAGCAGGCAGAAGGTCTTGCTCTTTCACTGAAGGTGCACGAGTGGGACTGCTCCCATCCTTCAGCATCCTAAGAGGACACAGAGGTTTTGAACCCACTCCAAGGAGTTCTCAACATGCTCAGCTTTAGGTAGAACTCCATTTTCTCCATGCCAAAGCTTCTGCAGCATTCTTTCTCTGTCAGTAATCAGGACAAACCTTTCTGATTAGTCAGCTCTCCTAATGAGCTCTGCTTTTCCCAACCTCAGCTTGAAGGAAGGAGTGTGCACGTGGCTGGGCTGAGAGCTGAGCTTGCTTTGAAGGCTTTTAAACTTGCATGATTCAGCTGACAGGCAGAGGAGACCTTACACAACTTCTCCTTTCTGCAACCTTTCTGTGTAGAGTGATGGATCTACCTTGTGTGCCAGGGAGCAGCAAGTCTCCAGTGACACCTTATGCAACTGTCCCCTCCTCTGTCCCTGCTGCCAACATCTGTATGTGTTAAACTCCAGCCTAGCTTCATGCTTCAGGTGACATCTCACTGTTAACTACCAATCCTGAGGGTTTTCCCCTATGCTGCAGAAGCATTGAGCATATCCTCTCTCCATCTTTTCTTCTCCAGGACTTTCAGCCTCTCCTCCTCCCAGAGATGCTCCAGTACCCTCAGCATCTCTGTAGCCTCCACTGGACTCTCTCCAGTAATTTCTTGCCTCATTTGAACTGGGGAGCCCAGAACTGGACCCAGGACTCCAGATGTGACCTCACCTGTGGTGCAGGCCGTAGTTGGGACCCTGTGGAAGGACAAGGAGAACAGTGGTGGTAATGCTCCAGCTTCTTTCCTCAGCCTCCTGTGGTTTGTAGATCAGAGACCTCCTCACCCCTAAGCAATGTGTTTGTACCTTGCAGCCTCAGCAGACAAACTCTCAGCAGAAAACAAACCAGGGTTTTTTGTGAACTCCTGAGCTTTTAGCAGCCACACATCCTCCCCTGAGGAGTTCCATGGTGTCGAGACACTCTGCTATAAAAATAGCTCATTTGATTTGTTCTGAGCTTGTGAGTTTCCTCTAATGCCCCTAGGCCTTGCTCTGGGAGAGGTGGAAACAGCTTTTCTTGTGATTCTTAGCTCTCTGGCATATTCATTTCCAAGGCTGAGGAGCCCTTCCCATGGCCTTTCCCATGTTCTTGCCACCTTCTAAAGATGTTATTCTCTGCCTATGTGATAGTTACCCTATCAACTTCAGATGGGAAGAGGAGGAGAACAAATTCATGGAGGACTCAAGGCTGAACCAATGCTTTCTTCTTTGCTCTTTCCCCTCTGCAAGGCCTTGATGAATGTGGTAGAAACCTGAGAGAAATAAGGAGAGGTCAAGGCACCCCAAAAGAGAGACTGCAAGGAGAGAGATTGAGAAGCATCAGTAGAAGAGGAAGCCAAAAGCATGGCAAGTACCAGAACAAAGTGATAATGAATCTCCAGGTGCCTTTGGATGTCTGATGTGTTGAACACCTTCTGCCAGGAGGATGTGGGAGGTGAGGCAGCAATATTTGGCATGCTAGTGCTAGGTATGGTTGGACTTGAGGAACTTAGAGGTCTCTTCCAACCTTAATGATTCTGTGATAGGAACACTGAGAGCTGTATAGTGGAAGAACAAGTCACACATTTACTGTCTGGTGAGGAAACAAAACTCCAGCAACAAGGTTTTGTTGCTCTTCTAGCTGCATCTTGGACCTTCTTCTGTGCTATTTGGGGGTCATGAGGAGTGTTCTCAGGTGGAGGTGACATCCAGGAAGTTGGTTCAGCAGGGAAACTTCCCCATCCCTATCCCTAATGATGTTGAAGTTGATTTGGCTCTTGCTGCTGTCACACTGTCCTTGGGAAGGGACAATCCCATCTGTAGGCAAAGGCAGGAATTCCTCCCCCTCCTTCCTCCTGCCTTTCCCATTTACAGCTAGAAATGAGGTCTGGGCTCCAGCCCCTTAAGCTGGTTAGACACTTGAGACTTGGAAGTCCTTAAGCACATTAGCAGCTGGAGGTCCATTATTATTCATTGAATCTCTCCAGGGCCAATTGGAAAACCTCCTTTTGATTGTCTGCATCCCCCCACCTCTGTCCTTTCATGGCAGAAGAAAAAGAGGGTGAGAGACAGTGGCAAGCAGGTTATCTCATTACCCATCCTGGCCCCTGGGCTGGGCTGAAGGCTTCAACCTGCTCTTCCCCTCCAACAAGCAGAGGGAGGGTCACCCACTTTACATACTAATGACATCCCTCACCCCCATATCTCCCTTAGCAAGCTGCAGTTAATCATTCCCATTTCATTAACAGGTCTGGTGTGGCCTGGCCATGGCTCCCCTTCTGGTGATGAAGAGATAGGAGGAAGGCTTAGAGGAGTGGGAATTGGGGCAGAACAAGCTGAAACAGCTGCTGAGATTAGTCAGGCTGAACTGGAGGCAAATGAGCTTGAAGGGGAAGGGGAATTCTCAGCTCTCCTCTGCATATTTAGCAGGCAAAGGTACTGGGGCCAGAGCTTCTCAACAGAATCACTAAGGTTGAAAGAGTCACAATCCCTCCAGGGTTTGTGACTTCAGCACCTCCCTGGGCAGCCTGGGCCAACGCCTAACAACCCTCTCAGGGAAGTGATTCCTCCTGACATCCAATCTAAACCTCCCCTGGTGAGAGGAGTTGTGAAGAAGCTTGGAAAGAACCAGAGGAGATCCTCTAGGCTGATCAACAGCAGATAGATTAAGGTAGGAGGACTCTTCTGGAGCATCTCTGCCTGGCTGGATCAAAGAGCTGCAGAGGTGAGGGAGATGGGGACAGCAAACAGCATCTGAGTAGCCATCATGGCTATGTTGTGCTACCTCCTGGTACCCCATGCTTGTAGGTCAAGTGTTTCACTAGCACACTTAGAAAGCACCAAGCCACCTCCAGGAGGGGTTAAATGAACTCCATCCTCAGAGGAGCTGGCCATATATGAATCCTTGCTGCTAGCTCAAAGATTTTGCCAGCAGGAAATGTGTCTCCTGGGCTTGGTTTTCCACCCACTGAAACATTCATCAACTTTTGAACCATGTACCAGATGAAATATTCATCTCTTCTCCTCGTGGAAAAAAAAACCAAACCATGAAACCCCAGCTATCTTCCAAGTTGCCTTGTGGCATTCCATCCCCTGATCCTTGAGGAATTGCTGTGTCATTTCCACCTATAACTTTAGGCTGTGATTGCTGGAGAGCAAGAAAGCTGAACAAAACCACTTCTGGAGTGACTTCCCTGGTGTGTCTATGTTTGAAAGGCAATTTTGGCTTGGAGTTTGCTGGTCCCAGAGCCAGGCTTGGGTTGTATTTCCAAGCAGGAGAGAAAAGGGCTTTAATGCTCTTTTGAAGCCTAATTTCATGGGTAGCCAACTCATGCTGTGCTCCACTGGCAGGTGATTTCTTTATTAAGACCCTTGAAATGCAAGCAGCTTAGATCAGCCAGCCTTGACAGAAGAAAGTCTGTCCTGCCTAGGCCTTTAAAGAGTGGTGGGGGAAAAAAAAACCACCCAAACCCAACCCTTCCCTAGTGGATTTGCTGCCTTTCAGGAAAGGCAAGAGGCATGAAAGTTGGAGGAGTGGTGTTTCCTTTCAGAGATGGGGAGGTGGATATGTCCTCAGCATGGATCTTCTCTTGAAACTTGATTAAAAAAACTCCTAATAAATAACTGGAGAGGAAAAAAATCAAATCAAAACTCAGCTCTAAAATGCACTTTCCATTAGCAGACCTTTAAGGCACTTGAGAGAGAGATTGGGAAGTAGGAAGCCTCCTCCTTGCCCTATCTGGGGGCAAACAAATCCCTGCTGTCCTTCAGCTTGCTCTTGCAGTAATGTCATCATCCCACCTTGATTGCATCACTGTTGTCATGGAAATCCCTGTGATTTCATCAAGCCCTCATAAATGACTTGACCACAAGATCCATTAGGGATGGGGAGATGGATTGTGAAGGATAAAGAAAAAACACAAACCCAAACAAAGAATGCTTTCTTTAAACAGATGCAGCCTGGCTAATTAGCAAATGCAGCAAAGGGAAGGGATGGAAATCTGATGGAAAGAAAGAAGTGAATCCATCTTTAATTTGGGCTGTTTATGGATGTTTTCTTGGAGTCAGTTTCAAATGGGACCAAGGCACTAGCATAATTCACCTAAGCTAAAAGTCCTGCTTGACTAATCTGATAGCCTTTTCTGATGGCATAACTAGGTGGATAGATGAGGGGAAGGCAGTGCATGTGGTTTTTCTTGACTTTAGCAAAGCTTTCAATACTGTCTCCCATGGTATCCTCATTGCCAAACTTCAGAAGTATGGATTGGGAGACTGTGCTGTGAGATGGATTGGGAACTGGCTGAAGGACAGAGCCCAGAGAGTTGTGGTCAGTGGAGCAGAGTCTAACCGGAGGCCTGTGACTAGTGGTGTGCCCCAGGGGTCAGTGCTGGGTCCAGTAATGTTCAATATATTCATCAATGATCTGGATGAAGGGGTAGAGTGTTCCCTCAGCAGGTTTGCAGATGATCCTAAGCTTGGAGGAGTGGCTGGTACAGCAGGAGGCTGTGCTGCCATCCAGCGTGACCT
>VWZO01000456.1:0-27674 GCA_013396975.1 Bucco capensis | reverse complement strand
CCATTCTAGGATTCTAGGATGATTCTATGATCTCTAGTGGGAGGTGGTTGAGATACTCAGCTCAGCATGCTTGGGCCTGTGGAGCTCCTGATGTCCATCCCTGCTGTCTCCACAGTGGAAGCTGCACTGCTGTCATTTCCAGGCATTTTTTGCTGAGCTGCTTTTCTCAGTCTGGTTTTGTCCACTCTACATAACACAGAGATGACTGTGCCTGTGCTGGCTTGACTTACAGCTTGACTTACAGGGCACAGGCAGTATCTTCAAGAGCTGCACCACACTGAGCTAGGCAGTGCAGCAGGAGAGAACTTGGCCTGTGCCAGTTCCCAGTGCTCTCCTGATGGATTTGCAAACAATGGAATAACAGAAGGACAAGGTGAGCAAGGGAAATAGATGTCTTCTGAAGTCTTTTCTGTAGATGTGGTACTTGGGACCATGGTTTAGTGATGAGCATGGGCATGGTAGGTTAACAGTTGGGCTCAATGATCTCAGAGGCTTTTTCCAACCATATTCATTCTAGGATTCTACGAAATAAGCATTAATTTGACTTACTTTATACTAGAGGAGCCAGCTGTTGCCTGTGATGGATGTGCTGGAGGTTTGCTTTTCATTGCAAGAGAACAGATTAGTTTGTGGTAAGTAGATCCATGCTGCTAATGCCACTGCCAGTATGCAACACAGTCAACAGTAGGATCAGAAAACTCTCTCCTTAGGGTAGGATCAGAAAGCTCTGTCCTTAGGGTAGGACCAGAAAGCTCTCTCCTTAGGGTGGGACCAGAAAGCTCTGTCCTTAGGGTAGGACCAAAACATTCTCTCCTTAGGGTAGGACCAGAAAGCCCTCTCCTTAGGGTGGGATCAGAAAGCTCTCTCCTTAGGGTGGGATCAGAAAGCTCTCTCCTTAGGGTGGGATCAGAAAACTCTGTCCTTAGGGTAGGACCTTGCAGACTACAACTCAGACAGTCAGGAGGGAAAAAGTAGCTCCTGCTAAGCACAACCCTCACAGCCACAACTTCTGGTTTACAGGCAAGGGACACTGAAGGTATTAACATTTTCCAGTGCTGTTCCTTCATTTCTTTCTCAAACAGGAACCACTTCAAAGCCTTTTTTGTTAGGCAAGGTTAATGCCACTTTTTCAGTCAGTGGCAGTTTCTAAGAGCCTGCATTAGGGAGAGAAAAGCCCTAAGAAAAGTGCCTTCCTTTTTCAGATGGACATGAAAGCAGTGCCTTTAGGTGAATGTGAAATGAAATCTTTGCTTTCACTTTGTCTGACACCACAATGGAAAGATCTTAAATGCTCTGGTGCCTGGCATCCACCTGTACCACCTAGGGTCAGCTTGAGACCCTAGCTCTATTTATCTAGTATATCTATCTAGTCTTGTTTGTTTGAGGTCTCTGGGTTTATGTTAGTGAGGACAATGTTCTTAGCTTGCCAACAGTGAAAAGGCTATGGATTTTTCTATAAAGCATCTAGAGATTTGCTGAAACACCACTGTGTTTCTTTAGACATATTTGATGTGACAGAGTAATAGTAGCTCAGTTTACTGAGTGAGCTACTAGAAGTTGAAGTATTCAACATATCCTCTCTTCAGCTGAAAGAATGAGTTTTGTCAGGTGCTTCAGGAGGGATTTTCTTCTTTTTTTTCCCCACAGAAGGGAGCGAATTCCCTTGCTTAAGAGGAATTTGTTCCTGCCAATACTGCCAAGTGCAAGTAAAATCAGCTGCCTCGTGGTTAGAGGACTTCTCATCTTTCCTCTAGCTGGCCTGTGCATCTTCTAGAGCCACTCTTGTCCTTCTTTATCTGAGTTTCCTGAGTTGTCTTAGACAAGGAAAGGAACTTCAGTGAATTGATTGACTTCAGAAGATAATTTTCAAGCAGTTATATGTGGTTTAGAAAAGCCTTTGAAAGAGAAATGGGTTGAAAGACAGCGGTTTGGAAAATATATGTGGCACCAAGGTGCTTAGGGAGCAGAATCTTCTGCAGGACAAAAATGCAGAGAGTTACTTTTCCTCTCTTTTTTTTGCATTATAAAAATTAAAAACCACATTTGGAACTATTAAGAAGAATGGATTAAATCATTGCCTTGTGTGACCAGCTGCCACATGGCAAAGGAGATGAATCAAAAGCCTGCAGAACTTGGCCAGCAAGGATCAGCTCCCTTTTCTCAGAAAGGCAGTGGCCATGAGCATTCCTTTTTAATCTTCTTTTCTTTTCTGGGAGGTAGCAGCAACAAGTCAGATTCCAGTATCACAGGCCCTGGCAAGGTGTGGAGCAGTCAGGTTCTATTTGGTGGTTGAAGGCATTTTGCCAACCACAGCTGAGGTTTGCCCAAGCCACCTGCTGCTTTGCATGCTTTTGTGGCTTTGTGCTATATTTAGTGTTATTTAACATGTGGTTTTTACCAGGAGAGAAGAAAAATCATATGATTTACAGTACTGTCTTACTTGCAGAAAACATTCTCCACCTCCTGGAGCCAGTTCTTCCAACCACTGGTGTACTCTCCATTTTCCAGCATAGACACCATATAGAGAGAAGCTGGACAAGCTGGAGAGGTGAGCCCAGGGGAACCTCATGAGCTTCAACAAGACCAAGTGCAGGGTCCTACCCCTGGGTCAGAACAATCCCCACTATCAATCCAGGCTGGGGGATGAGATGATGGAGAGCAGCCCTGCAGAAAAGGCCTTGGGGTGCTGGTGGCTGAGAAGCTGGCCATGAGCAAACAGTGCACGCTGGCAGCCCAGAAGCACAATGGCATCCTGGGCTGCAGCAAGAGAAGCGTGGCCAGCAGAGCCAGAGAGGTGATTGTGCCACTGCACTCTGCTCTGCTCACACCTCCTCTGCAATACTGGGTCCAGTTCTGGAGCCCTCAACACAGAAAGGACATGGAGCTGATGGAGCAGGTGCAGAGGAGGCCACAAAAATGCTCAGGGGGCTGGAACACCTCTGCTCTGAGGACAGGCTGAGGGAGCTGGGATTGTTCAGCCTGGAGAAGAGAAGGCTTCAGGGGGACCTACTAGTGACCTTCCAGTACCTAAAGGGAACTTCCAAGCAGGCTGCAGAGGGCCTGTTTGCAAAGGCCTGCAGTGAAAGGACAAGGGGCAATGGTTTTAAATTGGAGAAGAGTAGATTTAAACTGGACATTAGAAAGAAGTTCCTCCCCACGAGGGTGGTGGAACACTGGCCCAGGTTGCCCAGGGAGGTGGTTGAGTTCCCATCCCTGGAGGCATTGCAGGTGAGGCTTGCCAGGGCTCTGGGCAAGCTGCTCTAGTTGGGGATGTCCCTGCCCACTGCAGGGGGGTTGGACTAGATGAGCTCCAGAGGTCCCTTCCAACCCAAACCATTCTAGGATTCTATGATTCTATAAGCTGGTGAAGTGATGGCACACAGACAGCAAGTCCTCCTCATCTTCAGTTCATTTAGTACTTTGATCAAAGCATGGAGACAAACTCTAGGATGCTCTTGATGAAAGCAACTGATGTGTTCCCCTTGCTTCAGCATGGGACTCGGGCCTGGAAATAAGGAGGATAATAGGAGAAGAGCCAGTCCTTCACCAGGCTCTGCAACAGGGAATTCCTCAACACAAATCAGGAAGAACACAGAATCACAAAGGTTGGAAGAAACCTCTAAGCTCAGCAAGTCCAACCATCCCTATCACCCCCAGGACACTAACCCATGGCCCTAAGGAGAACATCTAGATATCTCTTAACCCCCTCCAGGGATGGTGACTCCAGCACCTCCCTGGGCAGCCTGGGCCAAGACTTAACAACCCTCTCAGGGAAGATATTCCTCCTTATATCTAATCTAAACCTCCCCTGGTGCAGCTTGAATCCATGTCCAGTTTACACCATGATTTTAGACATCAGCACAATGCAGTTTGTGGGTTTGATAAGTTCAGAGTTACTGCAGCAGGTGACTCAACTGTGCATCAGTGTGACCCCTGACATGTCCCCAATGCCTTGTGTTTCTTCTTAGCCTAAAATGCCCTGACACTCCACACATCTTCCAGTTGACCTTTAAGGGTGCAAGGTTTACCTATTGAGTGTCAGAAACCAATCAATCCCCATTAAAATCATTGTTTCTTAGAAACAAATGTCCCACTACCCACACAAACCCCTGTTATCCAGTGTCATCAGTTCTAGAATCATTGATAGAAATGTGAGTTTTCCATTTGGGCTGTTTATTTTTCCTTCTAGCTGGACACTTTAATGCTCATCTTTAGAAGTGTCAGATAGAAAACTACCAGCTGTCTTCTCCAAGAGGGATGCTGTTGTTATTCCTGCTGCCTAATTAGCCTTTTCTTTTGAATTATGTCTTCAACTTTAAAATCTTCAAGTGGGGAGCCCAGCCAAAGGAAATCTATATTTAGCGAAGATAAAATTCATGTAGCTGTGCTTCTCAGGAAGATGCAGTTCCAGATGGATTCTCAGGCAACTCCCTCAAACTCAGTAGCTCAGCTTGAAAAGGTTTTTGTTTAGGAACAGGTTTGGCTAACAGTTATTGGGAATCATTGGGAACTGAGCTCTTGTCTCCAAAATCCTTGGAGATTTATTTCATAGAATCACATAGTAGTTTGGGTAGGAAGGGACCTGTAAAGCTCATCCAGCCCAACCCCTGCAGCCAGCAGGGACATCTGCAGCTAGAGCAGCTTGCTCCCAGCCCCAAACAACCTGAGCTGCAATGGTGCCAGGGATGAATGGGACATCTCCCCCCTCTCTGGGCAACCTGGCACAGGCTCTCACCACCCTCAGTGCAAACAACTTCTTCCTTCTATCCAGTCTATATCTCCTTCTTTTAGTTTTAGACCATCACCCTTGTCTTGTCACAACAGCTCCTTGAAGCACTGCAAGGCTGCAGCAAGGTCTCCCTGGAGCCTTCTCTTCCCTAGGCTGAACAAGCCCAACTCTCTCAGCCTGTGCTCCCAGCAGAGAGCTTCCAGCCCTTGGATCATTTCTGAGACCTGCTCTGGACTGAAATAAGGGTTTTCTTCAGAGATAAAACACTACAAGGGAGGTTTTATTTCCCTGTTTATGTTTTACCATCCTGGATCTTTGTTTGTGAAGCCTAGCCATGATGATGATGATTATGTTTTACCTTCTAGTGCACTTGTGTAATGCAGAATTGTTCTAATGCCTGTATGGAATTCCTTCCACAGATATCATCCATATGTTTCACAATATTGGCATCCCAGTCTTGATAGCTGGCTGTCCTGGTGAGTACAGTGTTTTATTTACTAACATTGATTTATCTCCAAGGAAAACTGAAGAGAAATATTTGAGCTGTACTACTTGGTGTGATTTTTGCTGCTTTATTTATTCTCCCCCATTTTTTATAGCCAAAACTAAACACAGGATTCCAGCTGGCCCCATCCCTGCAGCTGAGCAGAGCAGAGGCACAATCCTCTCCCTGCCCTGCTGCCCACACTGCTGGGGATGAGCCCAGGACAGGGTTGGTTTCTGGGCTGGGAGCACACATTGGTGCCTCATCTCCAGCTTTTCACCCACAGGGCTCTTCTCAGTGAGTTCTTTTCCCAGCCTGTACTCATGTCTGGGATTGCCTCAATCCAGGTGCAGGATCTTGCTCTTGAACTTGTTGAACTTATAACTACATTAGTGCAGAGATGTCAGCCAGGCTGCACCAAAAGCAGAAGCATTTAACTGCACCAGCAGCAAGCACAAGGCTTCACCATGCCCTCCTCTGGAGGATTATCCCACAGCACCAAGTGCCTGGTGTGAAGAGCTGCAGGTGAATTGATTGGAGTTGTGTGTGTTTACACCACTCAGACCCCATTTCAGGGCAAAGTTTGGGCTTAAGTGATGTGTACAGATCCTGTGCTCTGGGCTAAATTCATTATCATCTCAACAGCTCTGACTTTTGCTGCTGGGCATTGTGTGGCTTCTGGATGTGAAATAACAGCCAGGATCTGAATTCTGCTGCTCCTGGCTGCTGCATTTTAGCAATGATAAGAGAGCTAACAGGAATATTAATATTAAACTCTTTGTAATATATTTCAGTGAGCTCTTCCAGTATTTTTTTTCTTCACTTTTTGCATTTAAATTCTTATTGTTTCCAAGCAGTTTCTAGAGGGAATCCACAGTACTGCACATGTAAACTGCAATGGTCAAGGATTTTAGTGAGCAGTACTGTGCAGAGTTGCTTACTGTAGAGGAAACTGAGTCCTGGAACCCTCATACCTTTTGGGCTGAAAGACAGGAAAAACTGAAAGCTCCAATGGTGTTGAGTAATTCTCAAACCACATATGCTTCCCTGCATTGTTTTGGACAGTGGCTTCAAGCCAAGCTCCTCACAGCTCTGTTCAAAACAGTCACACAAGCCCCATGAAAAGCATAGTCCTCATTTCCAGATGCTGTTGGCTCTCCTGTGGCAGCTTTGGTTGAAGATGGAATGACATTCCTGGCTGTTGGCACCACCCAAAAATCTCCATTGCAAGCTTATGTTTTTTTGCTTATTCCACAAAGTTGTGGATCTTTCCTTCCTCCCCCCCATGCAGAGCTCTGCAGAGCTGAGCACCAGGGGCCAGCTTAGCTGTCAGTCTGTCAGTATTCACATTATGGCTGTTAGTGTTGCAAAACAAAGATCTGGCTGAGAGGAAGTCCAGGATGATCCTGATCTTTTTCCACTTCCAGCTGAGTGGTGCCATAACTCCGCTCCTGCATGTGTGTCTTTAGCCAAGCCCAAATCCCTGGACAGAGGGCTGCGAAGGGACAAAGCACATACTTTATGGCCAAGGACTCCACCTATAGCTCTGAAAAGCCACAGAAGTCAAGAGTTGAAAGGCTTGCCTGTAATTGTGTGTTTGGAGGCAGCTTGATGTTCTCACCTGACCTAGTTGTGACAGCTCCACTTGTTCTGTGCACACAGCAACTTTCTGTCCTTCCCTAGCTAGTGAGATGTTTTCCCAGCAGGGCATGCTGCAGAAAGCCTGTCAGCTCTCCCACTGCACTGAACTAGAGGATACAGAGCCCCAAGCACACACATTATCACTGCACAGTGCAATGTGGATGTCATCACCCCCAACTCTCTTTTATTAACATAGGACTCTGCTGCATAAGTGGCTGAAGAAGACATAAAGCAGCTGAAGAACCTGAGGAGTCCTGAAGAGCATGGCAGAAGCAGTTCTTGGGGCCATGCCCTGCAATGTGTCACACTGCACAGGAAGCCAAGAGGAAGGACTGGATAAACCAGCTGCATGTGGGCATCATTCAAGGGTAGTTATTCTGCTGTAAAAATTAGTGCCAGGCTGGTGGACAAGTTCACCATGAGCCAGAAATGTGCCCTCATAATGAAGAAGGCAAATGCTCTCCTGAGGTGTATTGAGAAGAGTGTGAGCAGCAGGGCAAGGGAGGTTCTCCTCCTCTCTACTCTGCCCTAGTCAGGCCACAGCTGGAGTCCTGGCTCCAGTTCTGGGCTCCTCGGGTCAAGAGAGACAAGGAACTGCTGGAGAGAGTCCAGCAGAGGCTCCCAAGATGCTGAGGGCACTGGAGCAGCTGTGGCAGGAGGAAAGGCTGAGAGCCCTGGGGCTGCTGAGCCTGGAGAAGAGCCAGTGGAAGTATGGAACAGAGTGGTAGTCATGGCAAGTGTGAGCACAAAGCTTCCCAGAGCCAACTGCAGGAGTCATTTATTACAAATAGAGGCTGGCAGATAGTCTATCTATAAACTGAGATTCTAACAGCTTCTGTGCTCTGTTTGTATTGTGCCTTCCTTGAGGTGGGAAGTTGTGTGATACTAGCAGAGGGCACTCCATCATCATGCTCAACGTTACTTTGATTGCAGCAGTTGTGCAAAGGCTGCAACATCCCCTTTCTTTTGCATCATCATCAAAAAACCTTGTGCTAGTTTCTCCCTTAGAACTCTTGCAGAAGAACAGACAGATGTACTAATCATCTTATGCATGTAGTGAGCAGCAGAGCAACAGCTACATGAGAACATGTCTGTCTTTCAAAATTGCACACACACATACCTGCCTGCTCATGAAAATGTTTATAATCAAACTGGGCATGCTTTAAAATGCCATGGCCTAGAGATCACACAGAAATCACTCAAGAAATCACACATGCTTATGCTCCAGTTGCAGCTGATGGCCATGACTCCCTCTACCAGCTGCCTGGCTGGGATGGGAGTAAGGATCCCTGGTAGAAACCTGATGGAATATATAAAGTGCTTGTAACAGAGTTGTGATAGGTTTTTAGAAGTAAAACAGCATTAAGCAAAACTGCAGCTAGGAATAGAACTGGCAGAAGTTCCCAGGTGAAGATATAATTACCTTAACACTAGTATTTTGTATTGTATTTAAGGTGGTATGTTTTATATATATATAAATATATAAAAATAAATATATATATATATGTTTTTATATGCATTTGGGTTTTTTTTACCTTAAAACATTAAGGTTCCCAATTCAGAGGGTCTAGAGCACCAGTGTGGTGAGGAGCAGATGAGGGCACTGGGGTTNGAGCCCTGGGGCTGCTGAGCCTGGAGAAGAGCCAGTGGAAGTATGGAACAGAGTGGTAGTCATGGCAAGTGTGAGCACAAAGCTTCCCAGAGCCAACTGCAGGAGTCATTTATTACAAACAGAGGCTGGCAGATAGTCTATCTATAAACTGAGATTCTAACAGCTTCTGTGCTCTGTTTGTATTGTGCCTTCCTTGAGGTGGGAAGTTGTGTGATACTAGCAGAGGGCACTCCATCATCATACTCAACGTTACTTTGATTGCAGCAGTTGTGCAAAGGCTGCAACATCCTCTTTCTTTTGCATCATCATCAAAAAACCTTGTGCTAGTTTCTCCCTTAGAACTCTTGCAGAAGAACAGACAGATGTACTAATCATCTTATGCATGTAGTGAGCAGCAGAGCAACAGCTACATGAGAACATGTCTGTCTTTCAAAATTGCACACACACATACCTGCCTGCTCATGAAAATGTTTATAATCAAACTGGGCATGCTTTAAAATGCCATGGCCTAGAGATCACACAGAAATCACTCAAGAAATCACACATGCTTATGCTCCAGTTGCAGCTGATGGCCATGACTCCCTCTACCAGCTGCCTGGCTGGGATGGGAGTAAGGATCCCTGGTAGAAACCTGATGGAATATATAAAGTGCTTGTAACAGAGTTGTGATAGGTTTTTAGAAGTAAAACGGCATTAAGCAAAACTGCAGCTAGGAATAGAACTGGCAGAAGTTCCCAGGTGAAGATATAATTACCTTAACACTAGTATTTTGTATTGTATTTAAGGTNGCATGCTTTAGTGGTGACCTGGCAGCGCTAGGTTAACGGTTGGACTCAACGACCTTGGAGGTCCGTTCCAACACAAACGATTCCATGACGACTCCCTAGCCACCATCCCCACGGTCCCACCCTCCGAGCCCTCCTGCCACACGGCTCGGCTCCCGCTGCCCTCCCAACACCATGGCGTCCGCGAAGCCAGGGGAACTCCTCCCCGCCAAGCGCGAACGGGGGCGGTCCCGGCAGCGGAGAGCCCCGGACGCTTACCACCAATTCTTACCCGCCTCTCCATCCCCATCTCAACCCCGCTCCCAAGCTCCGCCGTCGGCCAAGCTGCGCATGCTCTCGTGGGTGCGGCCCGGCGTGGCGCAGCGGGAGGTGGCAGCGCGCATGTGCCCAAGGCAGCCGTGGCTACCGGGTCTGTCGGTCATGGAGCGGAAAGGTGAGTGCTGCGCGGTGCCCCTTCACCCTGGCTCTGTGCTCCCCACACCCCCGCCCCGGCCCAGCCCGCCGCCCCTCACGCCTCTCCTCCCTTCTCTCCCTCAGTGCTGGCGCTGCAGGCCCGGAAGAAGCGAACCAAAGCCAAGAAGGACAAGGCCCAGAGGAAGTAAGTGCGGCCCCTCCGGCTCCCCCTCAGGCGGCAGCTCCCGCCGCTTCCCGCCGCCGCTTTGTTAGCGCGCCCCTCGGGGGTGGGGCTGCCGAGCCCTGCGGCGGAGCAGAGCGAGCGCAGAGCCCCGGAGCCGGACGGGTTGGTGAGCGGGGTGAACCGGAGGCAGGTTGGGCGGCAGAGGCAGGGTAGCCCGGAGCGGTGGGTTTTATGCCGCCCCGCGCTCCGCCGGGGCTGCTTCTCGCCGTTCGTTTTTGGCGGGCTGTGGAAAGGGGAGCGGAGCTGGCTCGGGCTGTGAGGAGGCTCCGTTCCCTCCCCCTGCTCCCAGATGCGGTGGTGGGGCTGCAAATCGTGCTTCAGGGGGTGCTCTGTCCTTGCAGGCTCCTTCCCTTGGCTCCGGTGGGGGATGCTGGCATCCCCTCTGCCCTCTGGAACCTCCAGAGCTGCCTTTAGGAACCACCTTCTCTTGACTTTCTTTCTCCCCTCACACACTCCTCCCCTTTTTTTATTTCCACTTTCAAAAAAACGAATTTAAACCTTGCTCTGAAGTGCTGTTTACTTCTTTCTCTAACTTTGATGCTCTTGTGTGGCTTCTCCTACCGCAGGAATGTCACAAGGCTTTCTCTGTGGTGAACTTTTGGCTGCAGATATAAAAATTAAACCAAAAATCTCCAGTAAATCCTGAACAATGGCTCCCAGCAGGCTGCATTCAGTGCTGCTCGTGGCTTCCTTTCTAGTGAAAGGCAATGCAAATCCCAGAGCCAGTGCTGTGTGCTCAGTGAAATGCTGCTTATTTGTGTACAGTCTCTGGTACCTCAGGAGGTTTGATGCTCGTTGGTGCCTAGGAACCACAGAGATTTAGTGAGTTAGGCTTCAGGGGTGAGTTGGAGGAGTTTTCCTTGAGGCCTAGGGTAATGTTTTCTTAGTCACTTCATCAGACAAATCACAAGGATTTAAAAACCAAAAATTCTGGTTGTCTCCAGAAGAGATTCAGTCATTTTGAGATGAGGTTTCTGAGGGGTGAAGCATTAACTAAACTCTTTGGGAGATGTGTGTTCCTAATATTTCTTTGAAGGTAGCATGAAGACACCTTTTGAAGAGCTCTCCTCTTTTTATGGTGTTATTTGCATCCCAATTTCTGGATGAATAATCCATTGTTTAATTGTATACCTGTTATAGTCTGGCTCTCTTGTTCATTTGCAGACAAACAGTATTGAGTCTGCAGGTGGAAAGTCTGCTTTCTGTGTCAACTCTGAGGTTGCTGAATGGTAACTTTTAGTGCTGGAGTGTTTTTTGTGTTCTTTGGTTTTATTTTTTTAATCCTTTTTAGCCATGTAGTCAGAACAGGTTAACTGCACTGCTCATTGGCTCTTGATTTTGCCACTAACCTTGATTTGAGTGGAGAACCATGCTATTTGTAAAATGCTGTGTTTATCTTCTTCAACTCTACACTTCAAAACTCTTTTCTGGTACCATAGATTTACTAGACCTTGCCTCAGAAATTAAAGAAACTTTATGCTTTGTGTAAAAGAAAGAAGCCAGTGTCAGCCTCTTAACTTTTAAGTGCAGTTCCACAACATTTATGCTATTTAAATACAAAGCTGCTCTAGTTCAATCTTCTAAAATAAGCTTAACTGGGTTGTTGCAAGACTTTTTCCATAAAACCTAAACTTGAAACTCTGTGGAATGTCCTTTTAACACCTACTGTTCCATAGTAATTGGTTGGGTCACACACATGTAATTTTCTTCTATATGAAAGGCAGTAAAAAGCATGAAACAACTGATTATGAAAGGTTAAGATTGGTAAGTATTAGGAATTACCTTTTTATGGGTAAGTATAAAAATGCAGAGAGTGTTCTGAAGGGATTTAAAGTAATTCAAAATGTCTTACACCTTAGAAATGAGCTGCACCTCCTTAAGTCTCCCTATCAACCCAATTCAGTTAAAAACAGGAAAAGACACTTGGAAAGATTAAAATAATCAAAATGGACTGTGTATAGTACAATATTGGCACAGGACTGCTTTTTCATCACTGAGTAGTTAAATAGGCTCAGACAAGACCAACCTAAATTGGTTGTTTACAGAAACCCCTTGTAATTATTAATTACAGTTTTGTGTGTAAGATTGATTTTATTTTTTTATGGGGAAGGTCAATCAAGTTCTTCATTTTTCCATAAATTCAGGATGTTCCTATTTCTTCCCATCCTTCCTGTCTTAAAAGTTTTATTTGCTATCAGTGAAGGAGTGAGTGCATTTAACTCTTGTAGGAGAGCAGCTAGAGTTTCTTGGCAATACAAAGGTGTCTTCCCACTCCAGTAAAACTACCCTAAATGTGGGGTTTTTGGTAATCTGGAAGAGTCATTGAACCAGCTCTCTCCAAATCTTGGCTTAGGAAGCTTCTGCTCTCCCAGCCTGCTCTTGGGTCCTGTGTGTGCCATTGTGGTGTTGGGAGAATATCCTGGTTGTGTAGTTTTGCCCAGCTCCCATCTCCTTGAGAACTGAGGAGGAGGAGGAAGGGCAAGGAGAGTGACAGCTGAATGCCTTGGAGGGACAAAAAGCAAACCATAGCTAGAAGGAGATCCTCACTTCTCATTTGACTATCACTGGATTGCTTTGTGTCCTTAAGGGAAGCCTTGATTTTTGGTTTCCTCTGATCTCAGTTTTTTTCCACCAAAAAGGCAAGGAATTATTAGAATTGCTTTCAATTACTTTTAGCAAATGAGAGGCACAGTTCTACTTTACCTTTTCCTTACTATTAAGAATATGTCAGGATATAGCCTGTCAAAGCTCTAGTTGCTAATAAAATCCAGGGAGCTGGGTACGTAGGCTACTGCAGTGTGTGTTGCTGCCAAGAGATAGCTTTGCTGAAAGCTCTCTGGGAAGTATGGGATGTATTAATTTTATCATTTCATGAGGTGTGAACATCTCTGGCACTAAGAGTCAATTGATTTGCAGAGGCACTTGGAAAAGCCTGGCTGTAAGAAGGGAGCTTGGAGACTTACAAGCTTTTTTTTTCCTTACTGAAACTTAAACTGGAAACTCTTCAGCTGCATCTGGTGAGGTGCATTCAGGGAGTTCTTTTTGCCCCAAAATGCAGAGGATTTTTGCAGTTCTTTGTTTTGAAGCAGTTGTGTTATCTACAGAGTCCAGCACTGGCACCCCAGTGTGTTGGGCATGATGTTGCCCTGCTCCTTCAGAAGGTGGCAGAGCTGCACTTGCTTTCCTGGGAACAGCTCTTATCCTTGTATTCCTCCTGTGATGACTTGTAGGGAAGTGAAAGCAGGATTCCAGTGCTCTGGGGTTGGGTGAGCTGTGTTGGATGTTGGTGAATGCAGCAGGAGGAAGGAGTGATGGGTTCAACCTTTCACTCACCACGAGGTGGTTGCTTCTTATTTCTCAGGTCTTGCAGCACAGCTTGGGCCATGTGTGTGCTTGCAGCTGCTTAGTGCAGTCAGGTTGGCTCTGTTCAGAAAGCTGTGCAGGGGAACAGGAGGTGACAAGCTTAGTTTTGGAAGGCTCCACTTGCAGTTTGGAGAGGAATACTGTGAGGTAGCTCTAGTGTAGACAGAACATCCATTCCTGGCTGAGTGATAATGCTGGAGCAACCTATGTGGTTTCATTTGAAAGAGATTAGTCTATGTGAGAGTGTTGCACTGTGTGAACAAAAGCCTGATATTTGTGTAAGATCTGGTATTTACTTCAAAACTATCCTTCTGTTTGAAAATACAAGCTTTATTTGAACTAAAATATAAATATAGCTGCATTCTACCAGTGGCTCTGCTAATTTGGTAATTTATTCAGGCACTTGTGACTGTCAGACCATAACTGCCAGTAAAATACTCTGGCTTGCTTTCTGTCTCCATTGTATTATGCAAAGCCTTAGAAGCTCAAACTGTTCTCTTTGTCCTAGGAAAAAAATGACCTTTTGGGTTACTACTGAGAGCAAGACCCAGAGTTTAAAAACCAGGCTAAAAAAAAAACCTATCCAGACTCAAAGCAGTTAGAGAAGCAGACAAGGAGCAGAACTAATAGGTCTGGGTTATAGCTAATTGTGTGAAATGAAGAAAAATAAGTGTATTCCTAGAACAGGGCTACAGGTCTGTGTGCTGGTTTAGGTGGTGAGTATTCCATTAGCAGGCTCAGATGCTAATCCTGGTTCATCAAGTGCAGTGTCCTTTGTATTCCAGGAGAAGTTGGGCTACTCATGCACAACACCAGCACTTCTGTGAGAGGGAGCTTGAACTGATTGTGCACGAAGCAGAACATTTTCTTACCAGCCATACAGTTCCAGTATGTGGCTTGTTCTGAAAGATGTAGATGATCTGAAGTTCTTTCTTCTAATTTTACATGCACTGTTGAATTTCTTTAATCCTTTCTTTCAGGCTTTGCTGAGTGAGGGCTCTTTTTTTTTCCCCAGGGCTTTCAGTAGTTCCTCCAGCTCCCTCTGCTCCTGGAGGGAGGACAGTGGCAAGGCTGAGTTGGTACAGTACTGCTGTCTTTCTTCACCTCTCTCTTCCCAAATGCACTCAGTCTTCAGTCTTTTCAAGAAGCTGGTTTACAGTTGTCTGTAATTTCCTGGCCAGACTCTTGAGATGAAGTGAAGCATCACTTCTTTCTTCCTCCTCAGTAGAACTGCTATGAAGACAGATGAGGAAGTTGGTAGTTTTTCCATCTATGCAGTTTGGGGAGCAGAAAATTCCTAGGAGAGACTTCCCAGTTTGCTATTGCATGTCTTGCTTGCATCACTTCCCTGCTGTCTTTGAGGAGCCTTGGAGTTCTGACAACTCAACTTCTTTCTTCAGAACTATGCCTGGGACTGGAATCTTGGATTCTGTTTTCCTCAATTGTCTTCCATAATCAATACCAGGGCTACATCTTCTGTAAGTATTTTGAACAGAAGTGTAAGGTGGAATCAGAATTCATTGCCCAAATGATTTTTTGAATTGAAATAGAGTGATTTTCAAACTACAACAGGACATAAGTGAAGATCTGCTGGTTTCCATGGAAGTGCTGGGGTTTGGAATAGCTGCAGCAGCAGACAGTTCTACAAACAGCTCCTTAGTGCTGCTGTGGGGGAGTGGATATGGGGAGCAAGAAACTTGATTACTTCTTATTTGGGTATTAGTACTGTTCTCATGAGAAATCATTATTACTTGTCTTCACACTGAACTCCCACAGATCCTCTAATAAGAGTATGTCTTGATGTCTCTGAGTGCCAGCCAGTCAAAACTAAATGTTAGACCATTCCCCAGTCCTCTTAATTTCCCAGCAAGAGTATTCCTGTAGCTCTGGGATGGCTGCTGTACAGCAGCAAGGATTGTGGATCTGCCTTACTGGCAGAAAATACCATTTCTTTATTCAGAAAAATAGAGATGCAAGAGTGAATGAAGTGCAGTAAACACAAAATAACGTGGACTGTAGACTCATAAGTCCTCCACAGTTTAGAATGCTCCCCAAACCCCTCCAGTACTTAAAAATGGTGAAGTGCACACAAGCAGGGAAATACTTTTATCATTTCAGAGCTGAATTCATACTAAAGTTTGAGTCTAAACAGTTACAATATCCATCAGACACTAGGCTTAGCAGCAGCAGCTCTGCACATCAATGTGTGTTGGAGGCTGGCACCAGCAGCAGTCACTCTGCCTAGATGTGCCTCAACAGGAGCTGGGAATTACAGGCACAGTAATGAGATGCAGTCTGGCAAGCAGACTTCCCTTAAAGAGACAATGTCTTGATGCAGGGGTGTGAAAATGGGAGAGAGGTTTTCAATCCTGGCTTTGCACCATGCCATATGGAGATTTTTTTTTTTTAAGTAGTTTTTTTTTTTCCTCTCTTTCCCAAATGCAAACAAGGAATTCTGAGCAGCTCTTGAAAGGAGATCTAGCTGCAGTGGGTGTTCCAGCCTGGAAATGGTTGGCTGGATGGTTAGGGTGGAAAGCAGCACTTCCTTCAGCAAGAGTCCTGGGGTGTGTTAGAGTACTCTGATCTGTGTCTCCTACGCTCTGAGCTGGGCTTGTTATTAGTCTTTCATTCACTGAATTGAATTCTGTTGGGGAATGTTTGCTGGGTGTAATTGGAGCTCTCAAATGAGGAGTGACAGTGGTGATAAAGATTGTGCTGCAGGCAGCTTAAAAATCATTGAGGAAAGCAATTTCCTGCAGACTGGAGTCACCTCTGTGAGCATCAAGGGAATGGGAAACTGAGGTGAAGAGAGCAAGGAGAGGATCTCATTTGTTAGCACATGTGAAAGGATGATAGTTGTGAATATAAGGAGAAACTTGTTTGGTGTGAGGGTGCAGAGCCCTGGCCCAGGCTGCCCAGAGAGCTTGTGGTGTCTCCTTCTCTGGGGAGATTCTAAACGCAGCTGGAGGTGATGCTGGGCAAGCTGCTGTGAGTGACCCTGCTGGAGCAGAGGGTTGGACTAGATGCTCCCCAGAGGTTCCTTCCAACCCCCAGCATGCTGGATTTGGGGACAAAAGTGATTTAGATTAAATGTGTGCTGCCTGCCTTGCTGGAAGGTGGGAGGGATCTGCTTTGCTGTGTTCAAAGCTGGTAGGTAGATACCATGGACAATATTTCTGCTGGTTTGAGGGGAAGGAAAAATACTTATTTCCTGTACAAACTTGTGCTTTGAAGAAGTTGTTCTTAATGATCCTCAGAGGGAGCACAAAACACCTCTCTTCAAGCATGCACTGTAGTATGTAGGAGGAAAGAGATTCTGAGGGTGACATTGTGTGTGGAGGCTTGGATGTTGGGATGAGAACAGGGCAGGAGCCTGTGCTGCTGCCACTCCACGGCAGGAAGAACACAACTTTTCACTGTGCTGCCTGTCCTAGTGCTCTCCCATGTTCTTGTCCTCCTGATGGTGTTCAATCTACTGCAGCACAAAGAACACACATTGGGCAATCAAGGCTTCTTCATCATTTTTTACCTTATTTTTAGTGTGTAGACCAGATGAGTGATTCTCTGGGAAACTGGCAGGAGAACACCAAAGTGTTTTTTCCAACCTCTTTGAACACCTTTTGCAAGGAACAAGTGAGTGAGTGAGATCTTAGTTCCTGTAAATAACTGTTCTGTCCCTGCTGTGCATTGCAGAGTTGTTAGGTGACATTCAGCCAACGTGGAGCAAAATCTTCACTTCAGTAGAAAATTTTGCATGTTGTTAGCACCTCTTTTACTATGAAGAGGTTTGACAACACTGTAAACTCTTACTAAAAGCATATTCAAACTTCAGTGAGCTTTTGAGGGGAAAATATTTTAGATACACAGCCAGATGAATCCAATTCTTCTTGAAACCTCTTGGTTGAAAACTGCTGAACCAGTGGCAGAGTGTCTGTCACTAATATCTGTGGCAGAGAAAAATCTCTCATTAATCACTTGCTATGTCACATTGTTGCTGATTTGTTTCCCCCTATCACTTCCATAAACCAGCAGGATAAACAGGCACAGAAAATGGCTGGGAACTCTTCTATCTCCTCAGAGGCTGATGTGAAGTGTCTGCTGCTGTGAAAAAATACTCTGTTCACCTTCTCCTGATTGTTTTGGTTGCTTTTAAGCAGAAAGGCAAAGTTTTTCTTGTAACTCTGGATGGGGAGGTTTGGAATGACTTTAGAAAATGCCTTTTTCCTTTGAAGCCCTGTGATTGTGCTGGTGTTTCTCTATCAAAAGGGTTGGACTGTTGGCAATTACCATCATCCCTGTCTTCACTCCAGCTTTGAATCCTGTAGAGGATTGAATAGGCAAATAAAAACCAGCTCGTTCAGCAAGATGAAACCAAAGTATCTGACTGAATTTCTAGTTTCATTAGAGGAAAGACTGAGACAGGTAAACATCAAGAGGAGGAGATGAATCTAGTTATGCTCAGCCCCCTAACCTGCCTCAATTTGCAGGAGGGATGAGCTGAGAGCAAGCCCCAGCCTTGCTGCAAGGCCCCGTACCTGCAATGCAGTGCAGTGCAGCTGGGTGGTGGAGGCAAAGCCCTCTTCTCCCTCACCCTGGCACAAAGCTCTGCTGCATTTGAGAAGCAGCAGCCCCTCTGCCTGCCATCCATGTCCCCCTGCTTCCCAGCCACTCTGGAATCTGATCTTTAATGGCTCTTTCACAAACTGGTGGGCTCTCCTCAGTGATCTCCGTCTCGATGGGAGGCCGTGCGTCCTGCAGGTAGGTTGCCCTCTGCCTTTTTGTTTTCTCTGGGGAATTTGCACTTCTTCAGGCATTCCTGGGAGAAGAAAGACTTTTGGGAAGGTCTCTAGATGGGGATTCATGAGCATTTTGCCTTAGCATTGCTGTTCCATGTTGTTTTTTCCTTAAGTAAAATAGTTGTCGAGAGACCCTGCAAAGCCAATTAATTCTGATGATTATTTAGCACGTTGAGAGAGGAAAAGTAAAAGGTGATCAGGGTGTTCTTAAGTAGAACAGAGGTGTCTCTAAAAATAAGTACCCTAGAACAGTTGATTTTCTTTTTCATGTGTAAACTCTTACTGGTTTTTCACAGGCTCTTTACATAGTTTATCTGCCTTTTGCAGTATCACTGGCAGCTGTTCCAGCTGTCAGCTTTAAAAACCAAGTATGGATTTTTCTGCTGTCTAGCAGCCTTTTGTGCCTTTTAGAGTACAGTCTGTGACAGCAGAGCAGACAGAGGAAGGTTGTGGGTGTATATCAGTTTTTCTTTGGTCTTAATACCTATTCTGCTCTGATCAGGTCTCTCTTAATCTGTGTCTGCAGTTGACATAGTCACTTTGGGGTGGGATGTACTAACATCTAATGAATTTTCACAGGAAGGCAAAGGGATGGGATGTGTTTTAGAGTTGATTTCATAAAGGAAATAGCACAGTAGATATGTATGTGAGCTGAATACAGCTCATTGTCACATTAATTGATATAATAGATTATAATGTAGAAGTGAAATGCTTTTGGATCCCCAAGAGAGACTCAGATGCAGACTACAGGGTGTGTCATGTAGGAGGCTGTCAGCAGCAGGATTCCTCAGCCCTTTCTTAGGGGCAGAGAGGAGTGCAGAAAGCTGCTGAGAGAATGGGGTTTATTTTATGCTTCCAGTAACTTCTTCCCTGATGCATGAAATTCCTATTCTTGAGAAACACTGGCACTGCAGAGTGACATGAGGTTTCTGTCTGCATCAGTGCTTCTTAAGATGAATTTTCTTTTGAATCCATTCTAATCCCTTACAGAAGTGAAAACCTTGAAGCAGCATTGGGGAGAATGACTCCTCATGCTGTGGGTGTGGCTACTGGCCTTAAATTCTCTCTCTCCCAGTTCTGCAGTCTGGTTCTCTTTACCCTGACTGTAGGATTTGTTACATAAGAGCATCCTGTCTCCTCTTCAGCCATTCTATCCTCAGCCCTTTCTTGCCTCTGCTACCTGCTCTTCATCTGGGGGGTAGGCTAGGACTTTATCCAAGAGCTCAGCTGTTCCCAAAGGAATGCAGCAGTTTTCAAGTAGCTTTTTGACCTCCAAGGCTTAACATTCCCCCCTCCACCCCCAGTTTCATTCTTCCTACTCCTGATTTGTAATTCTGTGGCTCATGGGAGAGGAAAAAAATCTGAACTACTAAATGTCTTGGGGCTGGATCAAGCTGTGAGCTTGTTAATAAGTGTCTTGTGAGCCTGGCAGCAGTGGAGTGGGCTGTCTGGCAGTCTTGGTTTATGGTCTGGGATCACTAATCTGTGCTGCTTCTCTGTGCCTGAGTTTAAAAAAAACAGCAGGAATAGCAGTGACAACAGGCTGAAAGAAATGCTGGGTGGTTTAGCTATGCCTGGGGTGACCTTTCTAGCTCCTCTTTGCTTTCATGAACTTTAACTCCAGTTTGTAAATGACAAGTTTAGTCATGATCAGATTGGAACATGTTATTCCTTCTTTTTCATGCACCATAGATGTCTCAGATGGTTGGAGTTGTAATGTGTGGTAATGGGTTTAATGTATGCAGTCTCAGCAGAGTGCAGGTGTAAATGCTGCACATTCATTTTGCTGTGTAACTACTCAAAATGGAAATACTACATTTGTCCCCTGGGTTAGGATTAGTTAGTGTGGCCATGGCACATGTACAGAACTCCAGCTCAGTTCTAAGCTATAAAAAATGCATCTGAAAGCCCACATTCAGCAGGATATCCACTGCCATAACCAGTGGCTGTCTCAGCAGGAAGCAGAACAAGTTGAATTTGGAGTAGGGTGGTGGAAGGCATCAGTGGTTGCTGCTGCTGCACTAAACAGTCATTTCAATACAAGAAACTGCCACTAATTCCCCCTGACAGGGAAGCTCATTGTAAAGAATGTTATCTCCTGCTTGTACATCACTGCTCTAAAGAAATGTGTTGCCCACCCTTTGGAGCTCTCCAGCTTGCTTTTAATATCTTACACTTGAAAGCTTAATGTTAATATCCTGCAGTACTTTACCATGAAATGCTGCTAATGCAGATGGGCTATAGGCACTGTTTTCATTATAAATGCTTACTATGTACAAAAGGATATTGAAGATTAAACTTTGTAGACATTCCCCCATTCCCTGTAACCTGGACAGGCTGAGAGTTGGGCAGAGAAGAACCTTGGAAGTTCAACAAAGTCAAGTGTAGAGTCCTGCACCTGGGGAGGAATAACCCTGTGGAGCAGGACAGGTTAAGGGTTGAGCTGCTGGAAAGCAGCTCCAAGGAGAAGGAACTGGGAGTGCTGGGGGACAAGCTCATCATGAGCCAGCAATGTGCCCTCGTGGTCAAGAAGGCCAATGGTGTCCTGGGGTGCATTGAGAAGAGTGTGAGCAGCAGGACAAGGGAGGTTCTCCTCCCACTCTCCTCTGCCCTAGCCAGGCCACAGCTGGAGTCCTGGCTCCAGTTCTGGGCTTCCCAGTTCAAGAGAGACAAGGAACTGCTGGAGAGAGTCCAGCAGAGGCTCCCAAGATGCTGAGGGCACTGGAGCAGCTGTGGCAGGAGGAAAGGCTGAGAGCCCTGGGGCTGCTGAGGCTGGAGCAGAGCAGAGCCAGAGGGGAGCTGCTCCATGCTGAGCAAGAGCTGAAAGGTGCAGGGGGCAAGAGGCTGGGGCCACACTCTGCTCAGTGGTGCCAAGGGGCAGTGGGCACAAAGAGAACCCAGCAGGTTCTAGCTGAACAGGAGCAGAGGGGTTGGACTGGATGATCCCCAGAGGTCCCTTCCAACCCTCACCATGCTGGGATTCTGTAAGTTAGCCGTTCATGAGGTGTTTAACAGTAAATAGAGTGCTGCTGTGAAGGAGCAGTCAGGGCACAGGGAATATGTTTTAGCTCAGGGAACTTTTAACACAGCTGAGATGCATGAGGGCAGTGAGGTTGCCTCTGCTGACATGATCTTCACAGGCAGCAACTTAGAGCAGCAAATTTGATGAAAAGTTAAACACACAGAATTAATGTTTTAATTGATGTATGTGGGAGTGGGGAAAGAAAATCCCCCCTCAGTGCCTGATCTCAGTCCCTCTGCAGTCACAAGCTCTGGGAGACTTCACAGAACATCTGTGCTGGGTACTCCCACTCTCTGTAGTGCAGACAACTGTAACAAACTTTAGACTTTCAGTGGAGAGACAAACTAGAAATGGAGCCTCCAGCAGGAGAAAGCAAGGGCAGTATTAGAGAGTTTAGAGTCTAAAGTGTTGTTAGAAGCAGAAGGATTGTTAAATGTTCACTTGATCTGGAAGGTGAAAGGGACAAAGAGCACAAGTTCTGAAACACTGGTTTATGTTTTTTCCCCCTCAAAGGAGTAAGAATTAATTGCTGTTAGTCTTTAAAATAACTTTCAACCTTGAAGTCTTTATGTTTTATGAGGTAATAACATGAAATATAAATTTGCTTTAGAAAAGTCTCAGTGAATGAAAGAGGTTCAAACAGACTAACTTCTGGGTGGGATCACTAAGCTTTTAACTCATCTTGTCTGGTCTTGCACTACAGAATTGACTTTAGGGCATGAAGTTGTATTTCTCACTAGTATCTAAAAAGTTGTTTCTATCTGCTTTAATACTAGCTTAGAAGTAAAAGCATTTAAATGTAGGAATAGTTCTGGAGGCTGAGTGTTGCATCTGCTCCATTATCAGCAATCCCTGAAGTGACATGAGAGCTGCAGAACTGCTGAGTAACATGTGTGAGACATGCAGTGTGTTCTCTTCCAGACCTGACACTCAGCACCGGGGCCCTGCTCCTCAGTCAGAGAATGAGCTTCCAGAGCAAGAGGAAGAGATCCTGGGATCAGATGATGATGAGCAAGAGGATCCAAATGACTACTGTAAAGGTGAGAACTTGCCTGTTTGATTCTCAATGGAATCAAGAAATTCCCTCTTCCCCATCTATAGAGAATGCAGATAGACTCCCTTTTCCTTTTAAGTGTTTTTTTAAACTGCATGTTGATAATAACTTTTGTTCTAGAGCACAAGTGTGGTGAGGAGCAGCTGAGGGAACTGGGGTTGGTTAGGCAAGAGAAAAGGAGGCTCAGGGAGACCTTGCTCTCTCCAGCTCCCTGAAAGGAGATTGGAGCAAGGTGGGAGTTGGTTTAATCTCCCAGTTGACAAGCAATAGGACAAGAGCTTCAAGTTGTGCCAGGGGATATTCACATTGAATACTGGGAATAGTTTCTTCACTGAGGCAGCAGTTAAGCATTGGAACATGCTCCCCAGGGAAATGGTGGAAGTGTTCATGGGCCATGGTTTAGTGGTGACTTGGCAGTGTTGGGTTAACAGTTGATGATCCTGGAGGTCTTTTTCAATATTAATGGTTCTGTGATTCGAAGCTAACTTGAAATGGCAAAACTACTCTCAAAAGTTCCCTCTGCTATCAGTCAAGATTTGAGTTGCAGAGCTGTTTCTGATGCATGTGCTTTAAGCTGTTAGCTTTTTCCTCTGTGCCAGAGGGCTTTCAAAGTTGGGCAAAGCAAGCAGGCATTCAGATTCTTCTTGATTTTCATCAGAAAAAGGGCACTCTTAAATCCTTCAAATCAGTTTGAAAGTCTTCAGTGTTTTCTTCTGAATATCTTCATGTTAGTATCCATTCTTCAGATAACTTTGTCTGCAAATATAGTCTGTTTCTCTGAGTAGAAACTAGATATGGAGCAAATGGAAACAGCACAGTGTAGAATTCAGTATCAGAAGGGTCAGACTGGTTTTGAACATAGGAAATACTTCAACCAAGACAGAACCCTTGCTTATACAAATTTAACTGATCCATGAGTTGAAGCTTGAAGGTGTTGCCCCTACCTCCAAGCACTTTGTAATGCTGCTTCTCTCATACTATTTATTGGATATATAGAGCAAGACAGGGAGAGAAGCATGAAACAAATACCATGTGTGTGCATTAAAAAATGCAAAGTAGATATAGCCCAGAGAACTTGAATTGCAGTGTTTCTTACACTGCAGTGCTTTACTTGAAAGCATTTACCTTACTTTTAGTATGGTACCTAAGTACTTGTGGGATTTTGTTTGTTGTAAAGCAAGTGGGAAGAAGAAAGCCCTTGTGTGAACTGGTGATCAGTAGAGCTGTCACTGCTGTAACTGGAATCTTGGAATGAAGAAAGGAGACTGCTGCTGCTTGAGCTAGTGAAGTAATGGATAGCAATTCATTGTCAGTGAAGGGAGATGAATCTTCTGGCAAAACATGTTTCATGGATGGGATTTGGCCACAGTTGTACTCCTGGAATCTCCAGGTTCTGGCAAAAATTTGTGCCTTAGCAATCACAGATTCTCCTCTTTGTTCTATTTTCTGCTCTTCCCCTTGTGTCTGGCTTTTCTTGTCTTTGCTTCCATCATGGAATCCTCCTGGATAGTCAGCAGCTTAAGGGATATAGCTTAGAGACTGTCATGTGTTCAGAGGTGATGTTAAATGGTAAAGCATCTTTCAGTCAGGAAAGCAGTTGGAAGAGAAGCTCTGGGCTCTTGGGTGCAGTGCCCTTTCATGTTATGGGGACAGAGCATGCAGAAGCAATGCTGCTGTTCTGTGACTGAACATCACAAGGTGTCACTCAGGAAAGCATCCTGTGTGCTGCTGCAGTGATGACCTACATTGAAAAGAAATCAGTCATTCTAGCTGAGTGATATTAAAGCTTCTCAATCAACCAGAGGGCTGCTCACAGCCCTTCCTCTACTACATTGTATGCTTGTTCTAGCAAGGTCCAATTAGGGAAACATTTGCGTTTGTATGAATCAAGATTTAAGCACATCAGCTAAGTCTGCCTCAGGTTGTGATGCTTGTTCACAGTTCCTGCTCCTCAGTACTTGTGTGATCTCTTGATCTGTGAGCTTCCCACAGAATGTCAGGGGTTGGAAGGGCCCTAGAAAGATCATCTAGTGCAACCCCCCTGCCAGAGCAGGATCACCTAGACCAGCTCACACAGCAATGCATCCAGGTGGCTCTGGAATGTCTTCAGAGAAGGAGACTCCACAGCCTCCTGGGCAGCCTGATCCAGTGCTCTGGCACCCTCACTGGAAAGAAGTTTCTCCTCATGTTAATACTAAACTTCCTGTGCTCCAAATTGCTCCCATTCCCTCTTGTCCCACTCTTCCTCTAGGTGGTTATCACCTTGTGAAGATAGGAGACCTCTTCAATGGACGCTACCACGTCATTCGGAAGCTGGGCTGGGGCCACTTCTCCACTGTGTGGCTGGCTTGGGATATCCAGTAAGTCCTTCTGTTCTGGCTGGTGTTTCCAGCACAGCATTACACCAATGTGATCAGAAAGCATCTCAAAACCCCAAACTATAGCTGTCCACATCCCAGCACAGAAGTTTCTTCTGATACTGTGCATGTAAGAGTGTGGGAGGGAGTCAACAGGACAAACCATGTATGTGGCAGGAGTGCTCTTGAGCTCAGCACCCTCTGACTTACTCTTTCACTTTGAGAAATGACTAACATGGATATTTTCCATAAAAAGAAACCAAAAGTGTGTTTAAAACTGTTTTTTCCATGACCCCTCTTTAATGCAAAAGAATTAGGATAATCCTGGGAAATGAGCTTTTTATATGAGTGTTAACAGCCTCCAATTTACTTCCTGTGTGTGCACAGAGGGAAGAGATTTGTGGCAATGAAGGTGGTGAAGAGTGCAGAGCACTACACAGAGACAGCCCTGGATGAAATCAAGTTGCTGAAATCAGTGAGTGCCTAGGAGTGGGGTTCAGGTTCTATTTATTGCATTAAAATTGATGTTGGGGAGTTGACATTAGTCAGATGCTTGCTATTTCTGGATCATCTAGCTGTGAAGAATTTAGCTAGGAACTTAGCAATGGTGCAGAAGAACTGACTTGAAAATAGAGTTGTGTATTCTTGCCTGCTGATTAGCTGAAGGAACACCAAAGGAATCCTCTCTTCCTCTGCAGGTCCGCGACAGTGATCCCAATGATCCAAGTAAAGAGAGAGTGGTTCAGCTATTAGATGACTTCAAGATTTCAGGAGTTAATGGTTCTCATATCCTTTTGTGGAGTAAAGTATCACAGTATGTTAGGGGTTGGAAGGGACCTAGAAAGATCATCTAGTCCAACCCCCCCTGCCAGTGAAGGACAGAGTCCAGAGAGTTATGGTTGGTGGAGCAGAATCTAACTGGAGACCTGTGACTAGTGGTGTGCCCCAGGGGTCAGTGCTGGGGCCAGGACTGTGCAATATATTCATCAATGATCTGGATGAAGGGGGAGAGTGTTCCTTCAGCAAGTCTGTGGATGATCCCAAGCTTGGAGGAGTGGCTGGCACACCAGGAGCTGTGCTGCCATCCAGAGTGACCTGGACAGGCTAGAGACATGGGCAGGGAGAAACTTGATGAAATATAACAAGGGTAAATGTAAAGTACTGCATCTGGGAAAGAACAATCCCATGGATCAGTACAGTTTGCTGGGGTGGTGAGCAATGTCTAGGCCTCCTTTTCACTGCCTGAGGAAATCTGCTGCAGAATGATGTTCCTCTCAGACCCAGAGTGATCATCCAGCCTGTGCAAGTGGTGGAGTCAGCACTGCTTAGTCATCCTTTAACGTGAGAGCTGAGGTGGCTGCAGCTGATTTGTGAATCAGAATGGAATGGCTTCGTGTCCAAGGTAGCTCTGGGCTAGCAGAGCCCATCTGTCTCAGCCCCTCCAGCCTGCTAATAACCCCTTGGTTAAGTAAAGCAGGACAAAATGTTCAGATCAGTCATTAGAAATAGCAAAGTCTGACTTGATTATAAGGTTGTTTTCTAGTTCTGGAAGCATCTTACCTTGGACTTTATCAACATTCATAGGATGGTTAAAATGTATTGTTGTGAAAATCTCCTGTAATTCTGTGAACAGATGGGCAGTGATTTGTGGGGAGTCCTGATAACACACCCTTAGAATTGGGAAGTTGGACTTTTGTGCTTGTTTCTGCTTTGTGCTACCTTGAATTTTATTTTAGTGAGAATTACTAGGCTGCTACTGGAGGTTATGAACATGCTAGAAAACTGCAGGTCCAGAATGTATTGCCTCTTAACTTCTTTCTGGTACCTAGCATAGAGTAAATGTTGACTTGATCTTGTATGTCTTTTCACTCTTGTGAAATACAAATGCTTTTTGCCAGTGTGGAAGAAAAGCAGCCTAATAAAATCCTAGAAGTCTGGCCTCTAAAGCAAAGACAAAAAGCAGATAATGTAAATATTGTTGAAGCCCAGGCTTGTCTAAAGTTTGTTGTGCTGTTACAGAGGCAAGGGAGGGTGGAGAAAGTAACTTAGTTGTTCTGAAGATGACTTATGAAATGGAAATTCTCTTATCTTTTCAGGTAACACAGGTAGAGAGAGATCTGGCATTGAGTTTTGCCTGGAGCAAGAGCCTAGGCTGTTCCAAAACATAGGCTGTTGGCCTGAAGCTGTCTCAGTGCCAGCAGGAAATACCAATGCATGCTTGCTTGTGTAGCTGGCTCCCACTCAAAGCAGGAGATTGCTGTGCTGCATTAGGAGCATTGTCCTGAGCAACTCCATCCCTCTGTGTTAGGCTTTAGATAAGGACAATGATGTGTAGGGTAGGATGGTGTTAGGGAAGGCAACTTCTCTAAGCTGTGTCAGAAGGATGAGGGTTCTTTCACAGAAAACACTGGCCTGGTATGGCTTTTTTTTGATCCTCAGTCCTGGGGATTCAGGACTCCTTGGGTAAATGCCTAGCCTTTTCCTTGACTGAGTTCCAGATATCTGTATGGTGTTTGAAGTTCTAGGGCATCATCTCCTTAAGTGGATCATCAAGTCAAATTATCAGGGGCTTCCACTGCCTTGTGTCAAAAAGATCATCAAACAAGTAAGTTCCAGTTCTGACTGTGCTGTTCCTCCAAAACCCAATGAGAACTTTCACTAACCTTTCCCAGATCCAAGAAAGCACAAGTTAAAAATCATCAGTGTCTCTCTCAGGCAAACAAAATCATTCTTGGGTTAGTATTTCCTTTCTCCACTGCAAAAACCTTCTGCTAGAGATACTTCCTGACACCTAGACCACAATGGGAGGCCAGCTTTGTCTTCAACCTCTTCTTACCCTGCTTATTACTCCTAAGTGCAAGCATTTTGTTAAACCCCTGGCACAGTAAATACAGTGTTTAGTGATGGGAAGAGCAAGAGAAACTTGTTCTTCCTCCTGGATGGGTGCCTAAGAAGAAACATCTTTCTCTGTGTGAGGTGGAGGGGAGGAGGAAAGCATGATTTTATTGTAGAGTGTTAAGATTAGATTTTCAACTCTGGTAGATGGAGTATTTAATTAATTGCTGAAATCTGTATGCAAACTTATTTCCTGGAACTGAATACCCCTGATCATATTAACTCTCATTTGGAGTGTTCTCCTTCAGCTTCATTGGTCACCTTGGGCAATCACAGAGTCATGAAGGTTGGAAGAGAGC
>VWZO01000442.1:0-31045 GCA_013396975.1 Bucco capensis | reverse complement strand
GGGCTCTGGGCAACCTGATCTAGATGGCGATCTCCCAGCCCACTGCAGGGGAGCTGGACCACATGACCTCCAGAAGCCCTTTCCAAACAAAATGATTCTATGATTCTATGATATCATACATTGTTTTGAAGCATTGCTTATTTAGAAAAAAAGTAAAGATAGACCAGAGAGACTTGAAGAATGCTGAGAAAATAGATCAGTTATTCAGAAAGAAAAAGGAATAAAAAGAGCTACATACATAGAATAATGAAGTCATAATTAATGACAGCAGGAAGACAGGTCCTGCATCTGGGCAGGAGAAATCTCAGGTACCACTATAGATTGGGTGAGGAACTCATTGATCATAGCCAGGAAGAGAAGGACTTGGGGGTCATGGTGGATGAAAAGATGGATATGAGTCGGCAATGTGTACTTGCGGCTCAGAGAGCCAATCGCATCCTGGGCTGCATTAGGAGAGGTGTGGCCAGCAGATCGAGGGAGGTAATTCTGCCTCTCTTCTCTGCCCTGGTGAGGCCCCACCTGGAGTATTGTGTCCAGTTTTGGGGTCCTCAGCATAGAAAGGATGTGGAGCTGCTGGAGAGAGTCCAGAGGAGGGCCACAAAAATGATTACGGGATTGGAAGACCTCCCCTATGAGGATAGGCTGAGAGAGTTGGGGTTGTTCAGCCTAGAAAAGAGAAGGCTTCGAGGGGATCTGATAGCAGTCTTTCAGTACCTAAAGGGAGATTATAAGACAGAGGGACAGAGAATCTTTAGGAGATCAGAGTGTGATAGGACCAGGGGGAATGGTTTTAAGTTGAAGGAGGGGAGGTTTAGACTGGAGATTGGGAGGTGGTTCTTTACCAGGAGAGTGATTAAGCACTGGAACAGGTTGCCCAGGAAGGTTGTGGCTGCCCCATCCCTGGCAGTGTTCAAGGCCAGGCTGGATGTGGCACTGGGCAACATGGTCTAGTGTTTTTGGCATCCCTGCTTGTGGCGGGGGGGTTGGAACTAGATGATCTTTGAGGTCCCTTCCAACCTGGCCATTCTATGATTCTATGATTCTATGATACATACCTGAGTCGTGTGGGTTTGTTTTTCTCCTTAAGTCTCTATGGAGAAAAACAAAATTCGCAATAGGATCAAGGTCTGAAACATTAGAGTAAGATTTTCAAAGGGTGGTGGTGCTACAGCCTCTGTTATGCTTATTTGAATCCTGTCAACAGGCCTTTGCTAACTTATTTGCCTGTGAAGTTACTCTGGAACCGTGCCATATCATTAGCATCCCTACACACTATTTCTTTCAGTACTTCACAGTGTCTAAAGAGTGGTACCTTTAGTTAGTACTAGTAGTAGTAATGCCTTTAGTTAATAAACATAAAATCAAATTGCATTTGGAATTTGATTCCCATGCAAAGTCAATAGTATAAAAAGCAATATACAAGGAAGAAAGCTGCAGTGGCACAAAAGGATAAAGTGGTGATGACACAGTAAGGATAGAAGAGTACTATGTTTTTTCCAACAGTAAAATTAACCAAACTTCTAGACATGAAAATTAGAAGATTTACAGCCCTATAAAAACACATAAAATATGCCAAGGTAAGAAACAACAATTTTTTTTTAACCAGAATATACAGAGAATAGTTTTGATCCAGAGAAGGCACTGTGAGTTGGCATCATATATTCTACTAGATTAGAACCTGAACTTTTCTCTCACTGAAATGGGAACACAGGCAGGCCTCCTTTGATGAGTGACCTTCATCTGGCTGTGACCACTCAAATGCACATGTTGATTTGGACTGAGCAGAAGTTAAGAGGAATGTTCACTTGGAAATACTTGAATGTTATCCTTTAGGAGGAAAGCATTGTGAAGATGCTTCATATGCTGGAATATTCTTGTTCCAAACAAAATCCAGGCTTGTTCTTGGAAACCTTCCAGATAGAGTAAGGGTACTATGTGCAGGCAGCTTTATACTGTGCATGCACATTGCTAAGCCTGTGAAAACTCTTTTCCTTCTGTTATTCCTTCACAAAGCTTTCAACATTCCTTATGCGGTTTTCCTGCTCTATATGAAAGGACAAACACAGGAGAGTGCTGATAATGCTGCTGACTTCAGCACGAGCCTGCTGTTTTCTAAAACAGGCTGTGACAGAGACTTTTTTTCCTTAAATGAAGAATGCTGAGGTCCTAAGTTGTTCTCTGCATATAAAAAAATTGAACAGATTGTTTTTATGACCCACTAGAATGTACACAATGACTTTGACATGAACTGTCATTCTGAGGCCCTATGTTCCAGTGAGAGATAAGAACAAATCATAATGCTTCAGCTCAGGCTGTGAAATTATTCATAGCTTTGAAATTTGTGATACCTGTAGCCAAGTGAATGAACCAAATTCTGAGGGTCTGATTCTGATCTCCTGCTTACCACTGAAAAGCCTGAGTCATTTATGGAGTTAATTAGGGACACTGAAATCTTAAGGGGAAGAACTTGGACACAAATATTTGCAGAAAATAGTGTTGTTTTTAAATTACATAGTTACAGATAACTTTTTTTATAAATTCTCTCACACTTTCCTGTTTTTTCCTCCACATTTGACAAGCTAAGGGACAACTGCATGTGTTCCTGAAAAGTCCAATACTGGCAATTTGCTTCTTTTTTGAGTTGTTACCATCAGTTCTAACTGTCATGAGATGTTTAACCTAGTAGAAATACGTAGCAGAGACATCTCAACAGGTACAAGTCTTTTTACTTTTGAGCAAGACAATGTCTACACAGTTGTATAGAAACATAGCACAGGTAGAGCCACATACATGTTGTAATTCTAGTTTACCTCTGTCTTGAAACTATCCTTCTGAGTGAACACAAATTTCTAAGGAATCAGTAGTAGTCTGTAGATCATGTAAGCCATGAGGACAAATAACAAGGGGTTACAGCGAAACTAATAGCAAACTTCAATATTTTAGAAAGACTTAGCCCCTTGGCATTTCCGATGGAGATTTGACATTCCATTGACATGTTTTTCTTTTAAGGTGCTCTCCAGCTAAGCAAAGCTCACATGAACATCTGTTCATTACTATAAAAGTTTATAGTGAACTGTGAATTTGAAATTTAAATCAGGTAACATTTCAGGTTATAAGTTTTAGATTAAAAAGAAACAGCTCAGCATTGTAAATGAACTAATGTTGGAGGAATGGTTGGAGCATAACTATCTTGTTTTTTTTTACCTTAAAACAAAAAGCATATGGGATCGATGTTAGCCAATGCCATTTTCTCAGGGTACAGTTATATACATCTGTTATTGCAATAAAGAAACTGTTCTTTAGCAAGATGCATCGGCTGGCAGAAAATTTTCCAAAATTAGTATTAGTATGTAAACCTGCTTTTTTACTGATATTCATTCTTTCTATTCCAAATGTCCCCTCATATTTTCCAGCTATTTCCTGCTATTTTGCTCCATTCAGCTTATGGTTTCTCTGATTGAGAGCCATACGGAACCAAATCCTGTTCACTTGCACAACTAGCCCCATCTGTCTTACTGTGTAGACTTACGCTATGTCTTCACTGTCAAAAATCCACTTTTTTTTTTTTAAATAAAAAAAAAGCTATCACGAGATAGCTGAATGCTTTAGCTTAACATTTCTATCTGCCTAAATATAAGATACAATAAATTGAAAGTGCTTCCCATCTACTGCTTCAACCCATGTATTTCAGCTGTGTTGTGACTTCATGTTGGTGCAGAAGAAATGCACAAGAAAAGAAGCCCTGGTAAGTGCAGGCCATTAGTAAAAAGTAAAATGTGGGGCATAACAGTGGAGAGAACTAAAAACCATTTAATATTTTTGCGTATATACTTTCAATATATCCTTTGTTTAGCATCATTCTCATACATTTCAATCTCAGGAATTTAAGCTACAAGGAGTTTATGTCACATGAAAATTACTGCAAAGTTTTCCCTGGCTTGATTAATTTGCAGATGTATATGTAAAAATGTTTACATTGCTTTCACATGTGCTCCAGCACAGGCTTGGCTCTGGTCAGCTGGTAATATTTTCAAAAGACAAATTTCTCATCTCCAGATACATTGTTGTTGAAATATATGAAGAAACAACTAGACAATAGATAAAACTATTCTGAAATTACTTCAAGCAACATGTCTAGCTGCCTTTTTTTAGCCAACACTCTAACTTATCAAAACTTATCAAAACTCCCCCAAATGTTTCCAAAATATTTTTGATATTTTACAGTAATATAGATGGAAATTCTATGTGACTTCTGCCTTTTGAAAATATGTGATGAAATAAAAAAGGTATTTTGTTGTTCATTCCAGATTCTTTTTATACAATGCACTTGCAGAATAGGATTTCACTGTACCTGGCCTCTAACATTACCAATATGCAAGCATACTGCAATTAGTCTTGAATGACAGAAAATACCTTTCAGGAACTCTAGATATTGTTAGCAAAGTAGAAAATACCCCTCAATAATGAACGCTTAGTTTTCCTAACACCCATTCTACTAACTTAATTTCCCACTCCCTGAAAAGAGATCAAGCAAGTATACCTTCACAGAAAATTGCAACACACCTCTCTATGTGTCACAAAAACATATACAGGAGTGCTCAGCTCTTCTTCTATTTGATAGTTCTGACAAACCATAAGAAGTCTGTAGGCTGCCTATTCCTAATTACAGGTGTCTCAAATCTACACAACTTGAAGAAAATTAGTGAATATAAAGGTGGAAAAGTAAATGAAACTGCCTTTAGATAATTAAAGTATCTGACCTAAGAGCTGGGACTGACTCAGAGAGGTTAAGAAAATATGGACTAAGATTTTATAGTACAAGAGATATAAAATGTTTCAATTTTTATTGGACTCCTAAGATCCCTCTAGTTCCTTATCTGAAGAAAAAATTTTATCACTTGTAGTTGGGAAGAAAGGGGAGGAGGAAAAAGAGGAAGGATGCTATATACGACTGGAGAGACCTAGTATGTAATTGCCACAGAAGAAATTTCAAGTCACCTAATCTTGTTTGAAGATTTATTTTTTTTGGCCTTGCTTAGTCTCCACATTAATTCTGTTTATGTTTATTTCTAGCATTAACAGTCTACACCTGCATGCAGCGCTGAAAGGAACTAAGCTGTGGCTTGGCAACACGTTGGAATAAGAACTTCCTACTGTGCTATATCCTGACACAAAAAAATATGATGAGTGTTGTCCTAAGTCTAGTGTGAGGTTCTGATAAAAAATAAATGCAATAAAGAAGTGAGATGGCTGACAGAAAAAACTGCGCTTTTTCCTTTTTTTTTTTTTTTTTTAGACAGTAGTTTTAATGGAGGTAGAGAAGTCCAGTGTGAAAGGACATATGAAACAAAGTTCAGTGACAACTGGCCATGCTGGCATGTGACAAAATGTCTCCCTCCAAATAAACCAGGAAGTGTGGACAACTGTTTTTGACTGTGTGAGATACTTCCTAGCTCAGTATAGAAGGGTAATTTATGTTCTTGTAAATCTCTGCTAGAAACAGTAACATTTTTGAATGTTTTCAGAAAGAGTAGACCAGTCCAATACTAAAAGTATTCTGTACATCACCAGGTTTTCATCAGAGATAAATCAGGCATCCCATCAATATTCTCTAGTTTTATTCTAGATGTAAACAGTCTTGTGATTCTGATGAATCTGTTTTTAGCAGTCGTCAGTGATCTTGTACCAACTCACAAACACATGCATGGCCACTTACTCTGTGGTAATTCTGTACACCATATACATGTGTGGCTTTGTCACAATTAATTTGTTTCGTAGTATCAAACTGTAAACAAATGTACAATGCTATGGCAGTGCCCAGAATCTGGTGGGCTTTAAGGATCCATTACATTGAAATACAAACCACTGAAAATACATTCACAGCCTTAGAGGCAAAATAGTGGTGAAATGCCTTAAAAGAAAATTGTGTTTCAATTGGTGAATACTTATACATTTAACAATTGTGGCAACAGATCTACAAAAGCCCTAGTTGCAGCCAAGAGCAGGAAAGGTCACCCCCTGGTGCTGTGCATGGAGCTTCAACATGGAGCTTCAACCTGGTCTACAGGAAACACGATGCTTCCAGAAAATCTCTATTGCTAATGTTTGACATGAAAAATCTGTTTTTGCCAAACTGTGCAGCTCTCTAAGACGGGCACAGAAAGCACTAGGTGTAAGCCAGGGGCTTCTCATGTTGAAACCAGTGCATATCCTAAGGGAGAAACTCAGCTGCCTACACAAGGTTTCTGTAGTACCATTTTACAATTGCCAGTATACTCTACATGGACGTGTTGCTGCAGCTCCAGGCAGATGGGCGATCCTGGTAGTCCTGTCTCATACTATAATACCCTGCAGATGTCTTAGATACCTGAAGGCATCTAAACTGGGCCTAAATGTCTATGTTTTGTTTAGGCACGTGAATGACTCTGTAAGTAACTGAAAAGCAGAATGCTTCAAAAGAGCTTTTTCCATTCTGAAACGCACTGCCCCTGGCTAAGAAAAAGAGTTAGCCTTATTCCTGGTATAACTTCACCTCTTTCCTCCTTGAATTGTAAAAACTTTGAATGTGAAAAAACTTAGTAAAACAAGGAGGAAGTTATTGTTATTGCAAAATAAATACACAAAACCATATACAAATACAGTGTGAGGAAACAGGAACTCTACTACTTTAAGTGCTCTTAGTGAAGTCTTTGTGAAATTGTGCATAAAAGCCCTGGAGCTGCTGTACAAAAACCATCCTGAATTATGTGAATTGAATTCAGGAAGTGCCTTGTACTACGATATACTTCTGAAGATCATCTGCATTTTACTGCACAGTTGAAAAGGTGGAAAAGCAATAAAATAAAGTGCTAGGTACTATCATGAAAACAGAGGAAAAAGACCAGATTGTACAAACAATGATGGTGTGAGTTTCAGACCATCACTTGGGGTAAGAAGGAAGTCTAGATGCTTGTGTCTCATGGTAATCTTGGGAGATTAAGTGGATAAAATCTTCATCATTTCAGGAAGCTAGTGGTTGGGCATTCTTCCTCACTTACAGAAAGTTGTCAAAGGGATGTTGGATAGACATGGAAGGGTGTGAGGATACCCTGCTGCATCCTGGGGTGCTTCTGCATATAGCTGAGAGAATTCATCACCTTGTCAACTCTCCTGAGTGTGGTCTGTTCAGTACTATTTATTTTAGAAGGGTAGAAAGCTAAAAGGTGGAGAAATAATTTCAGTAGAAAAAACGTCAACAGATTTAGTTATCTCTGCCTCCTTATGCAGAGACTGCTGAGAGACTGCTTGGGGTGAAGAGAAGAAACCTGGGTTTTAGTCCAAAGAATAGTGCATATAAAATACATACAGAAGCATCATAAAGGTATAGGTTTCAGCAATCTACTTTAATGTATTTTTTAGCAAAATAGGGCAAATAACAGAGATCTGACACCTAAAAATGGAGATGCCACATATATTGATGATTTTAAGTGTCAGTTCCTTTTAGAGGACAACACAAATGCTACTACTACAGACATTTTACAGGAGCGTATGCTGTAAGACAAAATACTTAGACAAAAGGCTATCTGACTACAGGCAGCTAAACAAGAATATTAAAATGAGTAGTGCACTATTGACAAGATAAGATCAACACATGGAAACTCTTTTAGTCTGATTTATACTGAATAGCTACATGGTAGAACTTCAGAATACCATAGAACTGGACATGTTACCTGAATGAAAAGAAAAAAAGAAAAGGGCATAAATTTATAAAAAGTACCAAGAGAAACAGAAGTGTATTTATGCAAAATTAATAATATTTAAGCTAGCATGTAAAAAAGAATGGTTAAAAATGTCAGGAAAGGAAATTCAGAAGAAGAAAAAAAAATATTTTGTCTGTTCCTGTCCCAAAGACTGTACTACCAAACAGCATTGTTAATTTTTCTTGAAAATGCAGGAAAGCATCAAATCTCAGTTGAGGAACTCAGCACGAACAAATGAAGATCATTCTACCTAAAAACAAATAAAAAATCTCCATAGAGGAAAGTTTTTTGTTTGTTGGGGTTTTTTTCCTAAACAAAAAAAATCAAACAAAAAACCAACTCCTTCAAGGTGTGGGTAAGAACTAAAAATGCTGGTATGTCCAAAAGTGTCCATGGTTAGCACTGCACTATGCCAATGTCTGTAAGCATTACAATGTCATGTAATCTTGGCTCCCTCACTAGCCCCTTAGAGCCATTTTCTGTCTTCTGATGTACAATTAGCAGAAGGTTAATTCTGTGCGAAATACTGTTACTCTTATATTATGGGAAAAGTCCAGACCTCAGCGGTTTCAAATTTTTAAATGAGTTTTTCAATCACGTAATCGTAGCACTAACATATGAGGAGACATATGAGGTTCATACCATTTAAAAAATATAGATATATAAAGATAAAATTGAGGTGCTGTGTAACATCAGTTCAGGATACAGAGACGGTTGGCACAGAGAATAGATAGAAAGTAATGTGCAAACAGTACATCAGAAGATGGCTTTACAGAGGAAAATTAAGAAAACCACCACAGGAAAGAAACCACAACAGTACTTGCTTCTATGTAACTACCAACTGCTGGTGAAAGTATGAAAAGGAACAATTAAAGGATAACTGGTGATTTTCCATGAAAAAGCTTTGAAATCAAAGACCAAACTCTTTATGCCAGACAAAGAGAAAAGCAGAAAATAATGGGCAGTAAAACATCCCCTGTAGCTCCATTCAAGATGGGCACTTGAATATAGACAGCATTTGTCAAGAGTAATGAAAAGGAATCTGGAATAATTGATCCAGGGCTGCAAAGAGCCTGAGATTTTCACATGCACATACATGATGGAACTGAGAAAACAGTGATTTTTCTAAGAAAAAATAACTGTTTGTAATCAGGTGCCTGATTGATGAATTGCTTTACAGAAGCACCAAGAAAGGAAAACTAGACAATAGGATTGAATGTGAGATCTATTTATGTCATGTTGAGTTTGAAGTGAGAGCAAGTTACAGTTGTGTAAACATCAGAAAGTCTGCCTGAGCTTTTGGTTTGAAGGTAAAGAGGGAGGCTGCGAACAGAGAGGAGAGGCAGTTGGCAGTTGGTGGCTATGTTTGTGCATCAGGTAAGATAAGGAATGAGAAATAAAGGGCGGCAGTGAAGATGTTTGTGGAAGAAGAAGAAAGTAACAACGAAGACCAGTAAAATATTCATTGAATTCATACAGTAGAGGTACACAAACACAGAAAGGGAAGAAAATAGGAAGCATAGGATTGGCAGATACTTGTCATGGAAAGAAGATAAAACATTGCCTCTAGGATTGAAGTTGAGAAAAATGGTGAAAAAGAATACATAGCTAGTAAAGAAATAACTATGGAGGGATATAGAAAGAAGGAGAGAAGAAAAATCAGCTAAAGCATCCATGTTTTCTGAGTGCTTTAAAGATCCTTAACATTGAAGCATCTGTAGTTCCTTTAATACTGAGAGTTGAAAGGAGGAGAGCAAAAAGCTGAAGAGAGCACAAAGGGAGAGATGAAGTAGTAGAAGCATAGCTGGCAAAAGGTAATGGAACCAGAGGGTTAGATGATAAAACAGTCAAGACACGGCTTGAAGCATGAAAACTTCAGCAGGAAATTGGAAAAAAAGGAAGAAGCACGATAAGGCCATATGTTATCTTACTCTACATTCCTAATTTATTTAAAACCATGTAGTACACAAAACAAAAAAGAAACAATGGGATTCAAGATATTCTGGAGACAAGGAGTTAGTCGGAGCTGCCTGCTCAACTGATGCTAATCCAGAATACAGTCTTCCACACTGATAAGCACAAATCAAAGACCTTGCCCTTCTGTTGAACAGTCAGGTCAGAACTGTTTGTGTAATCCATACAAATGGTGTTCTATTAAAGTCTCTCTGCTATGCTATATATAATCAATTAATCTTTTCATTATTCATTCATTATTACAGCACTATAAGCACATGTGTCACTATGAGGATCTGCCATATGGGGTAGCATTGGCACCAGCTGTTTTTCCAGTTATTAATAGATAAGAATCTTAAAAGTCTTCACTAAGATGCATACAGAAGATTTAACGGCTGCTGAAGAAGGGCTAACAAACTCATTCAAAATTTGACGTAGTTCTAAAATATTTGGATGAGTATGAAAAGATTGCTTGAGGCAGGTTTTTTATAGAAAACTGAAGAATATTATTGCCAGATTTGCAAAAATGTAAGCAACCCACTTGTGTCTATCCTTCATTAGGCTCTAAGAAAACCTGAAAAGGGTACAAGACAAAGGACTGAGAGAGGCAGCTGTAATGATGTCCTGGGACATCTAAGTAATCCTGAAAAACAATTAGGTGATCCAAAGGGAGAACTGGAAGGATTGCTGCCCTGCTACATGTGATAGTTCAATGCTATGCTATTAGTAAACCTTAAATACAGACTTCAGGTTAATTTGGAGCACTTTGCAAAATTCCAGACACCTTTTCCTCCTGTTTTATTAATATGTGTGTATGCGAAGTGCATTTTGACACCACAGAAAGCAAGAAATGGAGAGGAAGAGGTTAAAAGTTAGAAAAATCAGCAGCTATTTTGGTGTTGAATGTTGACTTAGATAAAAGCAAACAGTTAAATAGAATCCATTTCAATTCAAACAGACAGTTTTGACATTTAAATGAAATTTTCAAAGCATGTACTGTGGTTAAACAAGGAGTGTGGGCTAGCTTCCAGATACATATGGTAATTGTGAGGAAGCAGTTTTATTGATGACAAGCAAAGCTGGCAAGAGAAATTTGGGCCCATGAACACAAGAAAAAGCCAGGGTCGTTTGCATAATCTATGTCTTCTTCCTTCTTAATCTAATAACTTTTCCTTTTGCCTGATTTCCATCTATGTCTTTCTGTAAAACTCCCTAACTTTCCTTCCTCTCTTTGACTGTTTCAATCCCAGCTTTCCACTTAATTCTCTTGCTGTCATGATTCCACTCTAACCTTCATCATTCTCTGTTATGCAGATAGACTAGAACAATACCACCATAACAATATTGCAAACATTAGCTGAATATCCTTGTGATCTCTGTAGCTGATGCACATTCAACAACTACAATCAATAGTACCTGTCAGAAAAAGGGCACTGATTTTTACTTACACCTGAAGAATTTACTCTATTTTTAAGTACTGACAGTTCACAAACCACATGTGACAAATGCTTAGCGATTGCTGGTAGATGAATGCATCATGTCATTACCAACGTTACATATAAATCTCCAAATGCAGCATAGTTAAACAAAGTCCTGAAAACATTTCTTCTCTTCCTTTCTGTGATGGCTGTCAACAGTTTTATCTTACACACAGAAATAAAGTTCAGTATGTGCCTCTATAGAGTAGCAGCTTATTTTAAAAATGGAATAAAACAAGGCAGTGTCCAGAATGCTGTTGCTAAAAGAAATCTGCAACCCAAGATGGGGAAATACAGAACAAAGAGATGAGCCCTTTATCCTACCCTACAGGAGTCAAGACTGGCTCAGATGGATCACCAGCTGCAGTGAATCCCATGTTCAAAGCCTCTCTCAGCGGAATGCATCTTGTCCCTGCTAATTCTGCCCATTGAACTGAAAGCCAAATCCTCTTTTCACTGGAAAGAGAGAGGTATTACCAGAAAGAGCTGTAGGGATGAGGATCAGAAACTTGAATTAAATCCCAAACAGACTTAACAGCAAATAAAGAGCTGGGAACAACAAAAAAATACTCTTTCGTCTTCTCTGGCTTTGAAGCCTTTCTAAGGCAGCTCTACAGCAGTAGTAGGTGGAGAGTTTATTAACTTTATGCTCTGGAAGTGATTAAACCACAATTCACACTAGATGAATCTGGATGAAAGAATCAAGTCTTAGAACTTAGAACTGGCTGGAGATACAGGAAGACCAAAGGAGTAAAAAGAAATCCAGAATGTTTTTAGTCAGAATCCATGTAATTTTATCTGCTTGATGGCCAACATAATTTCATTCAGTTTGAGGCTGAACACAAGGCAATTGGTTCTGGCCATCCACACCTCCTCACTGAAACTGGCAGCAAATGTTTTGACCTCACTCAGCAAAGATCAAAATGCAATACAGAAGTTAACAAGAGATATTATTTTACCAAATTCTGATTTTTTTTTTTATATTTTACAGCCAATAAAGTGATATCAGTTGAACTTGAAGGGAAAAAGTCCATTTCTGGAAGTCTCGAAGTAGGTTTGATAAAAGGTGATGTGTAAATTCAATGAAATGAGATTTAACTAGGAGAACATGTTAAAAATAAAGCCAGGTAAAAATGGTTTCAAGTATGCCAATGAATTTAAGTTAGTTTGTGTATCAGGAGTGACTGTTTACAGAAAGAGGCTTTTTAGGCGAAATATTTAGCTACCATTAATTGACACTTGGAAAAAAATGTCCCCAAAAGGCAATCCAATCCCCCCAGTCTTTTCATTATGACATCACAGTACTGTTGCTATATTTGAGTTTGTTTCTTTTTTTATAAAATCAGAGAAATTATACCATACCATAAAGTTTAACACGGGCAAATGCCAGATTTTGCACCTGGGAGAGGGCAACTCTGGATGTACATACACATTGAGTTACATGAGACTGGAGAGTAGCCCCATGGAGAGGTATCTGGTGGTTCTAGTTGATGTCAAGTTCAACATGAATAGCAGTGTGCTCTGGCAGCCAAGGGGGCCAACTGTGTCCTGCAGTGCACCAAGCACTACATTGCTTGCCAGTCAAGGGAGGTGAAAGTCCCACTCTGTTCTGGTGCGGCCTCACCTGAAGTGTTGTATGCAGTTTTGGGCACCGAATGTAGGAAGAATGTGAAGCTGTTGGAGAGCATCCAGAGGAAGGCCATGGAGATGGTGAAGGGTCTAGAGAGGAAGTCTGAGGAATGACTGAAGTCCCTTGTTTTGTTCAGCCTGAGGAAGAGGACATTGAGGGGAGACCTCATCACAATGTATAACTTCATCACAATCTGTAACTTCCTCACAAGGGGAAGTGGACAAGTAGGACCTGATCTCTTCTCTCTGGTGAACAGCGACAGAACCCAAGGGAATGGCAAGAAGCTCTGCCACGGTGGGTTTAGGCTGGATATTAGGAAAAGGTTCTTCACCCAGAGGGTGGTGGGGCCCTGGAACAGGCTCCCTGAGGAAGTAGTCATGATGACAAACCCAACAGAATCCAAGAAGCATTTAGGCAACACCCTCAGGCATATGGTGTAATTTTTGTGCATGGAAAGGAGTTGGACTTAGTGACAATCATGGATCCCTTCCAAGTCCAGACATTCTATGATTCTATGGTTCTGATAGATGCTGTACGATGAGCACATAGCTTCTGAAGTAAATCCATTCTCAAGCCTTTCTACTGAAAAACAACCTTTCAAAAATGAAGATACTCCTTCATATACATAAAACACCTCTGCATTCTCACTTGTGTATTTCATGTTTCTGTGCTTCTGCCTTTTATAACTACTCTGATTTCCTAGGTTCTCCAGCATTTAGTATGTAATTACTGCATTATTTTATGTACTTTAATAAAATCCATAATTAGATTTTAAAGAGTCAATGCTAGTACAGATGCTTTTACTTTTTGTTTATTTGAATTGTCCTTCACTGCCTTATTATTCATTTCAGTATGTTAAAAATATATTTCAGAGTTCCTGGTACCAAATATGGGGAACTCCATATTCAAGTCTTCTATTGCTGGTCTGCAAAACCAGTGTCCTGAGACAGCATACTTAGCTGGAGTACTGTTGGTGTACTGTGGGAGCTGATTTCTCCCGGCAGTTGACATATATCATGTTTTCAGAGGCTTCTGACTGTTTCGTGAAATAAGTCTGTTCCTAACACAAACATGTCTATGGCAATATATAGAAATGCTGTCCTAGGTAAAACATTCTTAGTGGCCACAGAGATAAACTCTTGAGATTCATGATCTGAGTTTGAAGGTAACTTGTTCTCAGCATCACATCATGATTTTTGTGATGACCCTCTTGAAAGGCTCCTGACATGCTAAAATATTATGACCATCATCTCCACAAAAGTTGAAGTTCTCTTTAATTGCCTTCCTCCTTTCTTAAAAGATCTCTATGATTTATATGCCAGTCTTTAACTGCTATTAGTAGTTTCTTTCTCTCATGATTAGGGGAGTTTTCTAGGTTTTCAGTGCTTTGTCTGATTCATGACACTCAAGAGACCCTTGAGAGTTGTCTTACCTTGACACACTAACTTGCAAAAATGCAAGTGTGGGATATAAAGTGGGAAAAAGAAGCACAGACACGATGTATTCCCACAGAAATTAAAACAGAATTAAGTATCAGTCTTCTACAGCCATCTTCCCAAATACATACAATTTCTGGCAGTGAATCAGGGAGACATCAGGTCTTCAAGTGGTTGTGTTCCCCTTAGTCCCAACAAGAAGGAGGTATCTCAGATGAGAGACATGACTTGCTTTTAGATACAAGTAAGAATTAAATAGTGTACCATTTAACCAAAACAGACTACCTTGCAATCAACACACTTCAGGCAAGGAGAAAACAGAAATTCCTCTCTAAGTTTTACTTTCATACAAAATTACAAGGACAAGTCTTTCTTTTATTTCATTCCATTCAGAAAAATCAGTTTTTCTATTTCATGCCTGATGCCAGTAGCTATTTATTCAATGATATTTCTTAAAATATCTGTATTTTCCAATTAACTTTTCTCAAGATCAGTTAGATAACAAGTTAAGTAATTCTTCTCATGTGCAACACCAAACTACACAACGGGCTGATTTGTGCAGAGTCATGAAAAGGTAGGATTTCTGTGCATAAAAGAAAAAAATCCTTGCATGACCTTCTCCACAAATATCAATTTGTCAACATTTTGAGAAGTACTGTGGAAAAAGGTGACTGCATTATGTTTACATATCTGCAGCTATGAGAGTTCACAGTCAAAACAATGTACTTTTCTGGTGCAATATGTGGTAATGTGAACCACACAGTTAAAAAAAAAAAAGTGAATTTCAAACAAAGGAAATTAAACATTTTGAGAAGGGAATCCATATAGCCAAAATTATTGCCAGGTTCACACCACTGGAATGCAATTTTCAGAGAGACAAAAAGAGAAAAACATCAGCCTAAAGCAAAACATCGGGGCAGCATATATTAAAGCAGCAAAACCAGAAGAATAAGAAAATTATTCAGCTTATCTATGGCACTTTCATAGCTAACATATGATAATTAGAGACCATGAGAACACAGATGTTTAAGTGTTAGATATGAAGGCATGAGAAATAGATTTCTCTCATCTGAAAAATCATGCTATTCAACTTTTTTTGCAACAAGACTGAACGAATCTTTGATTTTAAAGCATTTCTAATTCAGTACTGCACCACTTTAATTTTTTATAGGAAATGCGTAAGTGGATTTGAAGCCTTTTAATTGTTAGTGAAATTTTGTAATGATCTCATTCATTCTACAGATGTTATATGTAAATAATATAAAATATTACTTCTTCTTTCCTTGGCAGCTATGCTGGAAATTCTAGAGAAATAGTGAGTTTTATCTAATGCCTCCTTTTGCTACAGAAAAATATTCGGAGTAGGAGTAGTTTTGTTCAATATTTTTCAAAGTATCTTCCTCCTTTTCTTCTAATGGAGAGATTCAAAGATATCACATCTCCAGCTGTTATACTGATATCACATTGTCTCCTTTTCTTTGACTTTAAAACTTGTTTTATGAAGAGATTATCCTTAATTTCTAACATTTCTCATCAATATGGCATGCTAGAAAAGACAAAAAACCCCTGAAACATTAAAGCAATTTAATCTGAATTGTAGCATAGTCTGGCAGCGATTTGTAAAAGATGTATATTAATAACTTTTTGCAGAATTTGTGCTTGCTAGATAGAATGCCTGCTTTACAGTTGATGAGGTACAATCTAGCCAAACACTATGATCTCACCATTACATTCATTTGAAAATATTCAGCAATTTTTTGAGAGAATAACTTCTCATCATGCTCTATTTCTGAACATTATATTAGGTCACATGCTACTGTTTATTCTCTGAAATTTGAGACATTCTAAAAAATAACATATCATTTATGATTTGAGTTTTGATCAGTAAGTAACTACTTAATGTTAACTTGAGCACAGAAGTTGGAAAATTAATAGGCACCTGATTGCTGGTAGGAGCTTCATAAATAAAAAGTGATGTAACATCATAAAATATAATAAATCACATTATTATGTATATAACTATTAATGAACTTTACTGTTAGATCAGCTCTAGTAAAAGAGTTGTTGTTACTAGCACCAACAGATCCTTATTTAGCCTTTTTAATGATTAGTAAACATGTTACTTTCATCTGGATCCAAATAAACATCACAGGCTGGGCCATTTCTAAATTTGGAAAAGTTTAGACCTAAAGCATGGTCTGACTGTGGATTTGTCTCCTTTGGACAATTGCTACCATTTACAGAAATGTTGGTGAATAACTTGAAACAACTTAAAATATAGGGCACTTACGCTTTTTCTAGCTAGCCTCCTGTCTTCATTGGGTTGAGTTTCAGACAGATGGCAGAGACAACTGGAAAGTTGGCCAGTGAGTACCCTGCAGCTACATCTCCTATAGCTTATGGTCACTTCAGTGGAAAAGGGTGCATTGGCGCAAGCTTTAATGATTAGCTGACAGTCACACTCTTAAAAAAAAGATCTCAGGATATTTTGCTTTAAGAAGTACAGACTGAACTGTCAGGGATAGCAGCCCTACTGCTCCCACTGCCCTTTCATTTACATAGGACATTTGGATGTCCCTGATTTTTAAAGCCATCTACTGCTCTCTATAAGGAAGAGATGTTGTGGACCGAACTATCAGTGTACCTTAAACATGACAAGTTGGAACACTCTTTTCTGTGCAGTCTTGTGAAGTTCTCATTTTGTATTCATGATCTAAGCTATTCATTTAGATTTTGAGTCCCTTTCTCCGGTGAGCTTTACTCTAATTCCAGGATAGTCTTGTTGAATCACTATTTGGAAATGATGAAATTGCTCTTTCCAGGTAAGGGAAACAGAACTTTTGTCTTTAGAAAAAATTATGGCATTGGCTTTTACATAAGTTTTTTTAAAGAAAAACGTAAATTATTAGACAAGACTACATAACAACCCTCATCCGAAATAAACAGAAAAAACACTCAACCCGTTTCTTCTCCCAGAATCTCAGGAAAGATAGAGTGAAATCACATCAGCAGTACCTAATAATGTACTTTCTTTAACAAACAATGGATAGTTAACTCATAAAGAGATCCCCGTGGGTACTTGTGTAAACAACATAAATTAATCATCAAGATATTTATTAACTCCTTAATCCTTAAGAAATTTCTGAGAATTAGTGTAAATTAAGAAATAAAATTAAGAAATTCAGTATAAATAATACCTGAGATGGCAAGAATGGAAGTGTGGGGAGAAGGAAGTACCTATTAAAGAGTTTAAATCAGCTGTATATCTTCGTGAATGGAAAGAGTATGATGTCGAAAATTCTGGAAAATAGACACTTGGCACAGAGATAATGGAGAAAGATAGTGTTTAATTGGAATTCCACACCTTCGAGATCTTGAACATGGACGTGCACGCCTGCCCCAAGGGATTACACCTTTTATAGATTTTTATTTGTAATTAACATATTGATAACTATAGCCAACGCTGGCACTAGGTTTTCCAATGGCCCATCCCTGGTGGTCTTCAGCTTGGCCCCTCAGAGAGGGCCCACGTGGGGCTTGTCCTGTTCTGCTGTTTTGTCTTCAGGGTATCTGCAGGTGGCTTCTTCAAAACATCACATCCTTGGCGAGGCATGGGAAACTCCAAGATAGTCCCTTAGGAACAGGCCTAGTGGCTTCTAATATGTGAACAATCCAGGAAGCTTCACATAATTCTAATAATCCTAAAATCTACAGAACACACTTAAATCTTTAGGCGTCCTGTACGTAACCATAAGTGTGTGTGCATGTGCATGCATGCATGTGTGCACGTGCAGCTAGCAGAAAGTAGAAGACAGTTTCTACTCAATTCCTTGAAAGACTTAGATTTGAGCTTAGACAAATTCTACAGTTAGGCCAGAACCAATGTGTCACTCAGTCTGAGGGTCATAGCACAAACAGTTTTCAAATTGTCTTCTGCCTACTAAACACAATAGTTTAAATGGCTAAGAGGAAAAGGGTTGTTCAAAACAGTTTAAGTCACATAGACTCATTAACAATACCAGGGCTGAAAGAACAGAAACTGACCCTCAAAATAAAAGCCTGAGCTCTGGGGAACTTCTTACAGAGCAGATAAACATGTCAGCAAAAATAATAAAGAGAAAGATAAGCTAAAAACATTATTTTCTACTTGTAAGTACTTTGGAATATAAAGTAATAAAAACTCACAAGTTTCTTTTTCTTTCCAAATGCACAGATTAAGAGTAAAAATAAATTAATACACCAATAGTGGTGTAATGCTTGTGTTCCAGCCAAGCTCAGCTATTCTCCTCAAAATCTTGAAGATTGTCTAGCCACACATAATGATAGTTTGTTCTATCATTTTTACCTTAGACAAGATTTAAATCTTAAGTATCAAATCTTGGGGGTTTTAACTGATAAAGGACAAGGGAGAGGGTTTGAAGTCTCTGCGTCTCTGGGACACTTATCCAGAAGACAGATACATGCTAAATGCTGCTGAATTAAAATTCATCTCCATACAGAGCTGGAAATAGAGTCTTTAGTACTTCCTCAGATAACTGGCTGTTCAGGCATATGATTTTTCTGCTGTGCTGAAATAGAGGGACAGACTGACATAGCCACTGCTGTGTATACAACCTGAAAGGGCAGGGACAGTCCAGCTAGATGGAGGTAGGAAGAAGATGAGAGTCCAAGTCAGTCTTCTACTTTCATGCAGACAATACCACACTACACACTTTTGAAGATATTATTCTTCTGTGACCAAAAGTTTCCATGTCCAATGCCCACTATTCCCTATTGCTCCTATCTACCTGCTCTGCTGCCTTTTTTAAAATTGTTTCTTGCTGATACTGTCACTAAGCTGATTCTTCATTCTCCCATCTTCCTTCACGCAGTGCTCAGTTATTAAATCTAACCCTAGGAGGCGTGAATACTGAACTGAAGATAACATTTATCACAGAGGTCTCACTGATGTCACATGCAAGTGCCATCTGCAGATTACATGTAAAATATTCAGGGGTTAGGTGAGCAGCATCAACTCCAGCTTCTGCACAGCACTGCGCAATATGTGCTGAGTCAAATTTGGCTCCAGCCTCTAGTGCCCATGGCTGTTGGGTCCCTCATGTCATGTGTCAAGACATCACCTCTCTAGGGTAGTTTTACAGAAGAGATCTCTGCCCTATAANTTCCACACCTTCAGGATGTTCAATATGGACGCGCACGCCTGCCCCAAGGGATTACACCTTTTATAGATTTTTATTTGTAATTAACATATTGATAACTATAGCCAACGCTGGCACTAGGTTTTCCAATGGCCCATCCCTGGTGGTCTTCAGCTTGGCCCCTCAGAGAGGGCCCACGTGGGGCTTGTCCTGTTCTGCTGTTTTGTCTTCAGGGTATCTGCAGGTGGCTTCTTCAAAACATCACATCCTTGGCGAGGCATGGGAAACTCCAAGATAGTCCCTTAGGAACAGGCCTAGTGGCTTCTAATATGTGAACAATCCAGGAAGCTTCACATAATTCTAATAATCCTAAAATCTACAGAACACACTTAAATCTTTAGGCGTCCTGTACGTAACCATAAGTGTGTGTGCATGTGCATGCATGCATGTGTGCACGTGCAGCTAGCAGAAAGTAGAAGACAGTTTCTACTCAATTCCTTGAAAGACTTAGATTTGAGCTTAGACAAATTCTACAGTTAGGCCAGAACCAATGTGTCACTCAGTCTGAGGGTCATAGCACAAACAGTTTTCAAATTGTCTTCTGCCTACTAAACACAATAGTTTAAATGGCTAAGAGGAAAAGGGTTGTTCAAAACAGTTTAAGTCACATAGACTCATTAACAATACCAGGGCTGAAAGAACAGAAACTGACCCTCAAAATAAAAGCCTGAGCTCTGGGGAACTTCTTACAGAGCAGATAAACATGTCAGCAAAAATAATAAAGAGAAAGATAAGCTAAAAACATTATTTTCTACTTGTAAGTACTTTGGAATATAAAGTAATAAAAACTCACAAGTTTCTTTTTCTTTCCAAATGCACAGATTAAGAGTAAAAATAAATTAATACACCAATAGTGGTGTAATGCTTGTGTTCCAGCCAAGCTCAGCTATTCTCCTCAAAATCTTGAAGATTGTCTAGCCACACATAATGATAGTTTGTTCTATCATTTTTACCTTAGACAAGATTTAAATCTTAAGTATCAAATCTTGGGGGTTTTAACTGATAAAGGACAAGGGAGAGGGTTTGAAGTCTCTGCGTCTCTGGGACACTTATCCAGAAGACAGATACATGCTAAATGCTGCTGAATTAAAATTCATCTCCATACAGAGCTGGAAATAGAGTCTTTAGTACTTCCTCAGATAACTGGCTGTTCAGGCATATGATTTTTCTGCTGTGCTGAAATAGAGGGACAGACTGACATAGCCACTGCTGTGTATACAACCTGAAAGGGCAGGGACAGTCCAGCTAGATGGAGGTAGGAAGAAGATGAGAGTCCAAGTCAGTCTTCTACTTTCATGCAGACAATACCACACTACACACTTTTGAAGATATTATTCTTCTGTGACCAAAAGTTTCCATGTCCAATGCCCACTATTCCCTATTGCTCCTATCTACCTGCTCTGCTGCCTTTTTTAAAATTGTTTCTTGCTGATACTGTCACTAAGCTGATTCTTCATTCTCCCATCTTCCTTCACGCAGTGCTCAGTTATTAAATCTAACCCTAGGAGGCGTGAATACTGAACTGAAGATAACATTTATCACAGAGGTCTCACTGATGTCACATGCAAGTGCCATCTGCAGATTACATGTAAAATATTCAGGGGTTAGGTGAGCAGCATCAACTCCAGCTTCTGCACAGCACTGCGCAATATGTGCTGAGTCAAATTTGGCTCCAGCCTCTAGTGCCCATGGCTGTTGGGTCCCTCATGTCATGTGTCAAGACATCACCTCTCTAGGGTAGTTTTACAGAAGAGATCTCTGCCCTATAAAATATTCCTTGAAATGAAACAAAATTTCACCGAGGTCACGCACTAACTATTGTTTCAGCTTCATAATGCAAGTTAAGTCAGCACAGATCTTAGACTGGTTTAGGTGAACAGCCTTGGGTATTAGAAATTTTAGATCTCATTAGCAATTTTTTTCCTGAAACTTCAAGCAAACCTTCTAGCTTGAGAAAACACTACCATGTATGTCATACTAAATTTGATCCCTTTTCTGAAGAGCGCATCGGTGATGGTACTAAATATTGTGTTTGTTTTTTCTTAGGCAATTATTTTATCTTGGACTTCAGAATTTATCAGCACAAGACACTGAAGAAGAAAAATTCGTATACGGTTACAGAAGAGCTTTTGGTTTTGGGTTTTATTCTCTGTAATAAAGAGAGTGCTTAGACTAAACAAAACAAAATGGAGGAGCCATCTCAAAAAATGTCATTGTAAGGAAATGCCTCTTTCATCTCTGCTACTAGTTTCTCCTTGAGAAAAGGAAGTATTAAACCATGTATTTAAGTTTTGGAAGAAAGCAGTGTAAAGATCTTGGAGTACATTTCAATATAAACTTCAGAATCTATGGATAGGTTGCATTGAAAAATTAACCAGAGAACAAATTAAAAGGGAAACTTAATGTCCTCAACATGGAATCAGAATATAGACATTAATGCAACCTGTGCCAGACCGAACTCCAATATTGAAATAATTAAACAACATTGGAATACTAGAGTGGCTGTTCACTAGGTGTAAGACTATTATACAGGCAGCCAAGTTCATCTTCTTATAGTATCCTATGATATGTGAAGATCAATCCTTTCATACAGGAGTTCCTGTCCTGAAATATATAGATATGCAATGATATAGCCCTTCTAAACGAGAAAGGTAAGTATGCTTTAGCACGTTGTCCTTTTTTAGACAAACTTTGAGGTGACATGACAGCTGTTCTTCAGGACAAAGTGTTTTTATATATGTAACTGTGGCTTTTGGAGTAATATGCTAGTAATGTCTTCTTGGTAGGATTTACTGGTGACATGACAGATTTATAGCCAGGAACAGATGTTCCTTGTTCCTTAATAGCTGTAGAAGAGTTATGTTTACTGGTGAAATTACAAAATTATCTACACATAGTGTGGAATTACATCTATTATTATTAGAAATGCATGTTGGTTGCATGCTGTTTGTGTTTTTTAAATTCTAAGGAAATTGAAAATAACTTTCAGTTTTGAAAACTTTCAGAAAAAAAAAATAAAATCAAAAACCAAAGAACACCCAAACCCACAACCAAGGCTTAAGTTAATTTTTTTCCCTTGCTCTGTATTTGTGAGCTACTAGTCTTTAATTGATCCTGAAAAAGATAAAGATGAAATTTTCTTTTTTTTAGTCTGTTTTTTGGATGAATTTTAAGTACAATCTAGCTGTACATTCTAAAGGATGTATAAAAATAGATTCCAGGATCTTTACATAATTTTCTTCCAAAAATTAAACACAATGGAATAAAAATCAGATATTTGTTGTTGCAGCTCATTACATATCCTTGATAAAAAGGCAGCTAAGAGATATTTTTGTCTGATGGGAAGAAAAAAACCCCAGATAATATGTTACAAATCCTTATTCCCTGAATTATCTTCTACACAACATGCAACAACTGAATCATTTTTATTGCAGTCACTGATAGCTTGGGGAATGCAGAAAAATGGCTCTGCCTGTAATACTTGCTTTGTGTGAAATTTTAAAGTGGGTTTTGTTTAATTCTGTATTTAGAGTGGTACTATTAAGAGGTAAAACAAATACTAATCAGCTTAATTGGTAGTAAAAATGGTTGAGGCTAGATAAAAGAAAAAGCTTTATAACTGTAAGGAGAATTAATGCCATAAAAGACTACCTAAAGTAGCTATGTGAAAACACACATTAAATATTTTCAAAGACAGATTAGGCAAGGATCTGGCTATGTTCTTCAGAGCTCCTTAGGAACATGTGCACTCCTCCCTCAGAGCACAGAGCTGAGCTATATGACCGTTTGAAGTTCTCTTCTTCCTACATTTCAGTTTCCTACTGTTGTTGAAAACCAAGAAAACATTCATAAGCCAGCAGAGGGTCGTTGTTTACAATACCCTCTGTACACTCATTTTCCCTTAGATCTATATTTCTTCATAGCAGAGAATGAACTAGAATGTTTTCCTTTCCTGCACTTTCCTTTCCTTTCCATTTCCTGTTTGCCAAAATTGGTGACTGAAAGTCAGGAAACTTACTTGTGTCTTGCCCTACTAAAAAGTTTATCTCACTAATTCCAGCAGTGGTGTTAGTGCATGACTGCTAAATTGCCAGAAGATTATGGAAATAAGTTCTAGGGTCTATGGTCTGGATACATCTGTGTCACATTTTAAATTGTGTTTATCCTCTGCTATTGCAATTAGACCAGTGGCTTGTTGACTACTTCTGAAGATGTTTCTGATGTTAGCAGACATAGAAGTCTGCAATATTGGAGTGAACTGTCTCCGGAAACTATTTATTCTAGAAACATTCACAGTTAAAAGTCTTCTGTGGTTCATATGCAAAAATAAAGAACTATAGAATGACTTGAGATTGTAAACACAGTCCTTAGCCTGACAATTTGCAATGAAAAATGCTACTTACACAATTTTTAAAACTCACAAAGCCATAGTGTTTTGATATATAAGTTGATGGTGAAGCTTCTTTTACCATCCTATATTCATTTTCTTAGTGCTGTGCATTTGTAAAGGCCCCTATAGATTTTGAAAGCTCTCAGAAAAGAAGTGACAGCATTCAAAAGCTTCAGAGAAGCAGCTAGGTAATGTGCCTAGTTGATGAATTCCAAGTATCCAAGGACTGTTGGAGTTCATGCTTGTGTAATGACTCAATTATTTGCATGTTGACCAACCATCTATTTAGCACTGACAAAATTGTTCTGATCTGTCCCTTCCATGAGATTCACTACGTGTGTTCTATGTGACACGTGCCTGTATATCTAACCAAGGCAGAATGACAGCTAAAAACACATACTCCTGCAACATGAACATCACAGGGTGACATCTATTCATGGTTCAATGTGATGTAAATAGTTAATTAAATATCAATGAAACAAAGTAGTTCTCTGACAATTTTTTCCCTTTTTTTTTTTTTTCGTATTCAGTGTTACATAAGCTGAACCCACAAAACAGTCATGTCTTATAACACTGGAATATTCAGCTTTTAGGTGCTTTACATCCATTTCAGAAGCAGATGTTGTGCATCCAGATGCCTATGATTCCCCTAAAATGCAGTGTTATCCACCCAGGAAGAAAGCCTGCCTCACAGCTGAGTAGTGAACTCTTGGAGCTATTCCTTAGGAATTACTTTAAAACCTGAAGAGTATTTCTCAAAGGTAGCTATCAGTAGGTGAAGGTGGAACTGTCTCTCTGATTCTTTTTGTGAAGCCAGTCTCTCAGCTGATTTCTCCTACCCTTCCCATATAAGCCTCACTCACTCTTACAAGCCTTTAGTCAGAGGATGTAAATCCTATTGCATCCTCAACTGGAATGATTTCAAAATGTTTTCCCCAAAAGCCCTAATCAGAATGCTCAGTCTCCTTGCTCTCAGAGAATTAATAAGTTGTCCTGGTTTGACCAGAAGCTAGGGTCAAAAGAACAATCTTTTGAGAGGATTTTTGCCAGAATACCCTCTCTCCCCAAAAAGATGGGGACAGCAAAATTGAGATAAAAATACCAGGCATGCAGACAGTGANGGAAAGAGTTCAACTACTGAGTTCTTAAAGAAACAGTGTCCACATCCAAACTCAAAAGTTCAAAAGGGAACATGACGTACACTCTTTTCTTGTTTTCTTGAATTTTAATCACTCCAGGACAATTGGATTGTGATCATGACCTTGCATTGCTGGGACTGGCACTGAGAAGAGTCTGGGGTCTTAGCCTCACTACTAGGAGATGCTTGATAGCTGCTTAAGATATATTTTATTGCCTGTGCTCACATTTTCCTTTTCGTGTTGACAAGGTCACATGGGAGAGGAACACAACCCAGTGCTGGATCAGCTGCAGTGTGTTGTAAGATTGGAAAATTGAAGGGAAGACAACAATCCTCAACCAATAGGTTATTATGAATTCTTGCAGTCACCAATATATATATCAGGATCACATATCAATTAGACTTGGACAGAACTTCAGGGTAATAGTGAACAACTCATCATTAGTGTCTTTAATATTTCAAAGGATTGACAACACACTGGTCACAGCCAGACAATATGGTCTATGGTGTGATCAGTATTGGTATGGTCCTTGTAACCACCAAGTGCTCCCTCCTGGAGCCACTGCATGTGCCAATGCAGTAAGTGTCTGCTGAGAGAGAGATGTTATTGTCCCTGATTTAATTGGTCGTTGATTTCTTCATCAAATGTCTCGACTTCTCTTGTCTTTGCAGCTTGACTTTGCTTTTGTAGGTTTTGCTTCTCCAAACTGAGACAATCTTTTTTGTGATGCAACATACGCTGTTTGGCAACTTGTGAGGTTCTGTCTCTGCTTAAACAAAGGCTTCACAGAGCGGAAAAATACCATTCACATCATTGTGTCTGGGCCACCAGTTGGCATCAGGAACAAAACTGGTTTTGTTCTCTGTTAAGTTTAGTAAAAATTAAGCTGCAATATACTCCTGCTTGAATATATACATTGAAGACATAATCAGTCTCACAGAAGTTTCTGGTGCTCAGTCATGACAGAAATCCCTTCAAGATCTCCCTTTGTATCTATCTCTTTCTTTTTTTTAAGTTAAAGCTTGACTTTGAGCAAGGTTAAAAATCACTACATCTTCCAAATTTTGTCAGTGGAATCTTCAGAGTTCTTAGCAACTACAGCAAGAGTTTTTAGGCTTTTTCAAGAAATAAGGAAAACATCAGAGCCAAAGAATGAAGACAATTATCTCTAGTGAATTTTGTCAAAATCAGAGTTCCAAAATTCTGCGTCCATTTTGTTTCCTTCAAAATTGGTAGTTTGATGGGTTTTGGTTTGACCTTCTCTTTCCTTCTTTAGCTGTTGATCCTCAGAGACATTTATACACAAATACTGCAGGAGGGTGTAGTAGGCTTCCAAACATCTACTGAGAAAAGCATGACCAGTTTGTCTCAAAGAGGGATATCCTATTGTGCTAGAGAGGGATGAGACGGATTTCCAGATTCTTTTCCAAGAGAGCAGAAAATGAATTTAGAAAATGGAAAGTATTTCATACCTCAGTGCAACAGCTCACCGGATCACTCTTAAAAATATAAGCTGGAAGACTGGCAGCACCCATCTGGTCTCAGCAGATGGAGGAAAAAATTAACACTATTCATCTGCAATTTTTATGCCTGAGTCTGGGGTTCATCAGCAGAGATGTCCGCTGCCATGAGATTTTACATGACCATCACTGCCTTGGGGTGCTTACATAGGCTTACTAGGTACAGATAAACTTAAAATCTATTAAGGTATTTCTGAGACCAATTAAAAAAAAGAATAAAGTGAAAAACAAACAAAAATAATTAAGATAACCCCGCAAGAAATGTTAACGAAATTAAGATGGCTACCTTGCCTAGTAATTAACTAGAGACCGTAATACTCAGGTACAAATATTTGAAAAATATTACAGGCAGAGGAGTAGTAGAGATTTGGGGAAATAAGGGAATAAACAGAATTTATCAGATAAATATGAAGTATCCATCTGAGTAGAATATTAGCTTTTTTCATTAAATCTGTGCATTTTGTTAATATCTCTAGGGCAAAGCATATACAATCTATAAGCAGATTGAAACTTTTACTAACATAGCTTGTCAAAACCAACCTGCATTTGTTGTTTCCGTGAACTTGAATCTGCATTTTTCAGTAAAGGTAGTTTTAGCTGAAAAATATTGGGGCTTATATGAAAAAAAAAAAAAGGTTTTTGATCCATTGGAGTACATGCTTTTTCTCACTGACATCTTACACTGAGCTTCCTCTCTGTCAGTATCTGGGAGTTTTCTGGATGCTTTTATAGTGCAGAACTTACTGGTTACCTGCCGTTCTGACCTGTAGTTCCTCAAAGCCCGTAGGCTTTTTATACGTGCTGCCCTTCCTGTATCAGCAAGAAGCACCAGGAGGTGGTGATTGTTTCTCCCAGATACTGCAGAAAATGATCTCATTCCAGCAAAAAAGAAAGAAGGGAATGGCTGTTGGGCTTTTCTATCTTTAATGCCTGTTGCTTTCTTCTTACCAAAAGATGAAATTCAATTCTGCTAGAAGTAGCTGTCATCAAAGAATCAAATAGCAAAGGAGTCTCCACAGGAAGTGACACTTCCTAAAACACAGCATACATGGTAATCCTCCTAGTAAAGCCAGATCAAATTAATAAATCCAAATCAACAAGGAAAGATCAAAAATATACTCAACTGCCCCTACTTATTACTATTTCTGTATATATGTCAGGACATTTCTAAATGAAAAACACCAGTTTAATTAAGATTTTCTATGTTTTACCTGTTACAATGACTTCAATCTCTTAAATTCCAAAAGGGCTTATCTCTTAAGGTTTTCTCTGTCAGTATACAATTAAGAACTATTGAAGCAACACTGAATTAACAGAGAAGTAACGCAAAGATATTAGGTTTAATTAGCACACCTGATGATCATCTTCAAAGAACACACAGGCATCTCAATGCGATGCCTGCTTCTTTTAATAGATACAACAAAGTAACATACACAAGAAAGTGACATACATGGGAAGAGGAGAACAAACTGTTGCTTGTGACTGAATAGAGCATATAAACCAAGATCAGTGCTAAAAACGTATTAGTGCGGTTTATCAGGATTTTTTTTATGCCTAGCACAATGAATGCGCATCATGTTAGCTCTTTAGTTGTACACATTTTATTAGTAGAAGCAGAAGTAATATATACTTACAGAAATGATTAAATAATTATTTAATAAACTTAGAAAACATAAATGACAAACTGCAGAACTGGATAGCCAAACAAAATCTGAGTGATAGAGCAGCTCTTATTTAAGCATTTGCGCATGCAATAGCCAGGAAGAGAATGGTTAAAATGATTTTTTTTGGTAGATTTCAAAATGTTAAAGACATTAAAGCATGAGGATGTAATGAGGTAGAATAAATGGATCAGTCATCTTCTCTGGTACTCTTAATTGCTTTCATATTGTCCATTATTTCTATTGTCTTTAACAATGCTATGATTTTCAACTTGTGGTGGAATATCTGACTATTGGGAAGTGAGAATAAAAATAAAAAACACATGGAAACTCAACTTTCATTGAGGAATCAAACACATTTGGAATGACTGAGCATCTTTCTTCACCTATTATAACTTGTCCCAAGTGAAAATGTAAATATATATTAGTGGTCATCCAGTCCAAGACTTGGTTCACATTCCTCCTCTGCATGCACCACAGTAGTAGCAATAAGCACGAGGAGCAGAGAAAGGATTGATGAAAATTTGGTGTTAATTAAGGAATTCTCAGAGGAACGTGTCCCTAAGCCAAATAAATTTTAAGCCAGATCTGTGGTTGTGGCAACTCAATATATATATCTTTTGAAGTCAGAGACACAGTACTAATTGATACCAGTTGAATAGTTGCCTTATAAACTTAAAGAAAATATCAGTAATGATCATAACTATGAAATCTCTGAATCCAAAATAAACTTTATAGCTGTAGATGTGCAAGGGTAAATTTCCAAATGTGGAGCACTTACCCAGAAGTGAAATATAGAGGGAATATCTGCAGCAAGCTGTGTTAGTGTTAAGGACTGAAAGAAATGAAGGGTGGAACAAATGCACATACCCTATCAACATACATCCTCAGACGAAGATTAGCACCAATATTATGGATTCTTTTATCCTTTAGATTGTCACTACAAGAGTAATGAAATACCTGTAGTTCCTTGTAGAAAGGTTTGGAAAATTGGACGGGGAAGATGGGATGTAGGAATTGGCATGAAAATATCTAATTGATAAAGTCACATGACCTCTTCCATAAAGGAATAAAAATCTAAATATCCCAACCACACAGAAAAAAACCCCCAAAACCCAACAAAACCACATTAAAAAAAAAAAACCAGCATAAAAGGATGCTCACTTGAGAAAATAACTTTTACTGGACAGATCATTCCAAGTGTGCTAGATGGAGGGGAAAAAGGGTGAAAATGAGAGTAAAATGCATCAGGAGTGAATAACTTCTTATATACCATTATATCCGTTCTACCAAATTTCAGTTTTCGATCAAAAATAGATCAAAGTCTACAAAATCCAGCCAACTCAGAATATTTTATAAGTTCGCTTGAGTCTTTATGTGGCACAGTTCCTTTCAGAGATCTTATGACACTTGGGATCCCTCCTTGCAGAAGAAGTAAGATCACTCACCTATTATTGATAAACAGTAGAAGGCAATTATAGCGCTTTTAGAGATAATGTGTATTGATAACTATTTAGTCATATGAGAAGGAATTTTGGATTTCATGCTTCATAATATTCAGCAGTCAGATCACAGAAGCAATCTTTTTCCTGCACATAAGATGTACTCATAATGAAACCAATATCAGGTAAGTAACAAGAAAAAAAAACAACAGTTATATTTTTGCCAACAGCATTCTCTTAGTGTAAAAATGGATCATGGAAGAAATCAGAGCTGGCAAGGAGATAATAGACTGAAATTGCAGTGTCAACCCAACATTCAAGGTCAGGTTGGATAGGACTCTGAGCAACCTGATGTAGCTGAAGATGTCTGTGCTTATTGCAGTAGGTGTTGGAATAGATGACATCTAAAAGTCCCTTCCAACTCAAACCATTCTAGTATTCACAGAAATCTCAGGCCAAAGAAAGCCGCTTGGTCACACTCTGTCTCCCAGTTGAGCTCAGTCAGGATTGACTGCCAGTTTATTTCCACACAATTGTTTCATTCTGCTTAATTAATAATTTCAGAATCAGTCTGAATATTATTTCAAAGACTTTTTTCCCTTTACGTGTATATATATATATACGTCTATATACACATACCCCATATAACCCCCCAGTGAGTACCTGCTGAATTTTGCAGAGACTTTTAGAAATTGTTGTAAGACATTGGATTTGATTACCAGCCACCAGGCAAGGTAGAATAGTTACTGTGTTTACTGACAAAGAGTTAGAGTACTAAGAGGCCAGTGAGCTCCTAATTACAGCTAGCTACAAAACATGTAAAGATAGCTTTTCTAGACATTTTGAAGTAGATGCTAGGTTGCATATGAATTTGTTTATCTCCATCTGAGAGACCAATGTCTTCACGTGTTTAATCAGCTTCAAAGTAATTAACAACAGATACAGATCTTGGTGACTAGTATTTTGGCAGAACACTCAAGAGTGTCGTTCTGAATAGTCCTAAGAGAAGGACAGATTTCAGAGTTTGAAATGTCAAAAGAAAGTTAAGCAAATCTCTATGATGACCACATGCATATCTAGGGAGGAGGCTGTGAGGATTGTTAAAGCAATGCTACTGAATAACTCACTACAGTGCAGAAAAATTGCAACTGACCCACATCAACAGGTAGCCTTCTGGGAACCTGCTACTTTTCTGGAATACAGGGTTTCCTTCCATTAAGAACTAAAAAAAAAAAAATGCAGAAAGTGTAATATGACTTAGAGTCACTCCCAACTACTGAAAACATTTTGTTTTCATGAGTACAAAAAAAAATAATTGAATATACTTAAACATCTGCTGCTCTAGTAAATTTCCTACTGTTTTGTAATTAGGATTAACACCAGACAAAGCATAGAATTTTTTGGTGAATTTCTAAAAATATACAAATATATTATTGTATTGGGTTTGGCTGAGATGGAG